>CAJHNH020005646.1:20000-460018 GCA_905116865.2 Candidula unifasciata
ATGTATGTATGTATGTATGTATGTATGTATGTATGTATGTATGTATGTATGTACAATGAATACGTTAAAAGTTTGTAGACAGACAGACAGACAGACAGACAGACAGACAGACAGACAGACAGACAGACAGACAGACAGACAGACAGACAGACAGACAGACAGACAGACAGACAGACAGACAGACAGACAGACAGACAGACAGACAGACAGACAGACAGACAGACAGACAGATAACTAAAATGTCTATAAACGTAGCTACCAAAATAAGCAGTTGATTTATTTCAGCTTCCTCCTCACTCTGTAAACGATGACTCTGTGAGCTAATACATCATATTTTTGTTTCTTTTATCCTTTTCCAACTTTTACGATTTGAACTAGTTCTTAGCTAGATCACTTTCATACCATTACTGTCTGGGTTAGAAGAATTTAAAATAGTAAATATTGAGAGAGTTTGCGTTAAAATAGTATGTGTGTTTTAAACTAGTAACTACTAAGAGAGTTTGTTTTAAAATAGTAACTACAGAGAGAGAGTGCATGGTTAAGTATCCATTGAAATGAGACTAAAGGAGTGAAAGGTCCTGGATAGTTTTTCAAGAAGCTAATTTTGTGAGAACGAGTGAAGATAAACTACTAATGATGACGTGTGAAAAGACTGAGAATGTTGGAGATCCATTGCAACCGGTCTTCATTCTGTAGGCTGTGTCTGATTAGTTGACTCTGAGAGTGTACTACCAGGACAAGCGATAGTGAGTCGTCAAATTTCGTCATCTTTTTTTTTTTTTTGTTCCTTATCTGTCCTTTTTTGGGCGCTTGGTGCGTTGTGTTGTCGCTTACAGCTAGGTTGTGATTTCTGCGCCATTCGGCCCAATATATTAGATTTATTCAAGCCTATAATTAACTGCCTTTTTAAAAGTGTGTGCTTCTTATGAGGCAGCGAGTCAACTCACTTTAACTGATGGTTTGGAACTCAAACTATGAGGTACCGGAAGTCAACCTTCACTGCGGTGACAGTTTTTGACCGACAGAAAAAAAAAACTAGTTTGAGGTTTGAACAACGGATCAACATCATGGCACACGGGTAGTAAAATAAGTGCTCCGTTCTTCTTCTAACTCAAAGGAAGAACTAGTTTTTCAAGTAGGTAAAAAGGACCGCGCTAATTTAAAAAAAAAAAAAAAAGACAAAGAAACAAGACAGAGCAGGATGTGAAGAAAACAGAAAATAATCTAGATTTAGATAAACCTGAAGCAACGTTTTTGTATAGACTAAAAAACAGTGAAAGATAATATAAAGTGGCTCACTTGGACATTCCAGTAATTCGATAGAAAAGGCGCGTGTTTCCCGATCGAGCCATTTTCTGACACGAAATCATGAGATTTATGAAGGAGATCAAGACATTAGGGCGCCATGGCTTTAGCAAAAATTATTTAACGATTCTACCGATTTTTAAAACTCTGTATTTGAGATTTGAAAGTCTTGTATAGGAATTGGTCGCACGGGGTATTTTTCATGTATTATGTATGTAATGCGGTTACACTTAGCTCTCCCATGGCTAGAGAACAAGATGCATACACATGTCGTAATTGTAACAGACTCTGAAAGCATGCTGAGAAAGTTGAAGACAGGGATGCTTCGAGCAGAGAGGCAAGCTTCACTGGAAAAGGTCACGACTAGTGAGCATACTTTGTATCTTTTCTCCAAGCTATGTCGGCGTGGCGGGTAATGAACGAGCAGACATATTGGCTGGATCTGCACCACTGGGTGCACCATAGCAAGAATACACGTTGGACAGCAATTTATTTGAGGTCGTTATTCAATCTCATGTGTAACTTACTTTAACATTTAGAAAGAAAACGGCTATTACACAGACATTGTATTATAGTATTACTTGATTACGATGTTTTTCTAAACACTCGTTATTTCCTAAATCTGCTGTCATCATCATGTGCCCTGCCAAATGGCGTAGTCGCTCATTCGTCTCGACAGATCACGATCTCTGGTTGCCTGAAACAGCTCTCTTGATGATATTATCGTTTCAGCCCATCCAGCATCAACTCTCTTGGTCTGCCTCTACCCCTTTTCCACTGATCATTCCAGTTGTCTCGATGTTCTCCAATGTCTCTTTTCTCATTGTGTGGCCAAAGAATAGTGTTTGTCTCTTTTCTATTGTTATATATAGAGATTACTTAAATTAGCTTCTTTCAAGCAATCGTTGTTAGTTACTCTGGTCGTCCAAGGTATTCGTAACATTCGTCTCAGAAACCACATCTCTGTTGCTTCCAAATTCTTATTAATTTGTTCACTGACATTCCAAGATTCGCTGCCATACAGCAGAACAGGTTCTATATAACATTTTAGAACTCTCTTTCTGACATTAAATGAGAGCGATTTATTGCATAAGATATTTTTCATTTTTGGAAATGCAGCTTTCGCTTGACCTATTCTGCTTTCAATCTCTGTCAGACATTTTCCGTTGAATAATATGACGATTACAGGATATTTGAGTTTATGGACTTGGTTAAGTTTTTTTTTTTTTTCATTCAACTGAGATATCACAACGTGGAGTTATTATCTTCTTCTTTGATATAGCCATTACTTCCGTTTTCCTAAATTAAATGTGTCCTTTTTAAGCACTCTCCATCCCCACAATACCCAGCAGTTATTGTAAATCCGTTGCATTTTCAGCTATCAAAACTGTATCGTGTATCGTCTGCATAACGCAAATTGTTTATACTGTATCCTCCCCCTCACTTCTGCATTCTCTTTCGCTGTGCAACATCAATAATTTGTAAAACACCACAGTCTACTCAGAATGTTAGATGCTCGATATAAATGCTGTCCTGCATTCTGGCTAGATTCCTCTCTTTAGAAAGAATGAGAATTTGTTTAAAGAAAGGTGAGATTTTAAAATCAATACAATATTTATTTATCGATGGCTGTCATTGAAATGAATTCCTTTTCAATACAGGAAAAGGAGGGAAAAGAGGGAAGGCACAGCTTGCAACAGGATATTCCGTTTCATTTTTGTCCTTTTGATATCAGAAAAGTGAAAAGAAAACTTTTGAAAAAAAAAGTAAAACGAGATTTTCTTCGCAGAGAGGCGGTTTAACAAAAGTAACAATTATTCCGATTGATCCTGAGAAGAAAAAATTGGGGCCGGCATTCTGGAGAAGGGAACATGGGTGTCGACTTCATGTAGAAGGGAACATGGGTGCCGGCATCATATAGTAGGGAACATGGGTACCGGCATCATGTAGAAGGAAACATGGGTGTCGACTTCATGTAGAAGGGAACATGGGTGCCGACTTCATGTAGAAGGGAACATGGGTGTCGACTTCATGTAGAAGGGAACATAAGTGCCGACTTCATGTAGAAGGGAACATGGGTGTCGACTTCATATAGAAGGGAACATGGGTGCCGGCATCATATAGCAGGGAACATTGGTGCCGGCATCATATAGCAGGGAACATGGGTGCCGGCATCATGTAGAAGGTAACATGGGTGCCGGCATCATATAGCAGGGAACATGGGTGCCGGTATCATGTATAAGGGAACATGGGTGCCGGCATCATATAGCAGGGAACATGGGTGCCGGCATCATGTAGAATGGAACATGGGTGCCGGCATCATGTACAATGGAACGTGGGTGCTGGCGTCATGTAGAATGGAACGTGGGTGCTGGCGTCATGTAGAAGGGAACATGGGTGCCGGCATCATTTAGAGGGAACATGGGTGCCGGCATCATATAGCAGGGAACATGGGTGCCGGCATCATGTAGAACAGACCATGGGTGCCGGCATCATGTAGAAGGGAACAAGGGTGCTGGCATCATATAGCAGGGAACATGGGTGCTGGCATCATGTAGAAGGAAACATGGATGCCGACATCATGTAGAACAAACCATGGGTGCCGGCATCATGTAGAACAAACCATGGGTGCCGGCATCATGTAGAACAGAACATGGGTGCTGACATCATATAGCAGGAAACATGGATGCCGACATCATGTAGAACAAACCATGGGTGCCGGCATCATGTAGAACAGAACATGGGTGCTGACATCATGTAGAACAGAACATGGGTGCCGACATCATGTAGAACAGAACATGGGTGCCGACATCATGTAGAACGGAACATGGGTGCCGGCATTATGTAGAACAGAACATGGGTGCCGGCATTATGTAGAACAGAACATGGGTGCCGACATCATGTAGAACAAACCATGGGTGCCGGCATCATGTAGAACAGAACATGGGTGCTGACATCATGTAGAACAGAACATGGGTGCCGACATCATGTAGAACAGAACATGGGTGCCGAAATCATGTAGAACGGAACATGGGTGCCGGCATTATGTAGAACAGAACATGGGTGCTGACATCATATAGCAGGGAACATGGGTGCTGACATCATATAGCAGGGAACATGGGTGCTGGCATCATGTAGAACGGAACATGGGTGCTGACATCATGTAGAACGGAACATGGGTGCCGGCATCATGTAGAAGGAAACATGGGTGCTGACATCATGTAGAAGGGAACATGGGTGCTGACATCATATAGCAGGGAACATGGGTGCCGGCCTCATGCAGAAGGGAACATGGGTGATGACATCATATAGCAGGGAACATGGGTGCCGGCATCATGCAGAAGGGAACATGGGTGCCGACATCATGTAGAAGGGAACATGGGTGCCGGCATAATGTAGAAGGAAACATGGGTGAAGACATCATATAGAAGGGAACATGAGTGTCTTTATCATGTAGAAGGAAACATGGGTGCCGGCGTCATAAATAAGGAAACATAGGCGACGACATCCTGTAGAAGGAAACATGGGTGCTGGCATCATATAGCAGGGAACATGGATGCTGGCATCATGTAGAAGGAAACATGGGTGCCGACATCATGTAGAACAAACCATGGGTGCCGGCATCATGTAGAACAGAACATGGGTGCCGGCATCATGTAGAACAGAACATGGGTGCTGACATCATATAGCAGGGAACATGGGTGCTGACATCATATAGCAGGGAACATGGGTGCTGGCATCATGTAGAACGGAACATGGGTGCTGACATCATGTAGAACGGAACATGGGTGCCGGCATCATGTAGAAGGGAACATGGGTGCTGACATCATGTAGAAGGGAACATGGGTGCCGACATCATGTAAAACGGAACATGGGTGCCGGCATCATGTAAAAGGGAACATGGGTGCTGACATCATATAGCAGGGAATATGGGTGCCGGCATCATGCAGAAGGGAACATGGGTGCTGACATCATATAGCAGGGAACATGGGTGCCGACATCATGTAGAACGGAACATGGGTGCCGACATCATGTAAAACGGAACATGGGTGCCGGCATCATGTAAAAGGAAACATGGGTGAAGACATCATATAGAAGGGAACATGAGTGTCTTTATCATGTAGAAGGAAACATGGGTGCCGGCGTCATAAATAAGGAAACATAGGCGACGACATCCTTTAGAAGGAAAAAATGACCCAGGCGTTATGGAGAAGGGAACAAGGGCGCTGGCAAAATGTAGAAGGGAACATGGGCTTCAGTATCGTAGAGAGGGGAGCATGAGCACAGACATCACGGGAAAGGGATCCAGGATCCCAGCATGTAGGTGAGCTAAAGGAAGAACAGATAGATGGACAGAAAAACAGACGAACGGTTAGGTGAGTGGGTGGCTACGTAGGAAATCAGGGGCGGGTGGGGGAGTAAAGATAAGTTAGTAATCGGACATTTCGATAGCTAGGTAAGTAGATAACCAGACAAACAATTCAAGAGTGAATATAAGTTAGTAGGCAGACATTTAAATAGCTAGTTAAGTAGATAACCAGACAAACAATTCATGAGTAAAGATAAGTTAGTAGGCAGACATTTAAATAGCTAGTTAAGTAGATAACCAGACAAACAATTCATGAGTAGAGATAAGTTGGTAGGCAGACATTTAAATAGCTAGGTAAGTAGATAACCAGACAAACAATTCATGAGTGAAGATAACTTAGTAGGCAGACATTTAAATAGCTACTTAAGTAGATAACCAGACAAACAATTCATGAGTAAAGATAAGTTAGTAGGCAGACATTTAAATAGCTAGTTAAGTAGATAACCAGACAAACAATTCAAGAGTAAAGATAAGTAAGTAGGCAGACATTTCGATAGCTAGTTAAGTAGATAACCAGACAAACAATTCATGAGTGAAGATAAGTTAGTAATCGGACATTTTGATAGCTAGGTAAGTAGTTAACCAGACAAACAATTCAAGAGTGAAGATAAGTTAGTAGGCAGACATTTAAATATCTAGGTAAGTAGATAACCAGACAAACAATTCATAATAGTTTTAGATTAAACATCGGTTCATATTTTACAGACAGGAAACTTGTATCAGTAATTTCTATACAGCAGTTGACTTCCAACAATACAAATAATGTGAACACTTGTACATTAAAAATGCAGGGGGGAAAAAAAAGAATAGCAGACTATGGAAATACAAGAAATATGACGAGTCTCTATTGATAAAAACACAAGAACAACTTCCGCATTTTTTCTAAAAGCGTCTTCGTTTGCTTTTTTTCTGAGCGCTAGCCAGTGTTGCCACTTTTCTTTGACAAAAAATATCCAAAACGGTGTCAAAAATATCTAAAAAGATCTAAATCTGCGTGGAAAAGATCTAGAAAAATATCCAAATTGAAAAAGTCAAAAATTAGATAGCTTTTGTTATGACTTACCCTACATAATCATGTCCTCACCTTCACTGATGTCTGCCTCACAAGATACACAGGATAAACTTAGCTTGGATAATGAAGTTGAAGCTTCAGAGCCAAAATGACCCTGGTATGCTTTAGCTGTTCAAATTTCTTTATAAGTGAAACAGTAGGCTTATTTCTCTAGTCTCATCAGGCCGAATGTTAATGGCACGATAGCATTTAAGAGGTCAAATTTCATCCTGTTTTTCAGGTTAGATTTGATATAATTCCTAGCACTGAAAACTCTTTCTACGTCAGCATTTGAGTGGGGTAGTATCATGACAGACATGGCACTTTAAAGAGCTCACAGAATGTACTGTTTGATGAGGCGACTTTAAATTGTCTCACTTCACTCCAAAACGCTTTAGTTTCTGTTTTGTTTGTCCGTTCAGCTAACTTTATTTTGTTTAACTGATATTCTGCTTCCGCGACACTATTATCTGTAGCCCCTAAAAATTTCATAACTTTACAATATTTAGGTATGTCCTTTATTGGCTGAAGTATGTTTCTCACAGAAAAAAGTGAAATATTTTTCAAAACATCTAGATTTTCAGGGTCTCTGCTTCAGTTGCTTCAATAATGAGATAAGGAAATCTTGACAGCGTTTTCTTAAGTTGTTCTCTTCATTCTCTGTTAACAGTCCTTTTGTTTTTAAATCATCAATTTTTGATTCGATTTAATTTCCAAGGTGTGGCTTAGGAGCCAAATAGCTCTCTATAGTGCAAGTGAGCAAATCAGCTTTAGAAGTTGGCAACACCAGTCTTTTACCGAGTGAAATAGCAATGTGAGATCATCAAGTAAGTTAATTTTATCAACAAGTTTAGATTCGAACAGTTTATCAACTTTTTGCACTTCCATTAGAATAGGTTTTAAAAAGAGAATGAATGACAAATTTTTTTCATCACTGTACATTCTATATAGTATTTCAGCTGTGTAGCACTTTTCACTTTGTCTTGTTATTTCAAAGTATGTCTTCAACTTCAGCCATTGCTTCATAGTTCTTTCAACAGCTGGTTCAATTGATAACCATCTAGTTTTGCAATCTGACAGAATTTTCGGGGGTGTGGAACCATCATTCAAGGCTGTATATAATGTATTGTATTGCTGTTGTCTGACAAATGATTTGGAAAACCAGTAAAGTGTTTCATCAATAAGATATTCCAAATTCCTTGGTAAATATTTAGATGAAGCATGTGATAATGCTAGCTGCAATGAATGACGCATACATATTAACGATGGGTTAGCATCCTTTAACTTGGCATAAACGCCATTGTTTATACCAACCATCACTGAGGCATTATCAGTACCAATTACAGCCAAATTCTTCAAGCCTAACTGTTTGCTGATTAAAAGGTCCTTCAGTTCCTAAACTATACTTTCTACATCACACTTTTCAAATTGAACTAGTCCAAGATTTTTTACAAATCGATCAAATGGTCACAGTTTGAAATTGCGCAGTGACAAATTAAAAACATTGCGACTGATACTTCAACTTTTGATGATTCATGTATCAGTATAGTTCTGAAAACAGATGTCAGCGGTGTATTATCTTTAAATGAAACTGCAGTTTTATGCTTTTTTAGTCTCTGTATGACTCTTTGAGTTTTGTATTTTCGCTTTAATTTCACACTTGGCCTTGCAGTACTTACAACAAGCTTTGGTCATATCCCCAGTTTTTAATTTTGTCATCATGCAACCACTCTTTCCAAATTGTTTGCTCATACTTAACTTTTGGCATGTTGAAAGGTTTTTTCAAAGTGAAAGCCACATAAGAAGTTGAGCAATTATTTTTTTTTTTAATCACATTAAAAAAAAAACCCGCAAAGTCAGCACAGTGAGGATATGGTTGAAACAAAGTTAGTATGATTTACGCGCGTTTTTATTAATCAGTACCGGGGCTGGCAGATATTTGTGCGTTGACCCCAGTGAGAGTTCAAAGTTCAAGTAATGGCAGTTGTCACAATGTACGTGCCAGACCAAAACAAAAATATTGTAGTAAATATTTTACACAGTAAATATTAAATTGACAATGAAAGAAAAGAAAATCTATAAAATATCTAACTCCATATGAAAAGTGTCTAGAAAAATATTTACGATCTAAACGTCAAAAACAGTATCTAAATGCAATGAAAAAGATCTAAATTTGGAAATAAAAGATCCAAAGTGGCAGCACTGGCGCTAGCAGCTATTATTTTTTTTTTTAACCAAGCCCGGCAATCAATGGTATTCACTCCTTATGAGATCTTCTACGGAAGAAGCACATATTATTTAGCTCTATTTTCTTTAATTCAATCGGTTCGCGGACTTCCTTTCAGTTTTCCGTGTCTTTTCTAACAGTCCAGTTTCTAAAACTTCAATCTGAACAATCTGTTTCTACCGCCTTGAACGATCTGCCTGAAGTATGCAATCATCTTCTCGGTTTTTGTAAAAAGCATCTTTTAAGTTGTCCAGTTGATCATGTGCCTGGAATTAGAAACATGTGTTGTTTATTTCTATGCTTGGGGTTTCAAATAACTTTAAGACTTGTAGATATGCTCGGTATATTTTTATTTCGATTCATAAATCTGTAAACACTTATAAATTAAAGCATCTTCCGCCACTTAAACTTGATTAGGTATCAGATTTCAGAAACTCTACCTAGACAGGCTGTTTTAGTTAAGACTCGACAAGGCAGTAATGAGTAAAATATACGGCTTCTATACGAAATCATCAGTAGGAAATTTAAGATGCGCTAATTTAAAAAAAAACGGTATATGTAATATGGAAACTTAGTAGAGTTCATTAAGTAATAGCCAACTGGAATCAACAAACAACCAGTTAGTTTTAGGGCTAGGGTGAGACGTATTCAAATAATAATAATAATAATAATAATAATAATAATTTCAGTTTAAACCTCTACTACATTTAAACTACATTTTGCATCTTCTTCTTCTGATACTTCTACTTGTTTTTGCTCTTCTACTACCACCAACACCACCACTACTACTACTAATACCACCACTACCACTACAACTGCTGCTGCTTTTAGTTCTACTACCACCAAACCTACTACCACTACTAGTACTTTTTCTTCTTCTTCTGATACCCCTACTTTTTTTCGTTTTTCTACTACTACTACTATCACCACAACCACCACCACTGCTGCTGCTGTTACAAGTACTACTACTACTTTTTTTTTTCTTCTTCTTCTGATACTACTACGTTTTGTCTTTTCCTTGTGTGTGTGTGTTTTTTTTTTTTTTTTAGTCGCCATATAAAGGGCGATTATCAAGTTATGGTGTGGTCTACAACTAAGCTGCGATTTTTGCGCCTTTCGGCCAAAGTCAATCTTTTTTTAGCAACCCCTGAACCACTTCTTTTTCTAACCTTTTTATTAAGTTGTCTAGCATGGATACTAGGCAATGTTCTGGGAGGTAAGGGCGGCCGATGGAATATTGACTGCATCACCCAACCTGTAGCTGTTGACTGATGCAGAAGCGAAAAAAAAAAAGGTCGAAAATTGTTTTCAAATTCATTCCAAATAGGGTAGCTACGTCAGTTGAGACGCTAGATGTTTATGTTCAGTAGACAGAATGACCTTCGTATTGATGATAGGGTTGGTAATTGCTCCGTTTTCTGCGATAAAGTGATGTGAACATTTTCTATTCTTTGTGCGAACTTATTGTCTATTTCAGATTTTCAGCAATTAGAGTTATCTGGATAAGTGTCTCGTTTAAAAGCTTCCCCAAGAATCAAGTTACTACCGCCGCATTGAAGCATTCAAGAGCTGCGGTTTGCGCTATGACCAAAACAAGGACCTCTCAGTCAAGTGGCTAGATGTTCGAATCCATTTTAAGCTGTAGACCCGTCTCACTGTTAAACTACACATCCAGATCGTCCGACTGTAACATTTATACAAGAAAATGTGTGTGTGTGTGTGTGTGTGTGTGTGTGTGTGTGTGTCTGTTTGTGTGTGTAAGTTTGTGTGTGAGTGCATGTGTGTGGTTTGTGTGTGTGTGTGATTTGTGTGTGTGGTGTGTGTGTGTGTGTGTGTTTTGTTTGTGTAGTAATTTTCTTCTTATTTGCAGTCATCGGCTGTGAACTCCAGAGGAAAGTTATGGTTCTGGTTCATTCACTCCTGGTCTTAGAACTTGATTTTTGCGTGCACATCAGTTTTACAGATCTCACTTATTTTGTACGCAGACTGTTGGTTTCCTGCCTCACTCAGATGCTTTCTGACTTCGATGGAAGCCCCTAATAAGTCAACTCTAACTACATGCTTTTTTTTTAGAGGGCACTTTCTCTATTATTATTTTGCCCGCAATGGGGGGATGGCTGGATTGGCTTTTTTTTTCACACAAGCGACAAACACCCGATGACACAAAGTGCACCATTTCACCGTGGGAGAGGTCCCAGAAACCGCGTTATGGCCATATGATGACCTGCCTATTTGCCCCTCAATGGGGCTTCAAATAACAAAAAATAACGTCCTAAGAAGGACGTAAGGAATATAATGGGGGGAGGGGTGGGAAGCGGGGTAAACCCAACCGGGAGTGTAGTAATTTGAACTACATGGCCCCTTTTTTTGCCTTTGCTTATCGGCTATAAAGGGCTAGATTCAAATTGTTATTGGCCAATCGGCAGTAGACGGATGAAGTGATGAAGGTAAAACTAATTTAGTAATTTACCAATGCGTCAGTCGGTGCTAGAGCTAGTTCCATATCCCTTATTGGACGTTAAAAATTAAAGCCAGCAGGTTTTGTCCCTTAGTGATTTTACAAGGCAATTTTTACGTCCAATAGTAGCCGGACATTCTGTGTAAATACAGGAATTTTACAGTGCTACTGTATTAGACAGACAATAATTAAAGATCTTCTAACCACTCGCGATTTTTTTTTGAAACAGATTCGCCCCCTCCCCCCCCCCCCCCTTTTTTTTCCCCTCCCTTTCCTTCCTTTCCAGGATTACAGTCTGTGGAAATATCACATAAAGGATGAGAAACAAAAAAAGGTACAAATCCCGAAAACCCTTCCAGTCGGATAGTCATATAAATGAGTAAAGATAAAACTGTAGGACCCCTTTTCAAGCCTTCAGGTGTATTGGGCATATAGGGCTAGACCTGTGTTTTATAGACTAATCGGCACTTGGTCTGTGATATGGTCATGTGATATTGGAGCTTTTAAGAATCAATCACCTTATTCTTTGTTGTTTTATGGTTTTACTAAGCAATGTTAGATTTACCAAACTGCCATTGCTAATGAACTATCGGCACTCTGTATCATTGTTGAAATTACCGCAAAGAAATGTGCTATTAAATCGCATGCACCCGGTCCCGAGTACTCCGGAATTGCGGTAGATGTTAGCAACGCCTTAACCACATTCACTGACCAATGATAGCCTACCGATGTATCCTGGTCTAGGCATATATTAGGAAAAGTCAGAAAAGCTAGATCTAAAATATAAAAATAAAAACACTACAAATTACATTTTGTAAAGAAACTGAGAAGACTGTGGTAACCAAACTAAATGGTAAACATGTCAAAGTACTAAATAAAAATACATCAAAGTCGCACTTAATCAGAAGACAGACAACACTGACAAACAAGCAGCAGATTTATTTATAAAGATCTACAGCGTTGAAAGTGTCGAATTCATCACTCTAAAAACCCAACAGAACCCCAGGCAAAAGTGCATCATATGTGCACTATAATGATGTGCCGTGTCGGTAGAAGTGCTAGGGATGGTTTGCTCATTCGTTCATTCGCTGAAGACTTTAATCAATCGTGCTCCGGTTGAATCCAACATGACGGGTGCTCTCTTCTCCTCCTCTTCCTCCTCCTTCTTCTTTTTCTTCTTCTTCAAT
Source organism: Candidula unifasciata (assembly GCA_905116865.2). Classification (NCBI taxonomy): domain Eukaryota; kingdom Metazoa; phylum Mollusca; class Gastropoda; order Stylommatophora; family Geomitridae; genus Candidula; species Candidula unifasciata. Next base: position 32,598 of record CAJHNH020005646.1, read on the forward strand.
TCTTCTTTTTCTTCTTCTTCTTCTTCTTCTTCTTCTTCTTCTTCTTCTTCTTCTTCTTCTTCTTCTTCTTCTTCTTCTTCTTCTTCTTCTTCTTCTTCTTCTTCTTCTTCTTCTTCTTCTTCTTCTTCTACTGGGTCTTGTTCGGCCTTTTATCGTCATGTTTTGAAGAGAAATCGGGTGCGCTACATAGATGCAGGCATTTTCGTCTTCGGATATTCCATCTATCCCTATATGCGTGGTCGACCTCTAGTTATGATTCTATTATGTCTAGGTGAGAGGGCTCTCTGTGGTGCACTATCTGGTGGTAGTCTTGACACATTGACAAACCATTTGATGTGTTGTTTCTTGATGTATTTTGTTATCTTGTCTCTTCCAGTTACACTTAGAATGCGTCGCAAACTTTCATTTCAGTTGTTTTGATTTCTCTTGTTACTTGCGTCATTAATGTTCAAGTTTAGCTCTGGTAGCACAATGTTAGTACAAATATTGTATTTAGCAGTGCTCTTTTGGTATCAACTTTTACATGTTGGGTCTGTGAAACTGATGACGTCTGTCCAACAATTTGAATTGCTTTATTACATTTATGTTCTTAACTCTGTGTCCATTTTTCCATTGGATGATATTATGCTCCCTAGGTACTTGAAGTCGTTTGCTTGCGTGAGTTGCTGGTTTTATGTGAATATTAGGGGTGCTGTCAGCGATTTTAATACTTTATATTTCGTGCTATGCGCCCGTTGGTTAGCAAAATATCAGTGCTTTTGTCTGGCTGCGGGCAGTACCGGAGCAGTAGCGCTCCTACAATAGACCAGTTTCGTCGCCAGCTTCTGAGTTGAATGGCACCCTGTGAGCTTTTCATTTGGAATCAGTTGTTTTTTCAGCGCGATGCCGGTCGTGCAATAGGCACTTAAAATTGATCGCCCGGTTACTGTACCTGTTGGCGCAGTTCTGCTATTCAAGACATTCGTGGACTGTTTGTGTTAGCACTTCGGATGGCTACCATATGCGTTAATGCGAGTGTATGCTAGATATGCTGAGACAGCAGTCTGTCAATCTTTCCACAAGGGACTGTGATAAACATTCTGGGTGTTTTTCGCTGGCACAGGAGCGGAGCAAAGATGGGGCGACCCGTTTGCTATGAAGCTGAAACTAAGACTACCAGACTACCAGACCAGACTTTATGGTTAGTACCGGTGCATTGTTTAGACATTCGTGGTGAGTACTCATCATCATCAAGTGCCTTTCCAGCTGGCGTAGGCGTTCATACATCTCCACAGATCTCGGTCTTTGGTGTTCTGATTCACTTCCACTGATGATATTCCTCCCTGCCACTGTCTTTAGCCATCTACCATCATTTCTCCAAGTCTGCCTCTGCTTCTTCTACCAGTGATCTTTCCAGTCGTCACGAATGCTTCTTTTCTCATCACAGGACCAAAAAAAACTGATTGTCTTTTTCTCATTGGTGTGTATAACATTCTACTTTCATTAGCCATTTCCAGGTAATCATTGTTAGCTATTCTGGTAATCCAAGGTATTCGCAAAATTTTTCTCAAAAACCACATCTCAGTTGCCTCCAAATTCTTATTAATTTTGTTGAGTACTGGCAGCTTTTTGTTTTTCCTGGAATAGAAGTACTGTCAAAGACAATATATATTTTCTGATTCATTTTATGGCAGACAGTTAGTACATTAACTCATTATATCCTAGTGAGACCATACAATAACAGGAGAGGAAGCCAATCACAGAAGTGGTGTCATTAGTCGCTATACGCTGAGCATTTTGCTGAGGAGTGTATCTGAGCACTTATGGACCGAACAGCTAGGTGTGCAGTGATGAAGAACTGTAAATTAACTAACAACCTACAATGCATGTCGTAAGTGGCTAATTCATCCGACAGAAAATTTGACCTTAAAACCAGCAAATCACGAACAATTTTACAAAAGTCTAAGTCTGAGTTTTCTGAAGTCTTAAGCTCCATAAGAAGATGAACGCTTACGTCAAATAATGGCTTTTATCTTGTTATTCTTTCTCTTCATACTGTGAAATTTTAAAAAAAAACAATGTTTCCTCAAAGTCCATGCGGTGTGGCGTTGGTAGACATGTTTATCCTCTACCTTCTGTATCGTGTACTTTCAGTCAACTCTGACACAGATGATCCTCCGTGACACGATGTCAGACAGTGCAGCATCTGTTCTTACAGTCTCCCTTCTGCCTCTCCTCCCCTCCGACTTTCCTACTGTCACTTTGTACTTCAGTTTTCTCCTTCTCATCACATGAACAAAGAATGTAGATTGTCTCTTTCTGGTGTGTGCAGTCTGTTCTCTTAGTGATTCAGTTTTTTTCATAATGTCTTCATTACTCTTTTTATCTGTCTAGGGTAATCTCATTATTCGTCTATAAAATCACCTCCGCAGCTTCCAAATTTGTTTTCACTAATTTACTAACTGCCCATGGTTTACTTCCGTGTAATATAGGATTTATATAGCTTTTAGGAATTCTCTTTCTAACTGACAAAGAAAGATTGCTTAAAATATTCTTCATTTTGTAAAATGCTGCCCTTGTTTGAGTAATTTTAACTACCTATCATGTATTGTCCCATGTGCAATTTCACTCTTTAAAAAAAAAATGAAACCTGTGTTCTAATTTGTGTTTCCTTCCACTGAGCCAGGACCCTAGACTGAACAAACAACTTCCGGTAGTATAGTTAAGTATAGCTGCTTGTAGAGCTTGCGAGTTAGAAGGCAACAAAAGAAGTACGACCTCAACCTGATACGTTGTTGACAGACTGGGGACCGTCGATAGCTAGGAAGTGAAAACAACATAACACTCGTTGACGTCGGATGTATTCTATAACAAGCTTGACGATAAAAATGCAACCTAACTCGCATTATGATGAAGCCTCCAATTAAAAGAAAGCAGCATAGTGCTAATCCCACTGAGTCCCTCCAAAGGGTTTTAATATTAGACCCCTGCCTGAAGAGATCCACACATTAAGATTTGTTGAGTCAAGACACATAGGATACAGTAAAAGCTATCAGGCAACACCCCAGACACCTCACATACACCAGTGGAGCTCGGATAAGTCCTTTATAAAAAGGTCCTCTTGTAGATATCGCCTTTATGAAGATAAAACTTAATGGAAGCAATGTGTAAAAGAAACCTCAACGCTCATTTCATATTTTCAGTCAAGAGTATAAAATGGTATGCGTCTCGACCGCGATGATCACTTGGTAAACTTTTTCTTGACTTTATACATCAAAATGTCAATCACCGTCCCACAATGCCCAGTATAAAACTACATGACCGAAAAATCACAAATAGTGCAACACATAGTCGAAGAAAACATGAGACAGACAGACGGTCGGACAGACAGACAGACAGACAGACAGACAGACAGACAGACAGACAGACAGACAGACAGACAGACAGACAGACAGACAGACAGACAGACAGACAGACAGACAGACAGACAGACAGACAGACAGACAGACAGACAGACAGACAGACAGACAGACAGACAGACAGACAGACAGACAGACAGACAGACAGACAGACAGACAGACAGACAGACAGACAGACAGACAGACAGACAGACAGACAGACAGACAGACAGACAGACAGACAGACAGACAGACAGCCAGCCAGACAGACAGACAAACAGACATTTGAAACAAATTTGCACAGAGTCATTTCATCAAAATTTTAAAAAATTTAAAAAAAAACTAATTTAAAACAATAATTTAAAGAGAGAGAGAGAGAGAGAGAGAGAGAGAGAGAGAGAGAGAGAGAGAGAGAGAGAGAGAGAGAGAGAGATTGTGACAGTAAATATAGAAAAGCTTAGTTTAGTTCAAATAAATATTACCCATACATAATTAAAGACCAGATTACAGCGATTCCTCGGCAAACGAAGATTATTTGTTTCAAAATGAAATTCGTTAACCCAAATTATAGCACTTATTTACTAAACAATTCTTTAACCAAATCTGAATTCGGTAGTAAAAAAAAAAAAAAAACGCGAAAAATATTTTCGTTAGTCGAAGAATTTCGTTAGACGGGTCACTCAGCTCAGTTGTTATTATTTAAGAAAACAATAATCTACCATGACGTTATCGAGCTTACAGGGGAAAAGACTGCAGAGTACTATGAAATGGTATGCTTATGCGAACTAAAGTTACGACACAACAAACCACACACACACACACACACACACACACACACAATTTGAAAACCAAACATACACATCATATTATTATAGTTTTGAAAGGGGATTATATGATACCAGATGCTATGGGAGGAAAAAGGGGGAGGGGTGGGGAATAAGTGCTCTCAAAATAGCAGAAATTATTAGGCACGAGCGGAATACAAATGAAATGCTAATAGAACTGGACACTAAAGTCCCAAAAAAATGCAGTCTCAAATTGTAGCTGGAGCAGAAGAACAGTGGAACAGCATGGAAAGAAGCTTTACCTCGGGAGAAAAAAAGACTATTGATTTATCCATTGACTTAGCTGTGTAGGAACGTTAATGGAACACATTATCAGTTAAAGGTTATGTGAAAGAAAAAAATACTTTCTATAGAAAAGACACCTCTTAGCTCTTCAATAAGCAGGATTAATAAAGTACAGCTTTACTGAAGATCAAATAACTTATACAGTAGATCAGGAAACGGGGGTGTGTTTTAATGGAATTAAAACACACTTTCAGACTCTAAGACATATGGACAATTTATGATGTGCGAGAGTAGTTGAAAGTAACATTGAAAACATTAACGATGTGTGGAAAGACCGTCTGAGAGTAATCATGCAAACAATACAGTTGTTTGAGGAAAACCTAACATTAATTACCCACACTACTACCAAAAGACTAGAAGTAGAGAACTGCCCAACTCTAAAGTGTTGTTGAAGCAAGAGAGAGAGAGAGAGAGAGAGAGAGAGAGAGAGAGAGAGAGAGAGAGTGTGTGTGTGTGTGTGTAAATGTGTTTTTTCACCACTTATATTTCAAGCATATACAAATTCCATTACAGATAATTTTTTGAGAGTCCACACTCCTCGTGGAGAGCTCTGAGACAAACCATTCTGGTCTGAAGACTCAGCGAGGGAAAAACCCCAACTGCACCTCCATATGCCATCACAGCTATGCGGACCGAGTATCCACCGGGATAGGCTGACACCTCTGGGGTGCCCTCTGTTGTTAGCAGGAGCATCACAAAGCAGGGCGCTCACTTGCCCAGGCAATCTAAAAGGCTGCTGAAGGCTGAAGACAGTCTAAAGTCATGTGGATGTGGAAGGAGGGGCAGGGGCTGACCAACACGAAGATGGGCTAAGGATATAAGTGACTCATTGAATATGAAAGTACACGAGACGGGAGAGCTGGTGAGAGACCGAGATTTTTTTCAGGCCGACGGTGATGAGAGCGACGTTCGGCAAAAGACCTGCTACATGATGATGACACCTCCTCTATCGCAGAAGACTTAGCCGTGTGCACTTTTATGGAATATATAACTATAGCATTCAATAGGATGTAGAGAGCCCTATTGGTGTTCATGAAATAGTTTTTAAAAAAAACACTATTGTTAGTGAAGATGTGGGAAAAGAAAGTAAACAATAAACAGTCTGCCTACTTGGCACAGGACAGAGCAAGCCGAAATACTTCTTGTTCTACTACAGATAGTCAAAGTGTGGTGGATTTTGGCACACCATGCGAGGAAGGGGGAGGATGTGCCTCTTAACAAGTGTGTCGTAAAATGCGAATAATTAGGACTAATGAAATCAGATGTGTTGGACAGAAAAGCGCATATATCACAGACTAGCTTACACCATAGCATAACATGGAAACGGCCATTCAAAAGGCCGACGAATAGAATAGTTAATAAATTACAGGTACGAGCTGCAGATCTTTTAATGTGGCCAAACCAATTAGGAGGAACTTGAAGGCAGCAGGGATATGGTTTCTGAGATACATGTTGCAAAATACTTTGAGCAGTCGGCGCCACAGAACATTCACTTGACAACATTTTTAAAAATCAAGCTTTTAGTATAGTCGTCAAAGCAGAATACAAGGCATACGCCAAAAGAGAAAAGGGACGTAAAGCACAAGGTAGACAAAGAGCAAGATGGAAAGACAGCATCAGAGAAACTCTACAACGTGACCATGTGTCTGGTGTCGAGGCGGCCAGAGGAGCAAGAAACAAAACATTGTATTTCCTAGTCACCTCAAAGATGAAAGACAAACGGACGAAGTAGATAAAACAAACGACATGCTTCTCTCTTTCTTCTAGTGCAGGGAAGGTCAGGGGTGTCTCTGTGACAAAGTTGTTAAAGTCGCTGGCCTCACGCTTTGGAGGTCGTGGGTTCCATTTCTGTCTTTCGGCTCCTGTCGGCTCTGTGGCTAAGTCGATGCGAACGCTTCGTAATGCCGTGGTACCGGGTTCGATCCCAGCTGCGGGCCATGCGCCTTGCGTTGGTTTCGACAGTGGTATCAGGGGGCCAACCGTCCAGGGCAGTGGTAAACTACTGGACGTAAATTTGCCTAGAGAAACCACACAACAGCCAGGGACTGCTGGGTTGGTTCTGCAACGTCCTGTAAAGGAAATACAACTAACCTTTTTTCGTCTCCTGGGTTCAATTGTATTTGAAATCCCTAGTGGATCTTCCCAAGAGCTAAAGTTTCCTATTTTGTTCACCACTCTCTGGGAGAAAAAGAGCCTTTCAACAGTGATAAACTATGTTTATGTTTATACGATGAATCAACATCATGGCGCAAGGTACAACCCAAAAGTGCTCCGTTCTACGTCTGACTCGAGCCCGAGTCCGAAGAATCTCAGATCAATGCACTCTTTAGCACCAGCAAGGATTCTGAAATACTTTTGGTAGTTTTTATTTTTTACTCCAAATGGATTTTACACGGGCGGAACAATTCGGGCGTCCGATCTTACTACCCAGAGACCAATGGAAATTACTAGAAGATCATGGCTTCACTGGGGATTGAACACGGGACCTTCAGCACTCGAGGCGGACGCTATACCTCGATATCATGCAGCTCGGTTAGAAACTAATATATGTGAAACGAAACTTAATTATCACTTCTTTAAACTGCCAAACAAAAAACAGAGAAACTGCCCTTACCGCCTGTACTTACCACGTTTGTAGTGTAAGCGGAGGGAGGGGTGTCATTTCTTCGAGCCTGAGGATTGACGATCGCATGGCTAGTGCTTTCACCAGGGACTGTGCAGCTTAGGATTCTATTTTGGCCCCCGACATAAAATAATCGACAGCCTTACGGATGATTAGAACATATGTCTTCCACATCAGAGCTCAGCGTTCTCAACCATTGGGCCAGCTGTTCCGTTCTCATTTCAACACCCCTTGCGAAAACTGACACTGCACGTTTTTGTTTTTTTTTTCATTGTCATCTTCTCCCAATAATTTGCAATAATATCTCAGTCACGTGGCTCATTAAATTAATTTTGCGCTGCCAACGCTCACATTTAACAACCGCCATATTTCTTGAGCAATGTAACGAAAATAGAATCGACAAATAATCCGGTGCAAACCATTGTTGAGACGTCTTTAAATACATGCGTTTCACCTTGTTATAGAGCAGCTTTTGTCGCTTCTACCGCTATGATGAAGATCTGGTTAGCAGTTAGTGCTCTCTCTTGTCTCTTAAGACAGGAATGGATTAAATTTCCTGGCCTGGCCAAATCAAAGGGAGACAAAACAAACAGGATACACCAAGAAAGAAGAGGACAGACGTGCACAAATAGCAACAGGGTGGTGGACGAGCGGTCTAAATTGGATGGAAGCATCAAGCCCAGAAATGGCACAAATACTCGAATTTAGTCATGAAAGTGACGCAAATAACCAAGACCACAAATATAGGCGGAGACTGTTAGCAGCCTCGGCTAGCTAGCAGCAGTCTGAAAGTGCTCGAGCTTTTAATTTTTTTTTTTTATCAAAAGGACTTGGACTATATTTCCTGCAGTGTTTTCGGCCAACTCCCCTCTCCTTCCCATAGACGAATGTGTCTCTGGGGGGGGGGAGTCAGCCCAGCTGTTTAAAGAGTTCAGTTAAAATAGCTGCCGCTGTCACTAGAAAAAAAAAAGCAAAACAGGAATGCATAGACGCCAGAACCTAAAGGCTCAGACACCTTGACCTCAGCCCCCCCCCCCCCCACCCCCAAGCTTTTTTGGAGTGGGAGGAGGAGTCTGAGCCCACCCCATAATTAGCGGGAGGGGAGCACTCTCTATAAAATGTGCAAGATTGCTAAGATATCCACCCTAACCATGTATGATTTACAATTAGTCACACGATACGGCGCGCTGTTCTAATTACCTCTCTCGAAACGAAGCCACTGATAGATGTCATGACTTTGAAGAGGAGTATCACACCCAGCAAACCCCAAACAAACCGTAATGGCAAACAAGCCGTCATCTCCATGGATATCTTGAGGTGTAGATACTGACTGTTCCTGTAGTACACTGGTTGTACTCTTCCTCTAGTGCTATTACATCCTTTCTTAACGGATCATCGCTTAATCCCAAATTCATGAAACCTTACACGTCAAGATGACCAGGGGTAAGTTGGTTGATGACCAAAGAACTTATGAGTGAAAAAGGGCATAAAACGAGGAAGAAGAAGAAGAAAGTGTGAGTGAGTGAGTGAGTGAGTGAGTGAGTGTGAGTGAGTGAGTGAGTGAGTGAGTGAGTGAGTGAGTGAGTGAGTGAGTGTGTGAGTGAGTGAATGAGTGAGCGACCGAGCGGAGGGCAAGTGAGTGAGTGAGTCATTGAGTGAGAGAGTGAGTGAGTGAGTGAGTGAGTGAGTGAGTGAGTGAGTGAGTGAGTGAGTGAGTGAGTGAGTGAGTGAGTGAGTGAGTGAGTGAGTGAGTGAGTGAGTGAGTGAGTGAGTGAGTGAGTGAGTGAGTGAGTGAGTGAGTGAGTGAGTGAGTGAGTGAGTGAGTGAGTGAGTGAGTGAGTGAGTGAGGGGTGGATTAAAGAAGCTGAATATTATCGTAAATACTGCGGATAGCAAAACAGAGAAACACATCTGTTCGAACAAGCATTGCAAAATGGTACGGCTACAAATTCAAGATGTCTAATATCGTTTTAACAAGTTCACATTATGGTCTTTTTTTTTTTTTTTTACTGGGGGGGGGGGGGGGCATGCTACTATTATATGAATTTTTATTTTGACATCTGGCAGAGGAAAGGTAAAATAAGAAGAGATACGGAGCACACATGGGTGACATAAACATCAACCGTACCGAGTTTGTTACTTGACTCATCTGGTCCTTGCAAGTTTTGTACCACTCTTATGTTACAGCTCATGTACAACATACACCAATCCACAGTAGTCCAACGTTGACAACCAATTACTTTACTTATAATTTAATTGACGAACAATACTAAACTGCAATCACAGACTACGTTAATAATACTAATACTTATGTTTTTTTATCACTATTTCCGCTGTCAACCGACTTCAGTCATATTGGTCTCTTCATCCGCAAAGCATTGTCAAGCCACACATTTTCACTATCCAGTCTTAGCATTCGTGCGTGCAGTCGACTTCTGTATATTTTAAGTAATGGTGTGAATATGAAGTGGTGCAGTCGAACTAATAATAAGATGTGCTAAATATAGCATACAATTTGACTAGAAAGCTCAAAGGGGGGATGGAAAAATACGACTGGAAAGCTAAACGGGGAAAACAACAACAACAAAAAACAAAAACAAAAAGCCTTGTCAACATGAAACCAGGAAGTACGTAAATAAGAAGGGCGATGGGAGGGGTATTAAATCAAAAGCTATTAAAGGAAACGATTTAAATAAGAAGGCGTAAGGGGAAAATAGATGGCAAGAAATATGTATATGTTAAACAAAAAAAAAACACGGTAATAAAATACAGTTAAATTAATATGTGTTGAATATTTATCCCTCCAGGACCGAGAAAGCCAAAACTATAAATGGAAAGATGTTCTAAGGAGTAGCGGCTGGTTTGATCACCGGGGCAAGATTTAACAGCAGTAACTGATATGTCGCTTTTGCTTTGATGGCCAGAACTGTTAAAATAGAGGGATACAAGTTTACGATCCTTATTATTTGATCGAAACGTTCGGTTGCATTTGTGTGCATCCGTTCCTTCCGTTTAGCTTTCTAGTTACATTTTATGTTGCATTTAGCATTGTATATATTTAATCGGGATTCCCAACTGAACCCTTATCAAGACAATTGCAATAGATCTGAGGATAAGACTGAATGGGTAACACGTTAGATTCAATGATAGTCAAGCAGGGAAAGACAGTTTTGAACACAGATCAACATAATGCATGGTATTGTTATACAGTAAAACGTGGTTAACACAATTCTAAGAGACCATAACATCAGAAACTTCGTTTTAAAAAAAATCTTACTAACCGGAGACTAATACTATACTGGGAACTGAACAAAATTTCATGTTAAACAAGTGTTCGTCGTAAGTCAGTTGGTGTTAACAAGGTTTAACTGTTTTACTTAACTCGTACTGAGAACAAATTGTAACAACGGTGAAAACTAACCTGTAGTACTCTGCATCCTTGCTGATGTTGGTAATGATGGTGTCACCGCTAGTGTCCAATCTGCAGTTATGTTCTCCATCGTCCAAGTTACCCTCATTCTGGTCATAGGTCTCATCTGAACTGATTTCAGAGAGTGAACAAGTAGAAGACGACTGTAGGTGACCTTCACTGCCTTTACGAGCCTCGGAATTTGATACATCGTTGGTTTTATTTGTCTCTATCGGGCCCATGTCGTCGTGAATATACTGTTTCAACTGAACACATAGCCTACTTACTAAGTCAAGCAACTAGTTTAAAAAGCTTATTGAGAGGTAGTCACTCACAATGAATTCCAAGTGTTATAATGAACATAGAAAATTTAAACATGTATCTCCTCTGTAAACTGGTGAAGTAAATTTAGCCGGATACCAAAAGGTAGCAACATTCAACTTTATACTAATCAAACAATCAGTTGAAAGAGTACATAAACTAAAAGTTATCCGCAGTTAGTTCACAGTTTAAGAATTAAACCAAATACAATTAATATATATTTAATTTGCGAATTGGTAAAGTAAAAAAAGCCAGATTTCAATGGATTAACTCAGTTGCTATTTGTATTCTGGAGAATGATCGCAACCTGAGATCGTGTGAAAGTAAAACTATTGCAAAAGACAAAAGTAAGACAAAATTGCAAAACTATACTATAAAATCATGTTTCGCTCCGTATCGGCTCCGATGCCCCATTTGATAAAGGTCAGGGGCGGTAGGGGCGCACAAATAGACCTATTCCTACTTGATTTTTGTTGTTTTTTTATTTTTTTTTAGTATCCATAAGCCATGAGTTGTTAACCCTTAGGCTCGGTATTACGGTTATCGCAACCTTTCGGCCTTGATTCCATGATAAATACCGTAAATCTGGGAGAAATGTGGATTTTCTGCCTACCCCCGGGCGTGAACCCGGACCAAAATGAGTTCGTCACCCGGTCACCGCGCAGTCTGGTTTAGCCAACTACGCTAGAGAGCCGGGCATTCCTACTTGATAAACGTGTCATAACAGGTCAGTAATTACGAGCTTGCTGCAATCGAATAATTTGGAAGCTGCAGAGATGTGTTTTACAAACCAAAGTTGAGAATACCTTGGAAATATACAAAGAGTAATGAGGATGTTTGGAAAGAAATTGTTTCACGAAGAGAACTAACTGCCCACATCAGAAATAATCTGCATTATTCGGTCTTGACATGAGAAGGAGAAACTCTGTGTACATTGTGACGATAAGATAACGGGAGATGAAAATAGGCAAAGACAGACTGTGAAAGAAGATGCTGAACAGTTTGACATCATGGTATGGACGAACATGTGTGATATATTTATTTTAAAGTACACGAAATGGAAGGTTACAAACTACCAACGCCACATCATGATTCGACTACCAACGCCACACAGCATGGATTAGAAGAAAACGAATATGATGAGTGGAAAATAACAGATATCGCAGTTTGGCTGTAAACTAGAACACAGCATGCAACTGCTGATGACCACCAACGCCACACGGCATGCACAATAAGAACATGAAGCAATCGAAAGTATTCGTCTTAAAAGGCCGATATAGCAGTTTAATGGTAAATCAGAAAATAGAGTGCTAGCAGTCCTTTGAATAACAAAAGTAGATGACGCATCTCGTGTCTCAGACCACAATGGATCCTTTATCCTGGTATTAGCATTCGAAGCTTTGGCTGTTTCTGAGTAATCGATCACATTGTTGGTAAAAAGTAAGTAAACTGTCCAATTAAGCCACTGAGGCATTAAGCCTATGACACCTTAAATCGTATCTAATCGTATTATTTCCCGAGAAGGCGTGTCTTCTTCTTTCTTCGCGATCACCAGCTGTAAACTACAGCGGAAAGTTCTCGTTGTTCGTCCACTTCTGGACTGTAGTCTGGTTTCAGAACCTGAGTGTTGCATGCGCATCCGTTTTATAGATCTGACTTATTTGTATGCATCACGCTGGTCCCTTGCCTTGCAGACAGATGCTGTCGGACTTCGAAGGAAGCTCTAATTAATGGGCTCTTATGACATGCTTATGGGTAGGCAGTTAGTCTATTCTTGTTTTCTTTATAATATGGCAAACGGGGAGGAAGGCATGTCTTTCCAATTACTTTGGTAGCTTATTGAAATTCGTTGTACCGAACTTGGCTTTTAAAAGCGACCAAGTGGTTGGACTAATGTTTTTAAATTGGTGATGTCTCCACAATGAGGTTTGTCTACAGGAGACTATTGATGTCTTTGGAACCAGCCACTTAAGCAGTGCGACTCTCGTACCATAGTCCCAAGACCACGAGAGCTGAAAGTTTTTTTTTTTTTTTAAAGCTGTCCGCCGTGGGAACAGAACCCTAGTACTTGAGGATCACGGAACTGTTACATGCATCCACTATCTCCTAAGCAACAGCACTGCGGGATTTCATGAAAGTCAGAGGTTCGGCTTCAGACCCGTCCTTCTGTTTGTGATCTTAAATCCTTACAGTTCGTCGATAGAGCTATGGAATTTGGCACTTGATGTGACACTTTCGGAAGGGGAACAACCGGCTCTGCGTGGAGAGATCATTTAATTATAGAATAATGCCTAGTGCAACGAGTTCGATGCGACAGTGAGCCGCAAGTGCACATAAATGTCACAAGAAATCTATGAACGTTAAAAGGGAAGATTTCAAGAAGGTGAACCGATATAAGACACACACAAAATAGCCAAGTACTGCTCTGGCGAGGTGTGTATGTACAGACTGTAACTACCGTTTACACCTTCCATTGCTAAAGAAAAATACATTATATTACTCTTTATTATTACTGCTTACTATTTGTTATGGGAGTCACCGTGGCGAAGTTGCTAGACGCTCGCCGAGGATCGGGAGGTCATGGGTTCGCTCCATGGAGAAGCCAGACATTTTTTTCAAAAATGACCTTGGCTTCCAGTTTGATCTAGCCTTGAGTGGGTATCCGGTGCAGTAAGTAAGTAGGTAAAGATTCTTTTCACGCCTTTAGGCGCATCGGGCATATGGGAAGAGCACCCATATTTTTTTACAGACCAATCGGCACTACGTGGGTAATGTAGTCAGAATTACGCCGGCCGTCTTTACTTACCCATGACAAACATCCTGGTACCCATTTGAGGCTGGATCGACCTTCGACGCCCCATACCTTGATAAACATCCACGCAGCCAGCAGTGGGTTTCGATCGCGGTACGTTGGAATTACGAGTCAGACTCGCAAAGCCTAAGCAACGCACGCCGCGACCGGGTGCAGTTCCGGGAAGTGAAGGCGGTTGGTGTGATGCTGACCACATTACCCAAGTAGTGCCGATCGGTCAAACAAATTTAGGTCTAGCCCTATATGCCCTATACGCCTACAGGCGTGGAAATGGGACATTTACTTACTTTTTACTTGCCTAATATTAATTATAAATATGCCACTCGGTTTGCGTCTCAAACAGCGAGAAGAACGTTCTCTACACGCTTACGCCACTCATGCAGAAACTCTAACGTATGAAAGCTGCCAGTTACTTGTACTACAATGCTAGCTGCGTAATCATGCTCTCAAAAGCGAAGCTGCTACCTGCTAATCCTTACACGTGCGAATTGATCAAACCTCCCCGCTGAAATATTAGGCACATCCTGAGGAGAAGCGTTCAGAAAATCACTAAATGGGCACCTAAATGGGAAACAAATGGAATGATGACACGAAAAAACTCCAAGAAAAATTCCAAGATGAACGTTGATGAGAGCAAACAAATATGCCGGATTGGATTTCATCCTCCTTCTCCTTCTTTTTCTCCTCTTCCTCCTTCTTCTTTTTTTTTCTCTCCGCGTTCACCATCTGTATACGCCGGCGGAAAGTTCTGATTGTTTTTTTACCACTGTTCATTAATATTGTTCCATAACCTGAGTGTTACATGCCCACCCGTTTCACAGATCTAGCTTATTTGTATGCTGAATTTTGGTTACTTACCTCTGGAGCAGATGCACGCTGACTTAGAAGGATGTCCCTAGTTAGTCGACTTCTACGACATGCATGTTTGGGAGGCATTGGTTCTATTTTTGCTCCCCTCAACCCCACCCCAACAAAGGACCACGAAACCCACACGGGGAAGAGGATACCGTCCATGATAAGGGGGAAATAGTTGGGCATGACAGAATGGAATGGAGAATTAGACTATAAATCTTGAAAGCCATACAGCGGCAAACAATGATGACAATGATGGTGAATTTTATGGTGACGACGACCACAGTGATAATAATGATGATGATAAAAGTATATCCTCTTAGCTTGAAATACTTTCAAGCAACTTTCCTAAACACCAGGTTGAATTATTATTGCAGAATATGTTAGTAAATAAAACTCCAGTTACAACCCAGTGAACATAGACGAAACTTTTCATAAAGCATAAATTATTCAAATGTAAAATAAAAGTAAAAGTAAAGGACCCTTTTCCACGCCTTGAAACGTATTAGGTATATAGGGCTGGACCAAACGAAATTTGGTGGATGATGTGGTCAGCATCAAACCGGCCGCCTTTACCTTCCAGGACTGTGCCTGGCACCCACTCATGGCTGGGTCGACCGGGAAGCCAAGGTATTTTTTGAAAAAAGTCAGGCTGCCGTCAGGACCGAACCCACGACCTTCCGATCTGCAGGCAAGCATCTAGCCGCTAGACCACAATGGCTCCCGGTGTCATACTGAGATGCTTTTATTGACAATCTCTGCCTTGCGGTTCATTTAGAGAAGCAAATCAGACAAGTTTAAAATTATAAATTATTCTGCAAGATCCTAATTTGTTATTTCAATTATTATTTTTTCCCACGGCAACATGAGGCATCTCGTTATAATTATTTAGACTGCAGCAAACATGGAGTTCGCGGACTGTTGGCAATAAAAAAAAATTGGAATCAATACATATTTAACTGGGATGTAAAAACATACATTTTGAAATAAATTATAATTAGATAAAGTGAGAGCATTGTGAAGTAAGAAGATATATCATGTAAAGAATGATATTTACATATGCAGAGGAAGAGATTATAGCCCAGAAACAATAAAATGAAACCTTTCTAAGTTGTCTGTCTAAGACAGTCTTTTATTTTTGGAAGTCATTAGAAAAAATCTAACGGATATATGCTATCCCTGATGTTTATTTTTTTTTTCAAACCTAAACTTTAGAATGCATTTTTTTTTTTTTTTTTTTTTTTTGCGATTCTAATATTTATAAATGAAAGTATCTGTGTGGCAACATGGGACTGGTGTATCTGTGTGATATCAGTGTGAATGCTTCAAATATCTGTTTATCTTCAATGATTTTTTTTTTTTTTTTTCTAAAAGGATGGATGTGTATATCTGTGAAAGGTTGACTATTGGCTAGGACATATTTCACGACCTCTAATGTTAAGGTTAAAACTTCGAGACACAAGCCATGTCATTATACAAGCCATGGTACAAGTCATGATATTATACAAGCTATGTCCTTATTATATAAGTCATGTCATTATACAAGCCATGTCATTATACAAGCCATGTCATTATACAAGCCATGTCATTATACAAGCCATGTCATTATACAAGCCATGTCATTATACAAGACATGTCATTATACAAGCCACGTCATTACACAAGCCATGTCATTATACAAGCCATGTCATTATACAAACCATGTCATTATACAAGCCATGTCATTATACAAGCCATGTCATTATACAAGCCATGTCATTATACAAGCCATGCCATTATACAAGCCACGTCATTATACAAGCCATGTCATTATACAAGCCATGTCATTATACAAGCCATGTTATTATACAAGCCATGTCATTATACAAGCCATGTCATTGTACAAGCCATGTCATTGTACAAGGCATGTCATTGTACAAGCCATGTCATTATATAAGCCATGTCATTATACAAGCCATGTCATTATACAAACGATGTTATCTTTATGCTGCTATGTTTACTAGCTGAATCTGTGTATAATTTTCAGTTATTCTTGTCTGTGCATGTTGTCAGGAACCACTGTGACTAAGGTCTCCGTGGCGAAGTGGTCAAGTCGTTTGCCTAGGGCTCTGAAGGTCGTGGGTTCATTTCACGGCTGCGCCTTTCAGTTCACGAGAGCAAATTTTACGGAGATCCCTGGGGATCGTCACCGGAGCTACAGAGTTCGTGCTTAGTGGGGCGTGATCGTCAGGCGGCTAGCCGTTTTGCGGAGAGAGACCGAGCCATATGGAATAAAACCCGACTTTAACTTTATTGACTTTTGTGTGACCAGAAAGCTAGAAATAAAACAGCAACAATGGCAAAAAAATTTTTTTATTAAATTGTAACAAGTGCTTTGGTGCCACTATCAAAACTATATGAGGTAGGTGGCAGACCTTCGAAAATTTGAGGTGCCTGCAAGTCTTACCTAATTGGGAGGAATTACTGATCTAAGGGAGGTCAACGTCAAGGCATGGTCGAGCGGCATTCTGAGACGGTATACTATCAAGACAAAGAACAGAGTTTGCTGTAGATCCATTGCAGCTAACCTTCAGTGTGGAGACTGCAACTGAGTGATTAATTGATTGATTGTGACTGAGTGATTGATTGACTGACTGACTGATTAATCTAAGGTACATCACAATGAAAGGTGAGCTAAACATAGAATTTCAGAGAGATTTACTTGGCACGCTAATCTTGTCTCCACGCATGCGAGACTACAGTAAACGTCTCCATTTACAAGCTTCTATACTTATTACGTACATATTCATGATTACCTTCACCCTGTTGTACTGTTGATACATTACATGGGGCTCTCGAGAGATTCCTTCAATTGGTTCTATCTTGTACAATCATTCAGATTTCGTGTACGGAATTGAGTCGGCACCTCTGGTCTCTCACATCAATGTTTATCGTAGCATTTTTCTGTGACTCTCTCTTCCTTAGTCTATTTGTTTCTTATTTCAGTGTCTGTTTTGCTATTATCTGTCTGTTTCGGCTTAGAATGTGACCACAATATTTGTTTCGGCTTAAAATGTGACCAACACATCGCTATCTTTTTTTTCTAATCACTTTCATACACATGGTTGTCCAGTCATTTGTCTGATTTTATATAAAGTGCTATTTCCACATTTTCATAGACGAAAAGGCATTCTTTCTATAAATAACGTCAATGGGATGTCTTTCGTCCTAATTTCTCAGAACATGCATCCGTTTTTAGAGTGTGTAGACCTAGTCTACTCATGCATACTCTCAATATTATTCTTTTAACTGCTAGAAGAAATGGAAAAAACTATAATCACACTGACCAACAAGGAAACAAGAGAAATTGTTCAACCATTCAACTCGGCTGCCAACCCTTGTACCATAACGAGTTACAATGTAAAAACCAGCTGGAAATCGAAACAGGCCCGGACCACGCAAACGATAAACAAACAGAAAACAAATTCCGGTCACACCTCACATATGAATCTTAAAAACAGGCAGTCTCGTACTTTATACTTCACTGCGACACCGCAGAGTACAAGAGGATCCAGGTGAGATGAGATTATGACCATAATAGACTGTTCCCGTAAAGTGTATCTACTCCTTCTGGATGTCAGATTTCGAATACCGAATATTGTTTCTTGTATAAATGCAACACTTACACAGAACCTCATACTTTTTATTTCGCTCATTTCCAAGGACCTTACTGGTCTCGTCCGCTAGCCAGAAATGGCAGGATACCCCAGTCCTCTTCTCTATTTGTTGTGTTCTTTTTTTAAATAAACTCGCTGTCTTAAACTATTTACATAATCGTCAGCTTTTTTTTTTTTTTTTTTTACTTATTCCAAAGCAAAATTAATCGTATATTCCACATCAGGTGACATTGGTAATCGTGTCAATCCGCAGACATTTTAACGTGTACTGTCAATCATTTCTGATACAAATATTCTTCCATGTCATGATTTCAAATTGTCATGTCATATTTCATGGTCTCCCTCTGGCTCTCTTCCCGTGTAACTTTCCTGTTGTCACGATGTGCATTTGTTTTCACTCTTCTCGTAATTTGTCCGAAGAATGGGGATTGTGCTGTTCTAATGCGGATAAAAAGTTCTCAATGTGTGTTGTTTTCAAGATATATTTATTGCGCCTTCTTTCTGACAAGACGGGGGTCCCCTTAAACGAAACAGAAAAGGTCCCTCGGAGATGGCGTTAACATTTCGACGATCTACACAAGAAAACAACAGCTAGATAAATGAAAATTTAGAACCAAGCATAACACTCGTAGAAATACGAAAACCTGTAAAAGAGGCACCTTTCAACAAAGTACCAGGATCTGACGATATACCTGCTGAACTACTCAAAGCAACAGAAGAGTTAGGCGTAAAATGGATGCACAGACTGTTCAGCCCAGTTTGGACAACACAAGAGTCACTGGAGGACTGGAGAAACGCAATAATAGTACCCGTCTGGAAAAAGAAAGGCAGTAAGAGAGACTGTGAGAAATATAGAGGAGTTTCGTTATTGAGCCAGAGCAAATATTTTCTGAGATCCTTGAAAAAAAAATAGGCTACCTCCTATCATCGAGCCACAACTTAGTGAAGCACAAATGGGATTTTGGAAGAACAGAAGCTGTACTGAAGGTATATCCACACTTAGACAATTAGTGGAAAGGACGGTAGAATTCGATAAAGAATTATGTGTCGCATTTGCAAGAGAAAGATTTTGATCGAGGTAATGGGAATAAAATATGCCATTTCTCCTGGACGGTCGGCTTTCTTGATACCACTGTCGAAACCAAAGAAAGGCGTATGGCTCGCATCTGGGATCGAACCCGGCATCCCGGCATTACGAAGCGTTCGCATCGACTTAGCCACAGAGCCGACGTTTTCAGGGTACAAAGGGAAAATAGTCACACCAGAAATGAAATGTTTACATACTATTCTAGATGTAACAAACACAAAAGACCGACCTAGGAATGATGATATCAGGAGGAGAGTCGGCACAGAACCAATACTGAACTTTA
This sequence comes from Candidula unifasciata, assembly GCA_905116865.2. Taxonomy (NCBI): domain Eukaryota; kingdom Metazoa; phylum Mollusca; class Gastropoda; order Stylommatophora; family Geomitridae; genus Candidula; species Candidula unifasciata. The sequence continues at coordinate 52,148 of CAJHNH020005646.1, forward strand.
CAGTTAGACAACAAATCAAATTGTTTGACCATGTAACAAGATTGGGGTCAGATAGAGCGCCACGGAGAGCAATGATATCCAGATACAACGGTAACAGAACCAGAGGTCGACCACGCAAAATATGGACGGCTGATTGTCCATACTTCTTCTGTTCATCTGAATTGGTTTTAGATAGTTCTTAAGTACTCTTGCACTGCAGTTACGTATATTATTTACAAACGTACACTAAATAGCAAATGTTTTAAGCACTTTCTTACAAATACCCACTATCTTAACATTAACATTTCCTATTCACTAGGCAGTTTATTGTCAACTATTCGTTTTCTAATATGGATGGATAGCACATTCTAATAGCAGAACAGCCTGAAACATAGTCCACAATATATACCTTTATTCTCCTTATGTCGCTGCTGCTTTAAATATCTCATAATATCCACAATATTAATATAATTATAGACACTAAACATCTCATCACAATCGTCATTCAATTGTGAGGTGCAATTTTTAGTTATTTTGAAGCCGCGTCCTGGCTTTTGCCGAGGGTCCTAAATACAGCCGGTACTTAAATATGGCCTAACGGCTGAATGGGGTTTTCGGGACCTCTCCACGGGTGATCCTCATCCGCATGGTGGCACTTTGTGTCAGGGTGTTTATCGCCTGTGTGATGTTCTGGTGGAGTACAACTTACCTACCTACCTACCTACCTACCTACCTACCTACCTACCTACCTACCTACCTACCTACCTACCTAAATATCTCACAATACAGAAGGATTGAATATGACACATTATTATCATCCTTAAAATAGTCACTTCTATTACTACTACTTTGTACTACTTTTTAAAGTAATCCACAGAATGTGTTAATGCTACAAAGTGCACGGTTTCACTGCTTGTAAACTTCTACTTGATATCCTGCAGTACAAATAAAATATATTTCTAGATTCTAAGAAGAATTAAGGGAGACGGACAGTACTGATAATGTAGTAAACACAGTTCAGAATATAACATGGTTACCACGATGTGTTAAAAGTATTAAGTTCACGGTTTCACTTACTCAGAAAAAACTAATTATTCTCTAAGATGAATTAAAACAAAAACACACACTAAATAGCAACAAGAAGAAAGAATAATTCAGGGGAAGAAAAAAAATGTTTACTTGTAAAGAAAACAGATAAAACATTTGCGAGGTATTTGTTATAAAAGCAACACTTGTTATAGTTTTATAAAACATGTATAGAATACAATAGAGACATATATATATATATATATATATATATATATATATATATATATATATATATATATATATATATATATATATATATATATATATATATATATATATATTCCATTTACAACAGAGAAGGGTTTATACGTATTGTGTCGATACTATAAGTTTACGGTTCAAAATTAACTTCATATCCAGTGGTCACATTGCAATAAAACAATTGATTTCTAAGCGCAGGCAGAATCACCACCAGTCATCAACTGAAAACCGGCGGCAGTAATTACACCACACAAATGTGTCTCCCACGATTTCAGTTCTTGGAAAGAATCTGATCACATAGAATAGAGATATCATGCGTGGTGACGAGAAGCTATTCCAACGATTCACACATGCTACCATCGATCGCTGTGAGCGTTGGGAGATAGCGTGAGTACCCTAAAGCTTTCAGTCACGCCTGGAAAGAATCACCGTCTGCTCATCTTCTGAATATTGGTGTCTGTTTTTCTTCGCCTCTTCCTCATCATTATCATCTTTAACGTCATCATTAGAGTCATCAGCATACTCTGTCGTCTCCAACTACTCGTCATTCTTGTGCCTCTTTGTGGTATTCTTCTTCCTCTTCTTCTTCTTCTCCTCCTCCTCCTCCTTCTTCTTTTTCTTTTTCTTCTTCTTCTTTTTCTTTTTCTTCTCCTCCTCCTCTTTCTTTTTCTTCATCTTCTTCTCCTCCTCCTCCTCCTCCTTCTTCTTCTTCTTCTTCTTCTTCTTCTTCTTCTTCTTCTTAGCCCTCCTCTTCCTCCTTCTCCTTTTTTCGTGTCTTGTGTGGTGAAGACTGGTCATGAATCTCCAGTCATCTCTTTCAAGAATATTTTAATCACATTGGCTTTGATTATGAGTTTTACTGTCTCCTAGATATTTAAGCTTCCCTGATAATCTTTAATTTACTTGCATTTTGTTTTCTTTTGTATTTTCCCCCCTTTACAAATGGATAATTTTACGTTTTGCGGCTTTTTATTATTAGTGTTCAAACTTACCTATACCGTTTAGCTCAAAAAGGCGGCACTTTGTTTACTTGCAGTGCACTGCCCAACGTGAGATGCGTTACGGTGAATCTAACGGGCATTGGGCACATGGACCGACAGTCGTGGGTCCAAATCCGAAGTATGCCATACCTTTTTTTTTTATGACCTTGGCTCTCAGGTTGACCTAGCACAAGGTAAAGTCGTGGGAAGTAAAGGTGGTCGGTGTGATGTTGACCACATCACTAATTGGTCCTTAAAGATATGTCTATCACTATAGGCTCAATACACCTGAAGGCGTGGAAACGGGTTTTTTTTAGACAAAATTAGCACTTTAAACGTGATGCCGTCAACATCGCGTTAGTTGCATTTTCTTCGCAGGACGTTTCCTAGTGCCTAGGGTCGATCTGGCAGTCAAACTTCTTCGGTGTCTTCAACAGACCTTAAGAATTAACCAAACTGAATGACCTGGTTTAATCAATAAACTCAATCTACAGTGTTTATTTTGTTCAGGGTATTTTTTCTAAAACTGTGGTTTATCTGTCACATGAAAGTCTGGATCAACCTAATCTTCTAGATCCAAGTCTGCTGAGAATAATTCCGGTATATATTTTCCCGCCATTACAGAAAAGTGATATGCTTATATAATCGTTGAGTAGCTAGCCAAATGGTTAAGAAAGCCTGACTTCTATGCCAGAGACTCAGATTCTAACCCACATAAGGTTTCAAAGTTCATTTTGGGGGGGGGGGGGGGGGGGGCAAAAAATAAAATGCACACAAACCTCAGACTACACTCGTCATATCATACAGCCCTAAATCCACAGTCCTTGTTCCTGCAAATAATTATGATGCTTGAATCCTTACCCACCCTTCAAGCTTGCATTACCGTACTTAGGATTTGAACATATGTCTTCTGCATGAGATCTCAGCATTCTAACTAATAAACATTTAGTGTTTTGTTGGCACTGAAATAGTTGAAAGTATATACACAAACGTGACTATTTCCAGTCGAGTGTACTCATTTTTCAGCACATCATTCTGAGACTCAGTCAGTCCTGAGATGGACTCAATCCTGTCCTAATTCTCCCCTCTCTCCTCAGCAAGTATACTTTGCAAATCTCATGAATGAATAGCAGAGAACTGTCATACTTTTTTTCTAGGAAGAAAAGAAGTCAAATTAAGAACATTTCACTTCATTGTTCTGAGATCTAGAATATGTGAAATATACACTTATAGAAGCATCAGCTGCTAAGATCGCTTTTTTAATAACAAAGCACCCAATGAAAGCACTCATGGAAAACACAAGGAAATCTTCAAATTATTGGTAGCAATAATAAATAACAGTCAAATTACAGCTTGGAAATTCAGAATATTTATTTTCTTTTAAAGAAAAAGAGATAAAAATATGCATAAACAGAAACAGATTAAGAATTACTAAGCATATCATCATTGCTTAAGAAAACTCAAAGGTATATATTTGGCACTTTTAAATATGTTTAAAGAAATGTACCTCTGTAAGAGAAAAAAAATTTCTAGCACTTAGTGAAAATTCATCTGCTTAAATTAAACTACACAGGGTAGAAAACAGTAAGGATCACCGTATACAACACTATATAAGCAGTCTGTTAAAAAGAAAACCTGACTTGTGGCTGGAAAATTACAAGTACTTATCTGGTCTGAAATCCTAATCTCTTTCAAAGCCATCTCCTGTGAACTGCATATTCTTATCTCAGTGGTTCCACCATTGCTAGGAGCATTTTTGAAAGAGTCATTCAAGAACTGAGTACAGCTCATTCGTGGCATTTGACATAAGATGTTCTCATGACTAATCAGATTTCTTTCAGTGTCAGTTTCACTTTAAGATCAGTATAAACATTGCAAGTAGCTATTTGGGACGAGTATGAAAAGATAATACTCACATAAAGAATTGCATTGTAGGGTACATTGTCATGATGGAGCTGCCAAGTTTTCTGTTGCCAAAAGTTCTAAGACAAACACCACAATCCTCTAGTTTGATAGGCTCCATACTCTCCAGACAATGCTCCTTGCGATTGCATGTTTACCAGTGTTACTGAAAAGTACCTGATCTGAGCCACAAGAAGATATTGCACAGAAAGTAATAGCAAAGCCAAGCTACATTCTCAAGACATGCCTTCTTGAAATGTTATCAACAATGACTGGACCACCGGGAGAAGTGTATGAAATCCCAATGACACTACCTTGAAGGAGGTTCAAGTTTCAGTCCACCAGGTGGTGAGTGAATGTAATTGCTCTGGCCAAATACTGGATAATTTTCTAAACAGATCTTCTGTGTATTTATCATGGAAAAATCTTATTTATTATAAGAATACAGGAATGTAAGAAGTAACAATGAGCAATCAAATCTCAGATATGACCTATAACGATAGCTCAGTCCAATAATACAGAAAGTTACATGATGGTTTTATTAATTTTTTCTATTTAATATAACCACTACTGTATTTAACTCTTATAGACTCAAGCAATGAATGATGTGGGATTGATGTTCATTTTGTGTGGTTAAAGAGTACATCATGTTTTTTTGTGTTGTTTTTTTAATTTTGTACACTAAACAATGCTGGTCATCTGTGGCGACTTCCTTTTTCTGTATATTCCAAAAACACATATTTGTTTTCCTAGGGTTAGATGGTGTGGGTAAATTTAAGCTTTTTTTCTGATATTTATGAGACTGAAAAAGTAGAATAAAATCATATGGGCTAAGAATTCATATTGGGGGGGGGGGGGGGGGGGGGGGGGGGGGGGGGGGGGGTTGCAAGTACTGAACAAACCTTGTCCATTCAAACACTATGATGGGGAAGGGGGGAAGCAAAATGCAGATAAACATGTCATTACCTTCATCAGGTTAAATCATAACAGAGATAAGATCTTTCAGAAGAACTGTCTGAGTAACCAAAAGAGAACATCAAAAATGTAGAAATTAGAAGAAAACTAGAACTAAAGTTAGTAACAAATAAATTAATTAAAAGGCAGTAGGTGACACGATTTGGCTGTCTGCAGAATGCCCTGGTAAAGCTACATGCAGATTGTATAACTGGGTGAAATACTTTCTGATAGATAGAACAATCCAGACTAAGTTACACAAAGCGCTACCATCTAAAAATGTCTTGAAAGAAGGCTTGCCACAAGGCTCATCATTGAGCTGTACACTGTTCATAATCTTTATTAATGACTTGTCAGAACAAAACAAGGCTGAAAAAGCCTTGTACGCTGATGATCTAACAATATGGCAGAGTCATGAAAATGTAGAAAGTGAAGCCCAAAGGCTAAATGGAGACCTTAGAAGACTGTACGAGTACTGCCAAAGGTGGAAACTCAAGGTTAACTATACAAAAATCAGTCTACACAATCTTTACCAAAAAAAGCCATCAAGTAGCAAGAAAGAATATTAACGAGGTTAGACAGACACCAAGTGATGAAAGAAGAGCATCCTTCATATGTTGGAGCCACACTTGACTGGCAGCTCAGCCTCAAGAATCATATTGAAAACGAAATGAATAAGGCATTGAGGCGGTTACAGTTTTTAAAGCGACTTGCAGGTACAGCTATGGGATCAGACAAGGAAACTCTGAGGGGCTTATATCTTGGATATGTTTGCTCTGTGATAGAGTACAACAACTCACTGCTTACAGCCTGCTCCAAAACTAACCTAGAGACTCTTGACAGAGTACAAAATAATGCCCTCCGATCAATCTTTCGGAGCTATGCGGTCTACTCCAACTGCCGCATGTGAAATCCATACAAATGTGGAACCCCTCGGGTTGTGGAGAGAAAAAGCCACTTTAGAAATTTATGAAAGATGTGTTAGAATGAATCGTAACCTAATAGACACCTTGTAGAAAACTGGGAATACAAAGAATAAAGCACAAATTGGTTTTACACTGTGTACATGAAATACAGGACAGATACCACCTCCCAGAAAGATGTCAAGGCATCCAGAATTTGCAAGAAACCTACCACCACATGCTCGTTTTGAAGCTCCAAAAGTCCGATTTTAAATTGGTAGATAAAGAAACAAAACAGTCCGACCCAATCGCCATTATGAACTCATCGCTAAAGACCATTGATTCTTACCCCCAAGAATGGATACATGTTTATACTGATGGATCTTCATTTAAAGCAGGTTATGGAATCTACATAGGTTATTATGATGGATCTGTTAAAGAGATTTTTGATGCATGCAGGGAATTTTGCTAAAATTATGAAGCCGAAATAATTGCACTGGAAACCACAGTATACCACCTAAGGACTGTAATGGATGTTTACCCTTCAAAGGCCCAAAACATTGTCATCTTTACCAATTCAATGTCTGCTCTTCAAGCTCTTGAAGGCAGTTAACGCTGCAGAACTGACATAGCCAAGATAATTCTGGATGCTGATCAGCTCATTACCTCATATAACATCAGAATAGTAATGCAGTGGATTCCAGGCCACTCCCTCACACAAGGTAATGACAGAGCTTACATACTGGCAAAGAAAGGAGCAACACAAGAACAACCAACTACAGCGACAACCCTCCAGACAGCAAAAACACTTATAAGAGCTATAAACAAAGAGACTTGGTTGAACAGATGGGCCATGGGAGACACAGGAAGAGAGGCTTGTAGACATATGGCTGGCCTGATCATAATGACAGAATTAACCATCTAACAAGAAGGGACCAGGCCACCATCTTCAGACTCAGAACACAACATACTCTACTCAGTGGACATCTGAACAAAATACAGCCACAGCGCTCCTTTGAAGTTGGAGTACATCTGCCCAAGAGGCAGGGAACAAGAACTGCACACAAATAAGCCAGTAAAATGGATGTACACGCAAATCTCAGATCCTGGTACAAAGTCCAAATGGACTAACAACCAGGACTTTCCACCAGAATTCACAGCTGGTGAACAGAAAGAAAGAACTCAGTTTTCAAAATGAAATGTAAATACCATACTGTTGGAATATTAACAAAACAAAAACGTACAGTAATCCGATGGCGTGGTTTTTTTAGTTGATGGGGAAGCCCGGACACCTAAAATCTATCAATGACCCAGAGGCAAAGAACTGTCAATTTAATGGTTAAACCCTTAGGTATTCTTGAGTGCAATTTTTACAGTTTCACTCAATAAATTTAAAAAATTTTAAATGTTAAAATTATGAAAAACTGTTATTTTCAGTGGCTATGCTTTTCCTTTTTGTTTTTAAATAGTGTTATGTGTGTGTGGGTTTGTGCAGTTGTTTGTTTAAGATTAATGTTAGTTTACATATAAAACTTTATCAGTCACCTAACAAATGCACTTTTAATGACTTTTGATAAAAGAATCTACTGCTGCTTACACAATTATAAAAATTGTTAAAAACATTATTAGTAAACTGTAAAAAAAAGTAACAATATTATGTAAAAAGTACTCCATAAACTGAAAAAAAACAGCCAAAAAGAAAACAAAATTTAAAATATTGCATAAATTGCATACATTGTGTAGAAAAGAGAATATTGTGACAGTAGTATTCAACAATTTGTGCAGACAAAAAAACATTTGCATGAGTATGACTGATTGCCAAATATATAAATAACAACAACAAACCCTTAAATCCTTCACTTTAATGTAATTTATCTTACTGATTTCAAAGATGAGAAGTGGATGGCTAAAATTTTTCTTTTTCCAGTGAATCTCAGCCAAGAGAAAATAAAATGTTAAATATTGCATAAATTGCATACATTGTGTAGATAAGAGAATATTGTGACAATAGTATTCAACAATTTGTGCAGACAAAAAAAAAACATTTGCATGAATATAACTGATTGCCAAATATCTATATAACAACAACAAACCCTTTAATCCTTAACTTAAATGTAATTTATCTTACTGATTTCAAAGATGAGAAGAAGATGGCTAAAATATTTCTTTTTCCTGTGAATCTCAACCAAGTGTTTTCATACTTTTTTAACATTTAGTCAGGGTGTAGGAAACAATTTGCATCTTTCAGTAATCATTTTCATGATGTGTTTAGATTCTTTATAATTGTTTAGGGTGGTCATCCTTACTCGCACAGGATTTTTGAGAACACTGTGTAGACCTTAGTGAAGCTGTAATGCATACCCTAATTATGACTTCTTCTAAGGTTGAAACTTCCATGGAGTAGCCCAGAGCAAGACAACAGACAAGCAGCTACCATCTTGAGTTTTAACTTTTTTGGCACAAAAGTTACTTTGTGTCTTTGTATGAAATCTTTACATTATGATTGCAGCTAAATAATGTTTCGCTGAATCAGGTAAAGGACTTTCATTAGAGGAAAGCAAAATAATAACACTTTGTACTCAGTGTGACAACTAATTGGACAAATGCCCTGTTTGCCTTAGCCATCAAGACCCTTCTTGTACATGCTAGCAATGGTAATATAGACTCCATAATTATAAAAGTCTGTTCTCATGGCTTTCAGACAGTGGTACAAGAGTCGCACTGTGGAACAGATTGGGGTGGCAGAAGGCAATACTCCCGCAGTTAGTGGATACATTGCAGACAACTTTCATTGTGGCGACGGTTCAATAAAAATCAAAAACAAATTTAATTATTTTTGAGGATATAGCATAGTGATGTAGTTAATTATGTAGTTAATGATGTAGATCAGCATTTTAAAAATATAATAAATAACTGTTTCAACATCAAGAAATACAATGTGTCATTTGCTATTCCCTATAAATTCCAGTGTTCCCAGTGTTCTTAAACTTCCTACATTTAGTCACAGTATACTATGGAAATCTGACTTCACCATGGTAATTTCTACTGTACATTTGACCATTTTAAGTCACCCATATTTATTTATATTAATAAATCCCTCTTTTGGGAGCCGCCATGGTGTCGCAGTTAGCGCTCACCTGTGGTTCAGAAGGTCATAGGTTCAGGTCCTGACAAAGCTGGACTTTTATTTTAAAATGACCTTGGCTCACAGGTTGACTCAACCTTCAGTAGGTAACAAGTAGTCCTGGGAAGTAAAGGTAGCTGGTGTGATGCTGACCACATCATCCACTGTGTATATAAAATGTAGGTCTGCCCAAATGCCCAATACACCTAAAGGCATGAAAAATAGTACTTTATTTTTACTACTCCCTTGTTTAAGAAAATTTCAGAAAACCTTCTCACACCAAAAAAGTTTATTAAAGGTGAGAGGATAGATTTCATTGCACTGGGCTTTATCCCATTTGGTTCGATCTCCTTTGGCTAGCACCATTAGCTTAGTTTAACTACAGATATTGAAACAGGCTCTTTGTTTCTTACATATAGGTGAAATTAGCTGATTATGAAGCAAACATCTTAACTGCAACTATTTGTAATTCACGAACGAGATTAGGGTGGGGGGGGGAGGGGGGGGGGGGGGGGGGGGGGGGGGTAAAGGAGGGGGGGGGGGGGGGAATAGAAAAAGGGGGGGGTAAAGGAAACTGGATAGGTGAATGAGCAGAAAAGAACATTCTTATTCAGTTGGTACAAAATGTTGTAAAAATGGCCAGGTCTTGACAACAGACAGTGAGAAGGGAGAGGCCTTCATGAAGAGATTTGTAGAGCAGACAGACCAAAATGATAGGACCATCAGGAGGCCTATCGTTAAGGATCTTGCTAGAACAACAAGGGATAGGACACATGAGAAGATAATATAAGTAACAGATTTAAAGATTATGCTGAAGAAATTGAAAGACGGTGAATCTGGGCCAGATGGTGTTAAATATAGCCATATGAAAGGTTTAGGCAATGAAGAACTAAAGGAAATGGTCTCGTATTTCAACTTCAGCATTAAAACAGCATTGGTTCCTTTGGAATAGCTGCTTAGTTACCTTATACCACACCCAAAGCCAAATAAAGATCACACCAAATTAAAAGGATATAGAATTATTACTTTATATTTTTGGACAAATTCTGCAAAAGATAGGGGCAGGGAAATTACAGGAATAACTAGAGAAACGTTGATTTCTTTCTAAAGGGTTACGAATCTGCCGATCAAGAAAAGACAATAAGTAAATGCTGTGATCCTGGCTTATGACACCAATGAGGGGTTTCAGAACAAACATGAAACATTGATGGTAGCCCTGGATCTAGAAGATGCATATAACAGGGTTAGATATGACATGTTACTCTACACACAGGGATATGGAGTTATGTCCCTAGATCGTCAACTGGATTGCAGCAGTCCTGTATGAGCATAAGACTGCTTTCCGCCTAGGTTTGTGGAGCTCTAGCCCCTATAATATTGCACCTGGCCTTCCATAGGAGTCCACCATTTCCTCTGTGCTATTCAATGTGTACACTAGCAGGATAGCAGCAATTGAGAAGTTGGAGAATTCTGACTTTTGCTGATGATGTTTTAGTCTACAGACAGGGAAGTAAATAGAACATTACTATCTAGAGAACTGCAGAACACAACAGACAAGGTATAAGAGTGGTGTGAGGAAACAGGTTCTATCATCAACTCAGATAAGACAGCTATGTATTGTGGTGTTCATTAAATAATACAATTGTTAGAGGTGCCATTTCGAACATCAAAATAAATAGTTGTAACCTTAAAAGAGAGAATTCACTGAAATATCTTGGTATAACTTTTGACAGGAACCCGTAGTTCAAGTACCACGTGGAAGAGCTAGTATTAAAACTAAGGAAAGGATTCAATCCATTGAAGATGACAACATCAGTGGACATGGAACAGACTCTACAACTCTACCAGCAACTCAATGTTTCAGTGATGGAGTATGGTTTTGGCCTGTTTACTTTAAGAGCCAGATAAAGAAGCGGGGATAAATGAAGGCAGAATGAAGCCATCCAAGTAATTTTGGGATGTACGCGGGACATGTCAATCGTGTGCAGCGGCACATACTTGCATTGCTATCCGTATATGAAAGATACATGGTGTTACAGGCACAGATGTAGCATAAAGTCTCAACGGAAAGAAAACACCTCCTACAAGAGGCTTTGGAAGTCAACAACAGCCATAGGTAAAAAAGAGGTAGCTCTTGGATGGTACAGGCAAAACTGTCTGTGCTACTGACAAGACAGCCCATGATGAAGATTGGGTCACAGTGCTGCCCAGAAAAACATACTTGCACACAGTGATAGTTACCTTGGACCCAGGGTGGCAGGAATGGATAGTTGATGAAACAGAGGCATCAGTACAAGAGCTGATCAATGAAATTTCACACTTAGGAGACATCGTTGTAGACACAGACGAATCTGAAGTAAGAGGCAGAAAGATTGGGTGGGGTTTTAGTGCAAAGGTGAATTGACGCTGCTTGAAAACAGGCAGTATAACGTCACAACATCCAGTATGAGAATGGAGGTGGAGGCAGTAACTGCAGCTTTCTAGTGCCAGGAGAGCAGCATGAAGTTACTGTAATGGTGTCACAAAGTACGCTTCAGAAAACAGAAAGTGGGTTCCTACAGGTAGAGTGGCTTGTATCGCTTGATAAGGTTCAGATCAGAGCAAATCATGGATTCTGTCCAAGATATTTAAGGGTGTGGGGTAATGAGCAGGCTGATAGATTGGCTGCTGTAGCTCCTCTGGGTGGTGAGATTCTTTATGACAAAGTGCATGTGGTAAAGGTCTTCTGGGATCAAATAGACAGTGCAGCAGAACAGACAGAGCATCCACATATTGATAGACTAATTTTGCAAGGGGTGAGCAAAGAAGGGAAAACATAGGTGAACTTTCAATCAGGTTGTAACTAGTATAATTAGCACATCGACTTTTCGTTGGCTACTGAAGAAAGAGACAGAGTACATGTGGGAATATCCTGAGTGCATGGATGTCAATTCTTGATTCATTCATTCATTCCTTTATTCGTTGATAAGAGAAATCAAAGGTATTTGGCTGGATACCATCCATGATATAGAAGTGACTGCACATGATATAACCGAATGGAGGCAGCCCTGTGTGATATACAATGGTACAGCTGGACAATGAATGAATTAATAATTTTTTTTAAACTGTTCACTAATGATGGTACAAATAAAAATCCAAAACTGAACAAGCCTTGAGCCCCTCAGGCTCACAACCACCCTATCCTACACCATCCTAAAAGTGATGAATACATGCAGTAGAGGTAAAGTCGGGAGATGTGAACCAGTGTCCTTGCACACGGTTATAAACCATAAGTGCTCTGCCACCAGTACGGACAGTTGATAAGAAACTGTCTGCCTGTGTCGCCGTCGGCATGAAACTCTGTAGCTACAGCGATGTTCCTCCATTTACCCCAGAGTGTTAACTCTGGTACCCATTTCCTAGAGGCTGGGTGAACCCCGGGAACCATCCGATTTCAAATATCGGCCCTGGGCTGAAGCAAGTTGCAGCTGGATTTGAAAACAAGTTTCCTATCGACTGCGCGAATGCGGCCCTTTACATGCAGTGCAGAAAGTCAAATGATGAGTTTATTTGAAGACATGTGTATTTTATGACATGGCATTACTAAAACACTAATTATAAGGACAAGTAAGTAATATCATAAAAACATGCAAAGATATTTGGTAAAAGGTTCACTACAATTTCTCTATTCCAGATCATAGTTTTTGTCATCACCGGAATGCAGAAACACAAAATCTAGTCATAGCTTATGAAAAAATATACTTTAAGAGAATATTTCAACAACTGAACGATCTATTTCCAACAACTGAAAGACATATTTCCATATTAATATTTACTTGAGCAGCATAAAATAAAGTTATGACAAATGGATTCTGAAACGTTGGATTAAAATCAGTGTCATACCTTTGACTTAAAATTCATTGCTACAAAATGGGACGGGAAGTCAAAAAGTAAGTCATAAATGTTTGTTTTTAAAAAAACACAAAAGAACTTCAGATGATAACAACTTGAAAACCATAAATTTTTACACCTACACTGTCCCTTTATTTTCACATAATTTCCACAAACATTGAGGTACCTGTCCCATCGTTTTATCAGTCCTCCCAAATCTGCTGCAAAGAACTGCGTGCTCTGTTTTCTAAACCACATTTTTACTTCACATTCAACTTCTGCATCATTCACAAAATGTCTCTTGCCAAGGTGGGTTTTCAATGGACCAAAAAAGTGGAAATCTCTAGGGACTAAGTCAGGGCTGTAAGGTGAATGTTCCAGAAATTCCCACACTAGATGGTTAATTTTCTCCTGAGTTAACCAACCCATAAGTGGTCTGCATTGTCATGAAGGAGCAATACTGTGCTAGTCAGCAAGCCTGTATGTTTCCTTCAAATTGCATCATGAAGCATCAATAGAACTTTACAGTATGAATCAGCATTCACACTGTCACCTAATTTTTTTTTTTTTTTTTTTTTAAATTGTTTAAAAGCACTCCTTGACAATCCCAGAACACTATCAGCATAATCTTCCCTGCTGATGGCGTAACCTTGAACTTTTGTTGACTTCATCAATAATCTTGAAAATCTTTTGCAGGCTGCGCCTCTTCCCCCCCCCCCTTTTTCCCCCAACAATAACAAAACAAAAAAACACAACAGCACATTCTGTTAATTATGTGGTGTATTCGTATTTACTGATGAATCCCCAAATCCGAATGGAATTTAATATTGTTTAGATCAATAAATAGAATTATTATGATTGGTTTTTGTGTGTGTGTGTGTGACCTGTGCAAAACTGTTTTTCAGGAATTCCCTCATTATGGGTCACTGGCATTGGATTTTGTCTGGGTCACCAGGGCAAATGAGTTTAAACTAATGATCAGTTCCCATAAATAATATTTTTAATTTACTGTAAACTGCATGTTTCTGATGACTTCTCACGGCCAGATTTTTTTCCATCAGAAGCATCAGGTCCTGTCAGTTCTGCAATCCGGGATTCTATAACATCAATCTAAAGAATAAATAATTTTTGATTTATTAGCTTCACGCAAATCTGTTTTAAATACTAAAGTAGCTGTGTAAAATCTAAATATTTTTTAAGGCACAAAGTGTGTGAGTCTTGTAGTCTGGTAGTCTTAGTTTCAGCTTCATAGCAAACGGGTCACCCCATCTTTGCTCTGCTCCTGTACCAACGAAAAACACACAGAATGTTTTTCACAGTCCCTTGTGGAAAAATTGACAGACTGCTGTTTCAGCAAATCTAGCATACACTTGCATTAAAGCATACTGTAGCTATCTGAAGTGTTAAAACAAACAGTCTGACATTAGAAATGCAGTTCATCATTGATGGTAGCAGAAGTCACCAACAGATCAGCAGTTGCCCTCGCGATCAATTTAAATCACATACAGGCACCACCTACATTGCGACGACAGGCATCGCACCATTTTCTGAATCTACAATTCACACCACCACGTTGGTCACAGTCGAAAAAACATTCCAAATGAAATCCGCAGCTCACAGTGTCACGCCATGCATTCAACTCAGAAGCTGGGCGACGAAACTATATCCAGTCTACAAATGGAGCAAAACTGCATCGGCCAACATCCGGCAGTAGCAAAAACTTTGCCTCGGCTCCAAACAGTGCCCCTGCTTAGCATCCATTTTGACCGGAAGTCAAATGTGTGTGAGTACTGGCTGGTAGATATAACAAGGTTATAAATGATTGCTATAAAGCCCTGACTAAAAGTAAGATTTGATGCCTGCTGCTTGTTTTAGAATGGGATTCTAGTTTACTCTAGGTAAAAAGGAATATATGTTGTCTGCATATTGTCTATAATATGAGCTTGTTTTGTCAGCTTGGAAAACTGAGAAGAAATATTGCAGACATTAGCTCTTGTTTTACATTTAGTCCTAGTGTGTGTTTTTGTGAGCATGTAACATTTTTATTTTATGAGGAATTAACTTTTGTAATTTCATTTTTTTCATCGAATGATTGGCTCCCCATCTTAAGAGGTGTCAGACAGGGGTGTATCCTCTCATCATTGTTCATCATTACCTACATTGATAGAATTACACAGGGGGCAAATAAAGACACTGAAGAAGACAAGGAATTGCTTTTTGGAGATTATTAGTGTCCAATACACAACCAAGAACATAATTTACAACATCATATTGACTCCTTATACCAAGACCACACAAATTATTATATGAAATCAACACAGAAAAAACTGAAGTAATGAGAACAGGAAGTAAACATAATAATATGAACATTCATGTTAATTTTACTACAGTCAAATATTTACAAGAATTCCAGGAAGCATATTTATAGAAGATGGTAGACTCGAGAAAGAAACTAGACAAAATAAAAACTGGAAGCTATAATTTACCTTGCCTGAAATCAAATCTGTCACTTTTAATCAATATCGATCAATACATTTCTTTTTATAAGTACTGATCACTACATGTATATTGTATATACTGATTTTATGGCCGCAAGGATTCTTCTCCATCTGTTTTTTTTTCTATGTATATTTTGGTTTTATCTTGTCTCATTAATTATAATTATCTTTAATAGCAATGTATAAGCCTCTCTGTACTTCACCTATTCCTCTTCTTCTTCTTCTTATTCAATCCCTCTGTCACAAAACTTACATAAGGAGACTGGAAGCCTTTACGAAAGCTATCACGCAGTTCAAATCTCTCTGTGTGCCATACAGCTTTGTCTTCACTGAGAGTGGAATGTGCCAGATTGTGTCTCTGTTGGTAGCATACAGTGTTGGAGCATATACTTAGAATTTTCTGGTGCCCAGTTGCAGGGACACGTCTCTGTGTTTCCTTTGCTGAATAATTTGAACAGTTGTTGGTGAAATCTGTTGTGCCCTATCCTTAGTCTGAAAAAAAAAAATATTGTCCCTCTCTCGAGAGGTGATAAAGCAAGTCTTGAGGAGAAAATTTGGTGTGTGTGTCCAGCTACTGCCCAAGGAGGTGCTGCTTCTTATTCTTTTTGTTCCCTTTTCAAAAGGGAGAACATCACAACTAGTTATGCATCTCTACAGTCAGTGTGTCCATCTTCAGGATGCATTTATTTATGGTTTACATTTAGGTAGCAAACTCCATCTATCCATTGGTAGCTTGTTCTTTCCTTATATTTTTTGCAAGGATATTGCTCTTGTTGCAACTGTGTGTGATTTCCATCTGTCCGGGGAATTTTAAGATGTAGATTGTTTACATCACCTCTGTTTTATGCCTGTATATAAGAAGGCTAGGTATCAAACCACCCTATCCACACACACAAAATCAGAAGCATGTGTGATATCATTTGAAACCAATGGCTCTTGTGAAAATGTCCAGGCCTATCAAAGCATTAGACTAAAACATCCTGTCATGCATGCAATCTCTGTAAGCAATATCTGATAAATCAGGATACCATACACTATCAATTAGTTATGAAATAGTATTATTTTACAAATAAGATATCTCGAAACAGCATAAGGGTACACTTACAGGTATAGAGTTCATTCCCATTGACTTGGCCAGGTCAATTTGTTTTTGAATGTCTTCCTGCAACAGAAACCAGTGAAACCTTTTAAACTAATTTTACTGAGACCTATCTTTCCAGTGATGCTTAGTTCATTTCATCTGCATCTTTTATAAATACTTGTTTATTTTCAAAAGCAGCGATTGGTTTGATGGTTAAAAAATTAAATGATCCAAATTCAAATTCCTGGTAAATTTATGGACTGTTTGCTGTTGGCTGTAAAAATAAAATTCTAATCTGCATAGTTGGTAGTGAAAATACTAGTCATGCAGTCCTAAATCCTTAGCTAAAAGACCTCAGCCCCCACCACCCACACCTACACTGCAAAAAGAGCTAAATACAGGCAGTAACAGAATAAAATGGAGGGGTGGGGGTGGGGGGGTGGGGGGGGGAGGGGAGGTGTTATTTTGAAGTATACCGCTCTACATCCAGATTATTATTTCTAATGCTTGTAAATATAATTTACTTGAATCTAAAATCAGTATGGTAAAGTACCTTTGAGTTTCAAGTCAGCTGCAGTGGGAACACTTAACATGAGCAAGAGAGATGTGAAGGCTAACTTTAACTGGGAATCTGTGCTCGTGCAGTCTCTAGGAATCTTGTCGGCCTGCCTGGTGGGGGTAGTTTTTATAAATTCTAATCATGGCAGATTGTTTTAAACTAACCTAGGTTTCCAGGTCCCCCCTGCCTTTTCTCTACCAGTCTCAAACAATGCCTGGTGTGTGAGTAACTCATCTAGGTTTCCAGGTGACCCCAACCCTATCTCTTTCAGTCTTAGGCAACACCTGGTGTGTGAGTGGTTCTATCCCTTGATTTCCCTCGACAGCATACTGTGCTCTCTTAATTTTGAACTTTAGTCCAAACATACTAAAAACAAATCTGGCTAATCCACTAGAAATTTTTACTGTTTATATTGGCGCTTTGAAAGTAATACATTCATGATTTTTCACCATCGTTATTTCTTTCTTTGGCATCTCATATGACAACTAAAGGTACTGAAAGAGTATGAGTACAACAAAAATTTATGGACAGCAAAGATTGCCAGTTTGATACTTATCAGATCACTAATGAAGTTTATACAAACAAGAAACTAGCACCATATGTGTGATACACCTCAATAACTAGAGAAAGATATTTACTTTTCTGCAGTCTACTGACAGCTTAGGACTCACTGACAGGCGAAGCAAATTGTATTGTGTAAAGATGCTTGATGTGGGATTTAAATGTGATTCTGGTAGAAAGGCTAAATTTGAAGTATTAGCTGTCTTTATTTAAGTTCTCAAATCAATCCGTAGTTTTTGTCTGCTTCTTGAAGGACCGTCTTCCTTGTGTATTTTTTTTCCACACAAAAAAGTGTCCAGTCCTAGAAAGAGACACTATCTGATGCAGGAAGTAAACAGCAACAAAATTCATAATATAATTTAAACAGACATGCCAAATAAGAATCCCAAATACAACCAGTGATAGCTGAATAGACTCACAAAAAACTGTATAAGACTATTAAACTAACAAACTTTCACCAATACTTAGTATCACACCTCAGTTTAATCAAGGGTTGTTTTTTTTTCAATAAAAAACAAAGGTACTGGTATTCACCACAGTCTAAACAATGTGCCAGATACTCACCACACAGATTCAATTACAGTTGCACTGAAAAATGTGATGCCTAAAAAATTTAAGTGCTGCATATCGTTACATACCGCCAGAACAAAAAGAGCCCTGAATATAATATTCACATTTTTTTTTTTTACTAACCTTCAGCTTAGCACTTTTTCTGGTCAGACGTACAGTATTTGAGTTCTCTGTCTTTGGTCTAATAATTTCCTCTTTCTGTTGACCCCACACTTCAACTGTTACAGATTCTTTGCTGAGGTAATCAAGCAGCTGTTATGTTTAGAATAAATGTGTGTAATAAATATGTCAGAGACAAAATATGCAAATTTGCTGGACATCAGGAGCCTATCTTGGCAATAGTGAAATGTTGCAAGCTAACTTGGTTTGGGCATGTGGTGAGACATGATTCAACTGCAAAGACTGTACTTCAAGGAACACTGGGTGGTAGTCAAAGAAGAGGAGGGCAAAGAAGAAACTGGAATGACTACATCAAGATATGGACAGGACTAAGTTATTATACACTTATCAAGCGAAAGACAGAGAAAGATGACGGGTTTTATGTGTTAGTGCTTCCATCAATACACCTCCACGACCCTAATGGGTCAAGGGCTATGTTATGTTATGTTTATAAAAAAAATATTAAATGGTTTTTCTGCTTCATCTAAATTTTCATTTTCTTTTTAAGATAAGTTCCAATCAATACATGTCTGTTTGTGTAATATATTTAATGTTTAATGATGACACCAAAAAATTTGGGGGGCGGGGGGGGGGGGGGGGGGGGGGGGGGGTGTTGTTGATATATTATTAATGACCATATTCTGAGTAACAATTAAATTCTTTCCAATATGAGGATTTTTTTTTCTCTTTGATTGTTAAATGCAGCAAAGCTTTTAAATTATATGTGTGTGTATATGTATGACTGTATGTGTGCAGCATGTGTGTATGATAGATGCAAATTGTGCATGAGTACGTGTGCATTATTTGCACCTTTCCATAGTTCCAGCTGACAGTATTATATTGTGTCATAGACAAACAGGAATTAAGGCTAATAGCAATGGTGAATATGACTAGCTATACCCACTTGCCCGCCCGATCAACAAACTTTTTCTCCTTCCCACTGTTGTATATAATATTCTACTTTCATTAGCCTTTTCTCAGCAATCACTGTTAGTTATTCTGGCAGTCCAAGGTATTCGCAACATTCTTCTCAAGAACCACTTCTTAGCTGCCTCCAAACTCTTCCTAATTTTTTTGTTGCCATCGCATGGATTTAATGTGATTCCTCTCAAACACTCACCTCTTAACCCAACTGCTGTCTTTTCTCTTTTTTTTTTCTTCCTTGATTTTCTCCCATCCATGCATCACAGCACATTCCAGAGCACAATGCCTATAGACCATGTGTTACACATGCAGCATATTGTCTTTCTCGGCTTGTCTTGTTTACTTCAAAGGAAAGATCATATCAAAATGTTTGGAACAAAACATGCTGTCAGAAGCTGCCAGATCAGAACAGCACTGCTCTGTCTATATATATATATATATATATATATATATATATATATATATATATAAACACACACACACACACACACATATATATATATATATATATATATATATATATATATATATATATATATATATATATATATATATATATATATATATACTTATACACAAATACACACACAAACATACACACACAATGTACATTGATAAAGAATGAAAGGCAATGCTATTTTATGTCATTAGGTAGGTACTTTGGAGAATGTCACTTTCAATATGAGATTATGGCAATGCTCAAAAGGATTAAATCCATTGCCAACTTTTCTGCCTCAAGAGTTTTCAGTGTGTCCTTGATAACCTGTAATCACTGTCAGGGTAATACTTTTTTTTTGTCCTCATCCTGTCCATGATATTCTAAGAATCTTCCTGTAGTATAAAATGTATGGGTACAGAGATCCGCCCAGCCAAAAATGGGTACCAGGTAAAGTCCTGGGAAGTGAAGGCGACCAACATGATGTTGACCACATTGCCCACCGATTGCCAGTTGGTCTACGAAATATAGATCTAACACTATTTGCGGGACTGAGCCTCGAGAGGCAGGGGGTAAGAAGTGTTGGTGTTGTGGGTAGTGGGTTCCCCCCCTTACTTCACCCTAGGTCTAGTGAATATCTGTTCACGAAAGGAGCGTCCATTGTGGTGTCAGCCTCTTGACCTAGCAAAACCTCTCTTACCTCAAGACCATTGTGCGTGGCGAAGAGTCACAGCCTCCCCGAGGTAGTCCCGGTAACTGGGGGTGCGAATCCCCAGGCAAAACACAATGGATCTAGAGGAGCAAACCTCGATAATAAACCCGGTGCACCACACCGTACTGCCCCCTGTGGGAGGGAAGGAGCCAGAGGTGTGCTGAACAGTCGTAAGAATGGAAACAAGTATGCTAACCCCCCTGAATACCGGAAACTATCGTGAAGGCACAGGGACTCAGGACGTGACGATCCAGTTGCCCCAACTACTCATGCTTAGGCCATGCTTAGAGACATGAAGAGCTCAGCGAAACCTGCAGGCAATCTGGTGGCGGGGAATGAGCACACTGTGAGCCCCACCTTAGCTACGTGTTAAAGGGAAAGGCAGAAACACAACCCATATTTCCTTTAGAACTGGTACAGGGCATTTCTAGCTGCTGCCCGGAGAGGTAGGTAATCCACAGACACCCCAGCACCACAATGCCATGAATATGTCAAAATTTAAGAATACATACGAGATCGGTCGTCGCCTCGTCTATCAAGGCCCGCGCCAGACAGTGGGAAACCAGGCTGTCATGTGCGAAAAATTGGCTACTGGAAAATTTGAAATAAATAGGGAAAACAGACACCCCAGGAGGAGGAAGAGTGGGAGGGAGAGCAAAAAGAACTCAGACAGCACAGCAAAAAATACACAGATGCTCAATATTCTGCAGCTGAACATCTGTGGAATAAGAAATAAGAAACTTGAACTTGCCAAACTGCTAAACAACCACAGGGTACACGTGGCTGCCCTACAAGAAACCCTGCATAAAGACTCTGATCTGCATCTCACTGGATATACTAGTTATGCCTGTAAGTGCAATGACTGCCGGGGCATAGTGACCTATATCAGAAATGACATACAAGGAGATGTAACAATGCTGTCGACATCTCACCCTACAGATGTGCAAAAAATAACTATCTGGCACAATGGAAGCAAAATACACGATATACAACATGTACAGCCCACCTCAGACAACATGCAACATACCAGAACTATACAAGACACAGTACCATAAAACCCTTCTTGTTGGTGACTTCAACGGACACTCGCCACGTTGGGGTTACCCTGACTACAATAGCACAGGGAAGTACATCGAAGATACTTGTGAAACAACTAACCTATTAGTGCTGCAGGACACAGAGTCTACACCTACACTGTTACACAGGGCCCACCTATCTCTCAGCAGACCAGACCTGACCATCTGCTCATCCGACTTAGCAGACGCAAGCTATCCCCAAGTCCTGGACGACATAGGAAGTGACCACAAACCTATACTCACAACTGTAAGCACCACCCCTAAATTACGCTTCAAGCAGAGAACCCGTTGGAATTTCCGAAAAGCAAACTGGAAACTATTTCAGGAAACATCTGACTACCTCCTGGGAAGAATTGACAACAGCTGTGTGGAAACTTTTTGTGAAGACATAACACAAGCAATCCTGAATGCAGCGTCGAAAGCCATCCCAAGGGGCAGCCGGAAGGCATATAAACCTTTTTGGAATCAAGAAATTCAAAATACTATATCTGAAAGGAATAAAGCAAGAATATTTCTCGAAACTGCACGTTCAACAGAAGCAAAGATCCAATACAATAAAGCATGTGCCAGAGTAAAGCTTGTAGTTAATAAGGCTAAAAGAGATAAATGGACAGAAACTTGCTCCAACTTAGACCTTAGAATGGAAATAAAGCATGGACTTTAGTTAAAAACCTCTCCGGAGAAAGTAGAAGGGTGAACCCAAAACCAGTGACAGATGGGAGTAAGACAATCACTGAAGACAAGAAGAAAGCAGAACATTTCAATCATTATTTTGCCTCGGTTAACAGAGCAGGTAAGCTGTCAGAACTCGATAGAACACAGCTCTCTCAGTTGAAGAAACAAAAAGAGAGCTCCAACAGCCAGCGACTCCCTTTTTGAAAATGAATTTAGCATGGATGAATTAGAGCAAGCCCTGAAGAAATTAAAACCTAGAAAATCTCCAGGCCCAGATAAGATCCACAACGAAATGCTGCTACATCTTGGCCGGTCTGGGAGAGAAGTAGTTCTCAGGCTTATTAATAAAACTTGGAGGTCAAGCAAACTTCCAAGGGCATGGAGGAATGCATATATCGTCCCCATCCTTAAAACCAAAAAGCCTCCAGATGACCCCAAAAGCTACCGCCCGATATCCTTAACATCATGCTTGGGCAAAGTTGCAGAAAGAATGATAAACAGGCGCTTATATTGGTTCCTTGAGAGTTCTGGTGTTCTATGCCATGAACAGGCAGGCTTCAGAACCAACAGCTGCACAGAAGACCAGCTGTTCAGACTGACACAAAGAATACATGATGGCTTCCAGAATAAGAAAAAAACAGTGGCAGTCTTTGTCGACCTCCAGCAGGCCTATGACAGAGTATGGAGAAAAGGTCTCCTGATGAAGATGATGAGCATAGGAATACATGGCAGATTGTATAACTGGGTGAAATACTTCCTGATAGATAGAACAATCCAGACTAAGATGCACAACGCAATCTCTTCTAAAGAAGTCTTGGAGGAGGGCTTGCCACAAGGCTCATCATTGAGCTGTACACTATTCCTAATCTTTATCAATGACCTGCCAGAACAAATCAAGGCCGAAAAAGCCTTGTACGCTGATGACCTAGCAATATGGCAGAGTCATGAAAATGTGGAAAGTGGAGCCCAAAGACTGAATGGAGACCTTAGAAGACTGCATGATTACTGCCAAAGATGGAAACTCAAGATTAACTGTGCAAAGACGGTCTACACAATCTTTACCAAAAGCCACCAAGTAGCAAGGAAGAATATTAACCTGAGGTTAGACAAACACCAAGTGATGAAAGAAGAGCATCCCACATACCTTGGAGTCACACTTGACCCGCAGCTCAGCCTCAAGAACCATATTGAAAACATCAGGAATAAGGCATTGAGGCTGTTACAGTTATTAAAGAGACTTGCAGGTACATCATGGGGATCAGACAAGGAAACTCTGAGGGGCTTATACCTAGGATATGTTCGCTCTGTGATAGAGTACAACAACTCACTGCTTACAACTTGTTCCAAAACTAACCTAGAGACTCTTGACAGAGTACAAAATAATGCCCTCCGATTAATCTGCGGAGCTATGCAGTCTACACCAACTGCTGCATGTGAAATCCATACAAATGTGGAACCCCTCGGGTTGCGGAGAGAAAAAGCCACTTTAGAAATTTATGAAAGATGCGTTAGGAAAAATCGTAACCATCCTAATAGACATCTTGTAGAAAACTGGGAATCCAAACAAAGAATAAAGCACAAATCGGTTTTACACTGTGTAAATGAAATTCAGGACAGATACCACCTCCCAGAAAGACGTCAAGGAATTCAGAATGTTGCAAAAAACCTACCACCACATGCTCGCTTTAAAGCTCCAGAAGTCCAAACTAAATTGGTAGGCGAGGAAACCAAACAGTCCGACCCAATCGCTCTTATGAACTCATCACTAAAGACCGTTGATTCTTACCCCCAAGAATGGATACATGTCTATACTGATGGATCAGCATTTAAAGCTACCATTAAAGCAGGTTACGGAATCTACATAGGTTATCCCGATGGATCTGTTGAAGAGATTTTTGATGCATGCGGGGAATTCTGTTCAAACTATGAAGCTGAAACAATTGCACTGGAAACAGCAGTATACCACCTAAAGACTGTAATGGATGTTTACCCCTCAAAGGTCCAAAATAATGTCATCTTCACAGATTCAATGTCTGCCCTTCAAGCTCTGGAGGGCAATGAACGCTGCAGAACTGACATAGCCAAGATAATCCTGGATGCCGATCATCTTATTACCTCATACAACATCAGAATAGTGATGCAGTGGATTCCAGGTCACTCCGGCACACCAGGTAATGACAGAGCTGACAGATTGGCAAAGAAAGGAGCAACACAAGAACAACCACCTACAGCGACAACCCTCCAGACAGCAAAAACACTGATAAGAGCTATAAACAAAGAGACTTGGTTGAACAGATGGGCCATGGGAGACACTGGAAGAGAGGTTTATAGACATATGTCTGGCCCTGATCCTAATGACAGCATTAACCATCTAACAAGAAGGGACCAGGCCACCATCTTCAGACTTAGAACGCAACATACTCCACTCAATGGACACCTAAACAGAATACAGCCACAACACTCCCCAGAGTGCCAGCTATGTAACTACCCCTACGAAACTGTTGAACACCATCTCTTTGAGTGCCCAAAACTCAGTGAGACAAGAAGAACGCTACTCCCTCCGAGACCAGACAAGTGGAACACCTTGTACGGAGGAAAAGAACAGCTTGTGAAAACATGCAAATTCCACTACATGGCATTGGGCCAAAGGGCGAAAGCTCATGCGCCGCTGGATCGATAACAACAACAACAACAACACTATTTGCCCAATACGCCTGATGGGGTGGAAAAAGGTCCTTTATTTACTTTTACTTACTGACAAATTCTATTCTAAATTGTCAAGCTTTTTGAAATTGACATCTGTGGAAATACATGACTGACAAAGCATAAAAACAAAATGGGAGATATTTAATACATTCAGTCTGCTCACCTGTTGTGTAACAGAATTGAAGCTGATTTGTCTGTCGTGATCATAATCTGGGTTGATTGTGCCTTTAATTTCCTTGGTTTTAGTAGGCTTATCATCCAGATAAAACTTGTATGAACAATTGGTCTGAAAATGAATGGAAAAATATTTGGTTTTACAGAAAAGAAATCTTTGATATCATTAAGCCTTTGAGTCTAACCACTAGCTGATAAAGACATTGTTAGAATTGTTTTATATGCTTAATAAAGCAAAAAATGTGGCATTTTTAAACACACAATCAATCAGGTGCCATCTCCACAGTGAAGGTTAGCTGCAATGGATTAACATGCTCTGACTCTTGCCCTGACTGTACACTCTCACAGACTGCTGCCTGTTCATCTCTTGATATTGTCCTTGCACTTGTATCATTGCCCTCCTCTTGCTCTACTGCCTTTGATCTTTCCCTCCAGTATGGTCATCAAAAGCGTGTTATGTTTTATAATGTGACCAAAGTATGCCAGTTGTCTCTTTTTTATTTCTTTCAGTAACTCTCTTCTCATTCGTCCTTATCTTGGTCCATGATAAACACAAACACAAAATATTCTATACTTGCGATGTGTCTGTGAAGTTGTTATTCTTGTTAGAAAATGAACACAATTTGTAGCTTCACTATACATATAAAACTTTAACCACTATGCCATCGCCCGTCAACCTTACTTGGGAAGCAAACAAAATAACAATTCATAATCTTTTTCTGATGTAGAACAATCTATTTAAACAGTATAATGTACTTTAAAGTAGGTTTAAATGGCTTAGGCACTGTGAACACGTTTCATAACTCCAGGTTCAATCCAAGCTGAGGGTGATATGGCAGCAAACCACTCTACATTGGTTTTAACAGCGGTAATGAGAGCTGTGAGTTTAGAAATCAGTGGCAACTACTGAACACAAACAGCGAGATCAATGCTTGGGTTTGTCCTGTAAAGGATGCCCAACAAATTTGTTTAATTTATTTAAAGTAAGGCTGAATCTATCTAAAATACAACAGTCATACTTACAGTGTGAAAGTTTGCTGGAATTCCTCTTGCTCCTTTGATTCTGAACTTTAAATATAATGGTTGCCCCATCTAAATTAGAAAAAAAAATTTTTCACAGATAAATTAGTCTATAGATCATAATAAAAAAAACTAGTAAAATGTACTGATAAACACTTTAGTATCCTTCTAATCTGATTAATGTTAAAGTCATCTTGCACAGAAAAATAAAATTAATTTGAAAATATTAATTAATCCAAAAAATGTTTTCCAGTTAACTTATACTGTTTTCAAAATATGGTAAAAAAATATTTCAAAACCATTACTCACGTTAAGTTAGTGTTCTCAGGTATGAGGGTATTTAAAGTGTCCAAGATTATTACAATTTATGCTTTTTATCTCTATGTTACGAAAAAAAAATTTCATAAAGAAAGATAACTTTTAAATCATTTTGTGGCTTGATAGGTTAAAGCTAACAGGCATGATAGATCAAAGCAATGTTTCTCTGTTGCTTCAATCCAGATGTGTGCAGACAAAAAGACATGTCCTTGAACTTGTGTTTGCAATGATAAAATGAGCAGTTTCTTTTTAGTGTACTTGATTTTGTATTTCAGCTAAAAGGATTCGTTTATTTGCTACAGTGTATTCAACTGTTTCTGTAGTATGCACCTGATAAAGTTCAGTAAAATATGCTAGGCAATAAATTATGAATCTGTTCTTTTTGTTTTCTTTTTTTTGCATATTTTTATTGTGAAGATAATGTAATACCAGTATTATACATTCAATATCTTTTACGTTCTTTTGTTTTGTTTGAAGTCCATTTTCCAGCACCATCTTGCAGAGATGCAAGGTGATTTTATTTGTTTTTGCAATGTGAACATGGGACCTTGTATTTTTAACATTGTAAAACAAGGTTTTGCTCCAGAGTGAGACAAGGATGTGTTCTATCACCCTTGCTCTTCATTATTTATATAGATTTTACCACCTAAATAGAAGAAACAATTCTGTAATAAAACTTAACAACTACAGGAAGACATTAATGCAGTCCACAATAGCTGTCTCCAGAACAACACAAAGATCAACATAGAAAAAAATAGAAATAATGGACGCAAACAGGGAACATCAAAATATCGACATAAAAATTAACGAACATTCATTAAATCAGTCAAATGAATTCAAATATTTTGGAAGCATCTTCACATCAGATGGCAGACTGGACAGAGAGATCAAGTCCAGAATCCAGCAAGCAAACAGTGATACCTATCAACTTTACCCAATACTGAAACACCCAGTAATACGAATGAAAACTAAAAGACAAATCATAAACACAATCTTTTTTATCAACATTTTTCTATAAATGCCAAACATGGGCATTAACATAACAATTTCACTGAGTCACATTCTGAGAAAAAATAAATTAGGGTTATATTTGAAATAAAGACAGACAAAGATAATGGCAGAACAAGCAGTATTTCTAAAGGGTTCAGAATTGGGCATACTGGCTAATATAAAGTTTTGCACTGTTATTCTCTCTTCTTTTATGCATCAGTTCATGAATACATAGATTACCAGGCTAGTCTTAAATAAGACAGTGAGTATACATATAGTTCAAAACAATTAAT
This sequence comes from Candidula unifasciata, assembly GCA_905116865.2. NCBI lineage: Eukaryota > Metazoa > Mollusca > Gastropoda > Stylommatophora > Geomitridae > Candidula > Candidula unifasciata. The sequence continues at coordinate 79,901 of CAJHNH020005646.1, forward strand.
AAGAATCAACAACAACAAATATTTAAATAATGCGGACACAATCAATGCACTACACAATTTATTGCCTGGTATATTTTGCTGGTGCATTACTACAAAGTTAAATCAACATATGATGAAAAAAAAATATACTGCTCCTTTATTCTCTCTCCTTTAATGCATTAGTTCTTGCATACATAGATTATTAGGCTAATCTTAAATAAGACAGCGAGTATACACATAGTACAAATCAATTCATAAGAATCAACAACAAAATATAACATTCTGCCCCATTATTCTCTCTCCTTTCATGCATTAGTTCTTGCATACATAGGTAATTAGGGTAATCTTAAATATGATAGAGAAATATACATATAACACAAACCAGTTCATTAGGATCATCAAGATAAAAATCAGATTTTAGCACATTCCACTTTGCATCACAAGGAATAAGTTCAATCAGCAGATGACCTGAAAAACAATATCAGAAATAACTGTTAACTTTATCACTGCAGAAAACAACATCTGTTCTTAAAAATAATGAGGAAACAACCTTGGGCCTTTCAACCCAACACATCCGAATTCTAGAAATCTGTAATTAGTTGCCTCTTAGGACATGCTGTTTAGTGGACAGTGTGTCTTTTCTTGTTTTCCTCAAGGAGGCTCTGAAACCTACACAGGGAAACATCATATAGGCTGTATGTTTAATGACTGTAGACTTTTTAAAATTAATTATTTGTGCACCATAATTAAATGTGTGTATTATGTCATGTTTCAAGTGCCATATAACCATTAGTTTAGAATATTACTGCTAAATAACAGTGTTTTACTAAGTGATCTTGACTATAATGGTGTTAACTAGTGAAGAAAAAGTATTTTTGGTTCAGCTTGTGGCAGGTATTCAAATGTGGTTGTTCAACAATTAATGATGTCATTTTCTGATATTCAAGTGCCTCATCCTAATACTGTTTGCAATTTAACCAGTAGAATTATATGTGAATAGTTCTACAATGTGGAAAACAGTACCCAAAATAAGACACACTGTAGGAGTATATGTTGCACAATACAGTCATTAAAAATACACCCTGTATAATAAAACACCAAAAAATTAAATCCATTGACTGAAATACAGAAAACCAATGTTCATTGTTTCACTCTGAATTTCACCAGGCAGTCTTAGACCATCCACATATTCCTTCTGTTTGCCTAACTCTGGACTGTCGAGATATGTTTATGTATTAAATATATGCCAACAGTCTACTATATCACAAAGTATTTTGCTCTTTTCTCCTGGTTTATTTTTAATTTGCTTCGTTTTATCCCAAGAATATTATGTCACCATTATCTGTATTTATTTAAGAATGTGCTCTGACTTACATTTCAGATAAACCATCTAGTACAGATACAAGAAGCACAATAGTAAGGCTGACGGCTGCTGCCTTCAATGGTTGTGTTACTTAATTTTGCAAGAGCTGCCTTACTAGAATGCTAACTCAGCCATTATGATTGCTATGAATTAGAGATCAAGCCACTGCATTAACTAGGTCAAAACTGAATACTATGTTGACGGAAGAAAAACCTCCCTGTTTAGGATTAATTATACACAATGTATAATTGATTGGTGGCCTATAAGAATTCACCCCAAGCTGGATGTGACATTGTGAAAATGAACAAGCATCTATAAACCTTGGAAGGATAAGGTTACTAAGATGTTCTAATGGTTAATCAGCAGACAGTAGGCTAGAGACAATGTTGAATGTGATCTCAGTTGACCTGACAGGATCATGACAACCCATCAGGCTGTTTGTATTCATGAATAAACTGGTGAGCCTCATCCGAGGGAGGTTTTGTCAATTAACCTTTTGCAGTTTGAGATTTCAACTATTCATTACAACTCATACAGGACCCATCAATAACGATATACAGTTTACAGCAACAATATGAACCACCTCTTCTTGCTCTTGCTCAACAGATAATATAAGAAAAGTCTACAACTTGCCCTTAACAAAAAAAAAAAACACAAAAAGCATTCTACAGTTATCATCATTATCACGTGCCCTGCTGACTGATATAGGTGTTTATGCATCTCCACAAATCTCGGTCCCTTGTACTCTGGGTCAGTTCCACTGATGATATCCCTCTATGCCACTGTCACAATCCATCCATCATCATCTGTCTCGGTCACCCTCTCCCTCTTCTACCCTTGATCTTCCTAGTTGTCACAATATTCTCCAAAGCCTCCCCCTTTTCCCCTGACCAAAGAACAGTGCTTGTGTTTTCCTAATAGCTGTATACATTGATCTGCTTTCATTAGCTTCTTTCAAGCAATCCTTATTAGCTACTCTGGCAGTCCAAGGGATTCTTAACATTTGTCTGAGAAATCACATCTCTGTCGCCTCCAAGTTCTTTTTAGTTTGTGCATTCACATTCCATGATTCACTACCAAATAGCAATATATATTCTAAATAACATTTTAGTGCTCTCTTTCAGACATCCACAGAGAGGGTTCTGTTGCACAAGATGTTCTTCGTTCTTTGAAATGCAGCCTTAGCCTGGCCTATTCTGCTCTTAATTTCTGACACACATCTTCTGTCTGATGTTATGATTGTACCCAGATATTTGAATTCATTGACATGAATTAATTTGATAGGAAACTATAATGGTCCTACCTGCTTCTTTGCCTTTAAAATCCATAATGATCAAGCTGTCATCCATGTCAACAAGGTGAGCGACTGATTTCAGGTAAACGTGAGCAGTGCCTACAAGCACAGGAGTTTTGTGTGACTGCCAGAAGGGGTCTTTCTCCTGTGTATAGCAAAACTATATTAAAAATAATTACAATAGCCATATGTGCAAGTTTTTATGTGAAAAACATATGACAAAGTTAGCCATTCATCTATATTTCAAGGGTTGCTTACCTTTGGTAAATCCCAGTTTGGATCTCCTTGTATATAATTCTGATACATTTCCTCCATCAGATACTTCTTATCTATGAAAGTATTGCGGTTTAACAGCCACCTGTTTCCATTTTCCATATTCATTTTGACCATCACCTGAAAGTAATATCCACAAAACATATATAAACAACTGGAAGAATTTGTGTTCTATAATGTAATCACAGATACAAAACCTGTTTAAAATACATCCAATCTGTTGCCACTAATATACAATTACTTGCCTGGAGGTCTGAAAAAATAATCCCTTTTTAAGGTAGTCTCCTTGGAACTATACACATTTCTCATAGGGATCCCATCAATTTTATAAAAATTTTAGGGAAACCTTCTTTGGAACATAGTACAGTGTAGACATGATAAGGAGAACTCAGCAGGAACCAAAGAAATGGTTCTTTTTATTAGAAATTATTTTTTTTAATCCAGATAAAAGTTCGAACAAGAAAAATTGCTTGGGATCAATAAATTCACTTCACAACAGAAATTAGCCACATCCAAGATTACTTTAAGCAGTCTGCACTGTATAGTTCAGCCATCGTACTCTGCACAATGTTATCTTGTGATTCAAACTGGGACCCTTAAAATGATTTTCAACTCTGGAGACATTTTATGAGACCATGGAGCCTGAGGAACCTGAAGAATAATGTGTTTAGCTAAATAAAACATCTGTACCAGATATGAAGAAACAGGTGGGTGTGTTGCCATAAAGGAGTTACAATATTCCTGACTACAGCTTTGGATTTGTATGCTGTCATGTGTCTTTCCATCTTTCTACTTATTTCTATGAGAACTAATCATTACATGTCTATTTTTTTATTATATACACTGTTCCTCACAAGCACTCACTCATTCTAAACATGTGAATCAGTATTTTGTTAGCCAAAACTTAACATCCCTGGGTTGCGAAGACCTAGTTCTTTAAATACTAATAGCAGTTCTCAGGGGGTCTCCATGGCGAAGTAGTTAAGCTGTTTGCTTTGTGCTCTAAAAGTCAAGGATTCATTACCGCTGAATGCTTCAGTTTATAAGTGCAATTTTTACAGATGCCTGGGAATCATCGCCAGAGTTATGCAGTTCATGCTCTGCGCAGCACTCTTGGCAGGTGGCTAGCCTTTCTGCTGAAACAGAACGAGCCATACGGGATAAAACCCAGTGCAATGAAGTCGATACTCTTTAATCTTTAACTTTTAGCAGCATCTTATCATCATCATCATCATCCCGTAACACTGCAGGTTGTTGGTTTGCCAGATGCTGTTGACAGTCTAATCAGCTCCCTACACCTTTGACAGTCAAAAGCAATGGACTTCACGACTGTATGCCTAAGGCTTGTCCAGTTGGTCAAGTTCTATATCCAGTTCTGTATCTTGCAGACCAATAGCAGTATCTGATCTAGCTATATTTTAATTACTTTCATTTGTTATTCTTTCACTCCCATCTTCTCTCTGTCCACAATATTTATGATTACTGGTTGAAAGTCAAGGCAGCACAGTGGCTAGATGCCTGCCTACCAGTCTAAAGGTCCTGGGTTTAAATCTACATCTAGGCAGATTTTTGTTAAAAACCTGGATTCCTAGTTCAATCTAACCTATAGTGAGTACTAGAAAATTCCTAGGATATAAAGGTGGTTGGTAAAATGATGTTGGTAACCACTGAGTGGTAATGTGTCTATATAAATGTGATTCTTACACCACATGAACATTGTCGTCTCAACGCATTGGCCCATGAACATTGCTGTCCTAATGCATGTACCCTCTGAACACTTGCTCAAATGCCTTATGAGCATAGGGGTCCCATGTTAATCTGTGTAAATGATTAACATTATCAACCACTGCATTTCATTCTTTGAGTTGTTATCATAGGGGCCTTGTTGGTGTTTTGTGTGGGTGTTTATTTTTTGTTTATTTCGGGTGTTATGTCTTTGCCAAATGCTATTTTTTTAGTAATATATTCTTTTCCAGACTTCCTGAATGCTATGCTGGCACAAACAGAACCAATGACATATCTTCGTTGTTCCCCTTTGAGGAAAGCAAATTTTTTCTTTCATTTTGAAGCCCCCACCCTGGCTGTTGCCAGGGCCGGCAATATAGCCTAATGGTTAAACGCAGTTTCCGGGACCTCTCCACGGGTAATCCTCATCTGCATGGTGGCACTTTGTGTCACCGGGTGTTTATCGCTCTATGTACTTTCTTCACTCACTCAGCACGTGGCGCACACACAATTATATGAAACTACTTGTCATTGTCGGTTATCCTACTCGCCACATGTTCCTAACACAATCAGTTATTAATGCTAAGGACATTTAGTTGATACAATAACAGCACAATGTAACAAACGATCACAAACTAGCTTCTATAACTATATAAATTAACTCTCGATCTAACTATCCACTATTAAGAACTGATTTCGATCACGTTGTCACTAATTAAGGGAGCCATCCCAACGACGTCATCATACATTAAGAAATCAATTCAATAGTTAAATCTAATTTTTTTAAGAGGACGATAACCTATATAATCTAGTGCTAACTTTGTGAAAAGACGACTATAAACGCAACAAATCACGCAACAGCTAATAATATAAATAAATTGTCAGTATCTATTATCTATCGCTATTCCAGATTCAACTCCTAAGGACGAACGACTCCATTATCTGTCAGGATTCAACTCACAAGGACGAACGACCCCATTATCTGTCAGGATTCTAATTTACTCTATTTAATTAATATGGCTCGCTAGGTAGGCCAGCTGACAGACTTAACTACCCAGATATCCTTAAGACAATACTCCTGCTGAGTACAAACATAATCTTTAATGGACAATGAACAACACGACGTTAAACACTTCAACTGAGCTAAGCAGTTCCCATCCGAAACTGCCTTGGCGATGACAGCTTTACACTCACTAATCAACCCAGGCCAGTTCCAATGGATCTATCAGGAACACGATTCTTAGCTGCTAGTTTCTTAGTGCTAATTAATCCGCCGTCTATTGCCAAACGGGACTCAGCGATACACATAAGGTGTATGGCCTAAGCGTGACCGGGCAGTGTTATCGCCATTACAGTGCGCGTCACCTTGATTAACTGCTCAAACAAATACTGCATGGAATGTCTACTACACAAAGAACCTTAACTCTATACTATCTAGTCTAAACATTAAATAGAAACACAGCCTATCATCAATACGAAATACAAATACCCTATTACAACTAACCGTCGCTAAATCCTAACGTTACCTAGTCAGAACGCGTCCGTCTTGTCTCCTGTCTCAGCACACGACTCTCCTCAAACCAGCTTGGACAAAGCCTTTTGTATTTCCCCCCAAGTTCATGGCTTGACACGCAGCAATCCGTCAGCTGAGTGAACTCGACCTGGCCTGTTAACTGGACCCAGTTTATTGCGTGGTCAAGCTGTCCGCTCTCATACTGAGTTGTACTGAAGGTCAACTCGTACAAACGTGATGATTCACTTTCATCTGTAATGCTTCCCATAGCCGCACTGGCCTCTGACAATATCCTGGTAGGGTAAAATTTACTTACTTACCAATGACAGTAATCTATGCTTCTTGAAAACAGGTCACAACAGACATTCTGGTTTCATATGCTTTACACCAATGAGGCAATGACAGCAATGGCGGGTTCACATTTCAGAGTGCTATAAAGTTAACAATTAGGTTTCTGCAATAAGACAGTCAGTGACATAACACTGAACTAGTAGAAATATGTAATGGCGAAAGAAGATTTTAAAAATACCTACCTCTGTCAATCCATCTCGAAGTCCCCGAGCCTGAGGTGATATGAGACAGATCTCAAACTTCACTTTTTTGCCCAGCTCCTCGGACATCGCATTAGCTTCATTAACTTTTGGAAGTAGTTCAATTAGATAGTCTTGGAGAATTAGATCCTCTGAAATATTATTTGTCAACTTAGCAGCTCAGCCCATAGTTTGTATTATACTCACATATATAATGTGTGTTCAACTCATACTCTGTTTAAATCACCACTATTGACTGCATTATGAAAGTTAATAGACTGCAACACACATGCGTTTCACACATGCATGCACACATACACTCACACATGCATGCATGAACACGCACGCATGCGCGCGCATTCACGCACACACACACACACACCACCACCACCACCACCACCACCACCACCACCCCGCCGAGTACTGTTTTATGTGGTACTACTGTTGAATGTTGTACTATGTAGAGTGCAGTTGGAAGGTTTTGCATTGTTTTGTGTGTTTGTGTGTGCGTGCGCATGCCCACGCACGCACCTAAACACAGAGAGAGAAAGTGAATGCAATCACCTTCGTAAAAATTTTAGCTTGGATCTCCTGAGTAACAGCCACACGTGTGATTTACTGATTACACAATTATGAAGATTGACACAACTACAAAAATTAACTAATTTTCCTTATTCTTCTTTACGTTCGCCGGCTGTAAACTCCTGCAAAAAGTAGTGGCTGTTTATCCACAGAAGATTTTAATCCTCTTCTAAAACCTGAGTGTTGTGTGCACATTTGTTTCACAGATCTGGCTTACTATCTTGATACTGTTTTTTCCTTGCCTTCACGCAGATGTATTCCAACTTCAAATGATGCCCCCAATTATCGACTCCTACAACTTGCTTGTTGAGCTTTTAAGTCAAATTTCTCTAGAATTCCTTGTATTAGCTTGACTGCATCACCCCCCTATTTTCACCATTGTTGGGAAAGCATTGTATCTGTTCTTGTTCCCTCTGCCTCAAAAAGGGGCTCCAGAACCCACATGGGGACATAACATATTTTACTAGATAAATACCTTTAGACATTGCAGAACTGTCAGTCATTAGACCTAACTCTTTAGCTAGCTCTTCTTGAGCACTGTCATATGTTGGCTGTTCTACAGATTCTCCTGCTTTTTTCAATTTAGTTTCATCTTGGGGATGGTGAAATACATACAAGTGGTTGGGTCCAAACAGAACTCTGAAAATGGATTGATATGTGTATGAAGGAATGTTCAAATATGATCACAAACCATAATTTAACAAAGAAAGTATAAATGGGTAAGTGCAGAGTGGTTGTTCCATTCAGTAAGGTAACCTGCTTTCACATATGGATTATTATACTGAGCCAGCTCTGGTGATCCTGCTCCATAATCCTCTGTTCTCTATATGTCTGTTAATAATCAAAGCTTTTTAGAATTTATCAGTATCCCAAAGTTGTGTGCTTTTCTTTTTATTATTACCAATTAACTGATAATGATCAAAACACTTATGAACCTATGTAGCTCTGTCATTCAGTCCATTTTTTTTTTTACTTTTTTTTAAAAAATAAATCTTCAACAACTTCAGTCTTTCTCCGGATTCTTGTTATCTCAAAACTTGACAAAAAGCGGTGGACGTAGCATAGTGCTACAAAACGTGGCATATGATATCACAACGTCTAGTTTGAGAATGGAGATGGAGGCAGTCACTGCTGCATTGGGCTGGCTTGAGAATCAGTTGTACACACATGCCATCATTGTGACTGACTCACAAAGCATGTTGAAAAAGGTGGAGACAGGTTTGCTCCATGCAGAGTGGCAAGCATCACTTCAGAGGTCCAGGGTAGTTAGCATCCTTTGGATATTCTTTCCATGTCAAGCTGGTGTGTTGGGAAATGAGCAGGCAAATAGACTAGCCAGTTCTGCACCACTTGGTGGTGAAATGATGTCGTGAGTGCCCTCTGGGAGCGAGTAAACAGTGAGGAAGCGCACATAGATTATTATGGTCTGTGGCCTCCAGTTTGTTTGTACTTTATTTTTTCTGTCTCCATGATTCACAGGCATAATGATACTATAAAATATTTACTCACAGTGTGCCAGAAACGACACATGATATCACAGTACTGGAAGGAAGTATACTGAAATGAACATTAAAAATATATGCACATCTAATAAGCTACAAAAACAATAAGTATCCACAATCTTTACTGTGTACTTGGGGGAATGATTACCTGTAGATGCAGCAATGTGTTGTTTGTAACATAAAAAAGTAGCAATAATGTAAGAATGCACAGAAACTACAAAATGATACAAAAAAACTAAATTAGTTGTTTTTATTCTCACCTATCATTGTGATGCAGCTCCTGGCTTTCATTTAACGCCTTTCCATTGATAAAGATCTTGGTATTGAAGAGTGACTTTAGAGTTACTACTCCTTTTTGATTTGTTACTGAAGCGTGCTCTTTCTGAATGCTTTGAATAAATCAAAAGATTTGTAATTCATTGCCTGTAAATTTTTTTTTAAGTTTTTGTACTAAATTCCTTGTAACAGATTGTTTCAGTAGTTTTAATGCTTTTTGTCCTAATACTTCTTAATATCTTTAAGTTATTTTCACAAGCATTATCCAGAGAATCTTGTTTACTCATTTTATTGTCTTTCAGATAATTGTGGTTTCTCTTTAAACAGGAAGTAAGATTATTAATTTTTTGGTGGATATTTGTCAATTTTCCCCCTTTCCCCCCACCCCCCTTTTTTTCTGCTTTTCTTCATTTCCTCCCAGTATGCACACATTTATACCCCTAGCTACCATGCCAGCAAATTATTACAAAGTGAATTTTAATGTGGCTTAACAGTAAAGCTCGAAGTTGCAGTATGTCTGATTACATTATCCTTTAAGATGTAAAAAAAAATTGCTTTAGTATACGATTATATAAAGAACCAGTAAGATATTACCCTAATGCAGTCAAAATGGTATTCCATACAATCAAGAAGAAGATTAAGTGAAATCTAATCTTATTAAAAACATATTTTCAATTGCATTGGTTTTTTAAACATAATTTCTCCTCCTCAGACTGTTCATGAAAGGTTGTTTTTTTTTTAATGTGAAATGTTTCTTACCTTAGGCCATTCATTATAATGTCTGGCACAGGAACGGCATTCTTGTTTCCAATTGTGACTGTACCTAAGTGACAAAGACAGGTACATTGCAAGCAGCAGAAAAGATTTATGTACAAACATATCATACTTAAATTTGGAAATGTTGATGTATTATATGTATATACCTTCTTCTTCTTTGCATTTTCTGGCGGTAAACTCCAATGAGAGCCCCGGAACCCACATGGGGAAAGCTGATAACAAGGGAGCCTCAGTAGCCCAGCTTCTAACACTGTGTCTGTCAGTTTGATAATCCTTTGTTCAAATCCTCATCAATGCAGTGTTGTTGTTTTTTTAAATATATAATTTACCTGGACATCCAGGTTGCCGCAGGCTAAAAATAGTACCAGGAAATGTTCAGGAATGTAAAGATGACCAACATGATACTGACCACAACACCCATGAAGGTCTCTGTGGCTAAGTGGTTAAGCCATTTGCCTGATGCTCTTATGGTCATGGGTTTGTTTCATGGACTTGAATGTTCGGTTCACCGGTGCAATCTTTAAAGAAATCCCTGAGCATCGTCAGTGGAGCTATGTAGTTCATGCTTGGTGTGATGCCCTGGGCTGATGGCTAGCCATTCTGCAGAGTAAGACCAGGCCATAGGGGGAAAAAATCTGGTGCAATTAGGTTGATCCTCTTTTTAAACCCATAAATTGCTAACTGGCCTATGAAACTATCAGGCTAACAATGTATACTCAAAATGCATCAAATTATGTAAAAGTATCCTTCAGGTGTGCTGCCTGTCACCAAGAAATCTTGGGAGGGGACATCCAGTCCCCTTATCATTTTTTGGGGGTATAGGGGCCCTTAAGTGAATTAGGCCTTGTTTAACCCTTTCGCTGCTGCGCCCAACGCAGGCCAACGTAACCACTGTGCTGAGCCAGGCGAGAGCTAATCTTTCTCCCTGTGCTGAATACCTTTCTCGCCTCCAAAAGCAGAAGACGCTCTTGCGGCACAGGGTAAAAATTGTACACCTAAAATAAAAACTCTTTTGGAGCGCATGGTTGACCTTTGCGCTGACAAGTCAAACGCGCTTGGGCTACGCCATAAAAACTCATTAAATAGAAATACTTCAAACTTACAAAGCAAATACAAAACACTTTGTAAGCAGATACATGTTCTTTTTATTATTATTAATATCTTTTTGTGTGAAATATTTCAAAATAAGGTGCGACACACAGTACCAAATCACAGTCCTTGAACATGTATCTGGGTTTCCCGTCGTTTTTTGCTTTCTGCGCATACCACACACTTTCTTGTTGGGAATTTCTTCTGTGATGTTACAGACTCTATTTTTGAAGGGTACTGTCTTTCTTTGTACTAAACGAAGTGGCAGATCTTCACTTTTTTTGTCCTCCTACATTTGTTCTCTTTTCCTTGCAATATTTATAAAGACTTTCTCTTACTAACATTAAGTGAAATTGGGCAACAGGAGTGTTTTTGCACACAAATGAACAGTATACCAACCATGCTTCACAAAGCAACAGGATAACGTGTAACACAACTAAATGCACGTGACATAATGTTTAATTAATTAATACTTCTGTGATCTGTTGCCGAAAGAGCTAAGAGCTCAAATTTAGAATTTACATTTAAAATTATAATAATAAAAAAAAATACGGCATGCAGGAATTGAACGCGTACCCTTCGATTACAAGGCAAGCGTGATATCAACTACGCTAGAAGTTTATATGTAAATTGGTACCGAAAATAGGACTAGTATTGTACACTTTGATAGACAAGACACAGTTTTGTCAGTTGTATAGTATATCAGAAACATTAGTATTAATTATCATGTCAGTACGTGACCATATCTTCATTTTGATTATTGGTGATTCATTTCAAATCCAGTCAATGTAGATAGCTGGGTCATATGGTCAGTCTTGCTCACGGCTAGAAGTACACGTGTCCGACGGCGTGCCGCGAAGATAGCTCAGCTCATATAACTCAAACGTTTCAAAGTTATCCTTACTATTACTCCTCGAAACAAACTCCAATAATTCTTCATTAACTATAATTAACAAATTTTCTTGTTATTTTGTATTTAAAAAAAGTAGACTAACGCAAAACCAGAAACATATTTTAGGGCAAAAAAGTTACCGTTCACCGACCATGCTTCTATGGTAACAAAGCAACAGGATAGCGTGAAATGCATCTAAATACGGATAAACGCACCTGATAAGGGTTTTAATTGTATGTAAATGGGTCAGTTTGATCAGATTTGGGTAATGTATATTTCCATTTCACCCCCAAGAATTACTGTCCTTAGCAATCTGTAAGAAAAGTCGAGGACGAGATATCTCGTCCTTAGCACTGAGGGCACAGAAAATGGAAGACGAGTTAACTCGTCCTTAGCAGTCTACCGGGTAGACGAGTTATCTCGTCCATAGCAGCGAAAGGGTTAAATGCACAATACTATTAAAATTAACAACTGCCGAATAGCAAATAAAAGTAATAATATATATGAAATAATATGAAATCTACAGATATATACTTAAATAGAGAATGTCTATAAATGTTAAGGGAACTGTTTGTTTAAAACACACTCGGGAAAGGGGGTGTGGGGGGGGGGGGAGCTCATGGTACCCCACTCCCCACCCCCCACAGGTTCTGTGGTATCCTTTGCTTTTTTTCCACAATCTCAGTAAACAAAAGATACAATAACATGACAGAGTGAAAAGAAATTATCATTTTATAGAAAAATGCAAGGAGGCAACAAGATACAAACAAAAACTGTCATTTTATTCTTATCTTACTTTTATCATTAGGTAAATGATATGAATAAGTTATCTTTAGTACTACCATATTGACTTACCTTCTCTACAAAAATGAATCAGCATTCCAGTTAATGCTGGATCTTCACTCAAATTCCAGAAATGTGGAATCACCTTTCTGTCTTCTGCTTTCTTTTTCTCAGCAGCAAGTTTTACCTAAGTGGCATATACCAACAATGCAAATTGTATTAAGATCTCAGACATATTTGGGATTCAATGTGTGGTGCATTAGGACCCGGGTTCACACTGGTCACTACCTACCTACACCTCTCCACACATCCCAGAAACAGGTTCCTAACAGGTGGCCTAGCCAACACAGATTGAATCAACACTGCCTTTTCATTTGGAGTTGCTGAGAGGTAAGGAACAAACAGTCTGCACCCAGATATGCCAGATTAGTAAAATGGATTTGCACACAAAACTCAGATCCTGGATCAAGGATAAAGTCCAAGACATTCAACCAGAGTTTACAACCAGTGCACATGAAAAAGAAGAAGAAAAAGATGCATTTACAATGTGTAAGTTATCACTAAAATTGTTTTGACACAATTAATAAAATACTGAAAAATTGAACTGTTGATTTGGCAAAATTGTTAAATGCCATTTAAAGTACACAGAGTACTGTATGTTTCTTATTTCTCAATAAACACTTTTGTGGACATTTTACATCAAGATGAAACCACAGTAGCACAGTGGCTAGATACTTGATTATTGGCCTGAGTCCTTTGTTTTGAATCCACGTTAGGATGGATTTTCTACAACTGACCTTGTCTACCTGGTTGACACAGCCTACAATTGGTACCAGAAAATATTCTAGGCAATAAAGACGACCAGTATGATTTTATCAATATCAATCATCAAGTGTTGATTGGTCTATATAAATATGGATATACCAGCACATAGCCCAATGCCCTCATTAATGTGGCATTAATGTGGCATTCATTCAGTAGCATGTCCCTCGCGGAACCTCGCTGCCATAACAACCCTCCGGAAAACCTTCCTATCCTGAGCAAGATGTCCTGCGTCTGATACACCCATCTGGAGATCATCTGCCACATCCTGCACCCATCTTCTCCTTGGCCTTCCTCTTCCTCTCTTCCCAGGCATATACCCCTCCATTATTGTTCTCTCTAGACTTCCATGACGTTTCAAGTGACCAAAATATTTCAATTTTCTTTGTTTTATTGTCTTTACTAGCCAACCCTCTTCAATATTCAGCTCTTGAAGTATGGATGCATTTGTTCTTTTCTTTACCCAAGATATTCTTAGAACCTGTCTGTAACATTTATATTCAAATGCATTTATGCGCTGTTCCGCTTGTTTAGTAAGTGTCCAGGTCTCACAGGCGTATGTTGCAATGGGAAAGATGCATGCTCTTAAAAATCTGACCTTTGTAATTCTATCTGTACAATTCCATAATTTATTCAGTTGTTTTAGTCTTTGAAGAGCAATTGATAGTCGCCGTTTAATTTCTTTCATTGTGTCACCATTGTTGGTAACCAGTGACCCAAGATAATCGAAATTTTCCACCACTTCCAATCTTTCCTCCTCATTAACATATATTTCCTTCTCCATGGCAGTTTTGTTTGTATGCATTATCTTTGTTTTTGCTATGTTAAGAAATAAGTTATGATTTTCACTATTTCTTTGGAGTGAGGTTAATAAGTTTTCTAAACCATTTTGTGATGTTGATAGTAATACTGTATCATCAGCATAACGAATTTCTGGTATTTCATGACCACCGATGTTTAGGGCATCATATTGTTCCTTGTTTATATCATCTCTTACATTTCTCATTATATTTTCGGTGTACAGGTTGAACAAATACGGTGACAGCACACATCCCTGACGGACTCCTTGTCTGATGCCAAACCAGTCTGATGTCTCTCCATCTATTCTGACTGCTGCTTGTTGGTCTTGATAGAGCATTTTAATGAGCTGCACTATATGTGATGGAAAGCCCATATTCCTCATGATTTCCCAAAGCTTCTGATGTTGTACACAGTCAAATGCTTTTGAATAATCCACAAAACATAAGAACAGATTTAGATTAAATTATCTACACTTCTCTATTATTAAACGCATGTTGAATATATGATCTCTTGTTCCTCTTCCCTGTCTAAATCCAGCCTGAGCTACATTAATCTCTTCTTCCATTTTCTTATGCAGTCTTCTAATTATAATTTTTAGTAGAATTTTACTTGCATGACTGATCAGGGCAATAGTTCGACAGTTTGTACATAATTTCAGGTCACCCTTTTTTGGTATTGGAATGAAGATAGTTCTCTTCCAGTCTTTTGGCCAAATACCATATTTCCATATCTTTTCACATAATGCATGATAGATTTTTATGCTTTCTTCTCCTCCCACTTTAATCAATTCAGCTGGTATCTCATCACATCCAGGTGATTTACCATTTTTCAGGCTCCTTATTGCCCATGAAATTTCATCTAATGAAGGTTCAGGTTCTGCCTCTACTGTTACTGTTAATGTGGCAAGATAAGAGTATTTTGTTTGTATATGTACACTTAATGTATTTACACCAGAATCTGAAAGGTGTATTTTTCTCTATACATAAAAAGGGGGGGGGGGGGGGAGAGAGAGAGAACCACAAAAGACAGAATAATGAAAATAGAAATTAAAAGAAAAAATTACATTATTACAGGAGGTAACCACTTAGATTAAAGAATGTCTAAAGAAAAGCAAATATAGTCTATGTGACAAAGGATTTTCATAAACACAGTTGAAAATATAGTCCTACACTAGAAGCAAATCAGAGTAGCACAGTTATTTATATGTTAATGGTCCAAGGAATAATGACTATTTTTGCTACAGAATTCACTACAATTCCTTCTTTATGTGCAAACTTCTACACAAGATAAATTTATTCTCTGTCGTCCTCTTGTGGGATGCAATTTTTAGCTATTTTGAAGCCCCACCCTAGCTTTTCCTGGGGGACTGAAATATGGCTAAACGGCTAAACAGGGTTTCCAGGACTTCTCCACGGGTGATCCTCATCTGCATGGGGACACTTAGCGACAACGGGTGTTTATCGCTTGTGTGATGTCCTAGTGGGGTACAACTTACATAAATACTTACATACTTCAGAATTAAAAAAACAAGCTTTTTGGTCCCCAGAAAACCCCCTAAAATGCTACTTTTAGTTACTGACCTCTTAAACATTTGCACAGGCATGAACCCAGCCATTAGCATTAACTATGCATCCTGTAAACACGTCAATAGATATGTAGGAAAACTGACATTTACGGGGATTCTGACCAAACTGGAAGTTTTGGTTTTTTGGCTTCTCAAAACAAAAAAGATATTGTAAATTCATGGCCTCTTCTATTAATAACTCTTTTCAATAGGCTGCAACACAATTTTATTTCTAATACTGAAAAGATGCAAACTGATCTAATCTATTACACCAAAGGTGAAGCAGCTGGCTGAGCAGTTAAAACCTCAAAGCTTCCAATCGGAGGACCCGAATAAGAATTCCCAGGATGGTGACATATTTTTTCTCTTGGTCGCAAAAAAAGTCAAATTCTAACCTGCAGTCCATGCTGACCGCATTGGTCATGCAGCCTTAAATCTAAAAGCTCAAGATCTCTCATCCTCCTCCATCCCAGTAAGTGGTTAAAAACAGGAGGACATTTATTTTTCTATTATTACTTTAATGAATGTAATTTAGACATACCAACAGCTCTGTTTGTGCTACTTTAGTTCTCTGGTCATATGATGTTTCCATATCATTTAGCTCTCTTTTTGTGGCTGCCATTTGTTCCTCCACTTGTTTTTTCATATCCTCATCATCTGAAAGGTTTAGGGTCTTTGCTTACCAATAATTCAATTAAATGTGAATACAAATATAATATGAACTAAAATGTTTCAAGTAATGATGGATCTCAGACTGAAAATCAAGACTAGGATTTTAAAGGTTCCATCTCCATCAAAGAACTGCTCTTTGAGGATGATGATGTTTTTACAACCCACTCAGAGGAAAGACTACAACCATCGCTATGTGACCTTGGATTAACAGTCAGCAAAAAGAAGACACTGATTATGATGCAAGAAAATAAAGGTAGCAGATTTAATGATTAGTATTTGTTCCTGAAGATTCTTTTTACAAAATATTCATCCATTTGTCACTAAGTTGTGATGTGGTAAATTTCAGTACTTCTGTGTTTTGTAGCAAACTGAATGTGCTACAATTATCCCCATGAGATCTAAAACAGGTACCAGGATGTGTCCTGGAAAGTAAGGACTTCTGGACTGATAGTGAAAACATTACCCACTGAGTGTTTATTGGTTTATAAAAGTATGGGCACAAATATGTAAACACTAATTAATTATCACAGCAGATATTACCATTTTAAAAATGTGTTTACTGCTAACTGAATGGCACAGAATCATTTTCCTTTAAATAACACTACTAGACTGAACATTACAAATGTGAAAATTAATGTATTTAATTTATTTATTTTTTTAAATTTATTTTCAGGTTTTGTCGCTATTTTAATTTATCATAACAATATACCAGGAAATTAAAGTCTGTCTCGCAATACCAAGATCAAAATATATAAAATACTGATAAGACCAGTAATTTATATGGCTCTGAAACTTGGAGTTATGCTAATAGAGATGAAGCCATATTACAAATTTTTGAAAACAGAGTCTGACAACAAACAGCGGGAAATGATGAATGAGAAGTGACAATTAAATTCATAATCTGTTTAAATCACCATTGATCACTGGCATCATGAGATCTAATAGACCGAAAAGGCTGGGATATATTCAGAGAATGTCGGATGATAGACAGGTAAAAACTGAACACATAAGAGAGTTTAATGGTCGTAGACCACAAGGCAGACCAAGAAGACGATGGAGAGATAATGTCCTGACAGACATGCAAACACTTGGTGTCACCAACTGGAAAGAGAAAGCCAAGCAGAGAGATGAGTCAAGGCGGGTGAAATCTGCAGCAATAAACCTCAAGGGCTCGGAATGCTGAAGAAAAAGAATTTACCAGGAAATTATTCAAAACATGGTAGGACAGATAGCTGTGCAAAAACAGGATTGTCTCCACTGCCTGGCAAGTACATGATGATGATGATGCTGGTGACTGCCTTAGGAAAATATGCAGCTGATACCATCATCTTAATCATCATCATCATCTGGTGCCTTGCCGACTGGCGTGGGCGATCATGCCTCTCCATAATCCACAATCTCTTGCAGCATGTATCAGTTCATGTGCCGACACACCTCCATGCCATGCGACAAGACTGTAAAGAATCTTCTCTCACTGTCTTCCTCTATCCCTCCTTCCACAGATCTTTCCAGTGGTCACAACATATTTTATTTTCCCCCTTCTCATAACATGGCCGAAAATTGATGACTGTCTCCTTCTGATGTCTGTGATAAGTTGTCTTCGGGCCATCGCCTCATTCAAAACCTCTTGGTTGCTCTTTTTGGCTGTCGAAAGTATTCTAAGCATTCTTCTGTAAAACCACATCTCTGAGGTCTCAAGAAATTCATCTTCTTAAAGCATGAATTAAATAAACGTTTTAATAGAATCATGTAGAAATATATACATATATATTATTTAAAGTCTAAAATCATTTAGCCCAGTATACCACTCTGATAAATATTACACTCTGCTGTAACAGATGTCTCTTTATTTATTTTGCCGCATAATTTGAACTCTGGTAACACACAAAAACAGATCTGAGTTACCTTACCTGGTGTAGAGTTAGCATTACTCAGTAACTTTTTCAGTCTCTCAATTTCTTCCTTCAATTCCCGGACAAGCTTTTCTGTTGAACTTTCATTAATCACAGCTGTTGTCTTCACTTCCTTTGCTCTCTCAGCTAGCAGGTTTGAAAACCAAATTAATAAAAAATTTCTATTTTCAGTGGTAACTTAGATTTTGTTTTACAACTTAGCATGCTAATGAATTTAATGACTATGATACAAACCAAATACATAAAAAATTTATATTTTCAGTGACTGACTGACTTTCTACCACACCAGGACATCACACAAGTAATAAACACCCGATGACACAAAGTGCCACCATGTGGATGAGGATCGCCGTGGAGAGGTCCCAGAAACCACATTCAGACATTTGGCTATATGTATGGCCTGCCTATATTGCGGCCCCTGGCAAAAGCCAGAGTAGGGCTTCAAATTACAAAAAATTTCGTCCTAAAAAGGACGAAAATTGGATTTTATTTTATATTTTCACTGGTAACTTAGATTTTGTTTTACAAGTTAGCAAGCTAATGTATTAATGACTATGATACAAAACAAATCACAGAAATAGTGAAATATATCTGAATGATGACAATAACAACTATATAACCATTAATCCCACATCAGAGTCTATCGTTTTCTTTTCTTTCACATCAATTCACATTTTCTTAAACTTGGTCGAAACATAAATTCAAAATTATAAAGTAACTATAAAAACTGGCACAGCTATCATCTCCCTTTTATGCATTGATTCTAATCTGTGTTTCTTCCCTTTTTGCTGTTTTTTGTCTACATTTTAAAATACACTTATTCATTTTAATCACCTTGCTCATTCTTAGTACATAAATTTACTTAGTAAAATAATTATATGAACATTTACTTTCATTTAATCATTTTTATGTCAAAATAAAGTAAACAGATAATATTAATTAGCAACCTAGAGCAAACAGTTTTATTCTCACCAAATTGGAGTGTGGATAATGTCTCATTGTAGTTTATGTCTGCTGGACTCAGAGTTGCAATCTGATTTATCAAAATAGAACAACAATAATAAAAATAATAATTACTAGACTATTTGTTTTTGTTTTTAACTTTTTGTCATGTGCCATGCTGATAATCACAGGTGGTCAAGGTTAGTTATCTCACTTGATCACTAAAGATTTGGATAAGGTCTGTCTACATGTTCCTCTTATGCTATGTGCCATCGATCTATGTAATGCTTTTTCTTCCATTTACACATTTTTATCAAGTTAGCCAATTGTAGGTTTTTAAGTATATTGTTTCATATAACATGTTCAAAAAATCTTGTCTAATTTCTCAAATTATGTGTTCATATTTTTCTTGAAAGACACTCCCCCCCCCCTCCTCCCCCCAGGAGTGTGTGTGTGTGTGTACATGTGTGTGAGTGTGTATGAGTGAGTAGGGAGTGAGTGGGTGAGTGAAAATGTGTATAAAAGTGTGTATGAGTTTTGAGTGTGCGCGATGAGTGCGCACGGGCATGAGTGTACGTTTCCCTATGGTATTTCTTCAGGTTTCTCACAAATCCCATTTACAATGTGATGCTTGTGGTCCTTCCTCACACTTTACTGTGGCAAAACTGGTAATCACTATTTAGTCGACAGATTATCCTCTTTGCACATCAAACCGTTGGTTTCATTAGTGCTCGGATTCCCCCCACTTAGTAAATCCTGCAGTGTGTAGTGGCTGAGCACACCAGTTCTGCGTTGGTTTCTTATTCTTCTTTGGCTTCCTGCATAGTGCACTTGTCTGGCCACACCCCTTTTAACATGTTGTTCTTGCAGTCTGGTCATGATTGCAGATTCACAGTCATCACTTGGTTCTCGCAAACGTTTTACTTCTTGTAGAGCATTCAGAATATGGTCCATGGCTATGTCTGCCCTCCACAGTAGTCTTACCTGAAAGCCGATCAGCTTGCTCATTTCCTTGCAAGCCTATGTACAGGCAAGACATGAGTAATACAGGTATTGAGATGGATTCATAGGAACATGATGCCATGAATTTCATTGCATGAAAAAGGGGAGGGGGAGCGGGATTATGGAAAAGGGAGAAAAGGATTTTAGACAGGTTAGGAGTTAGGCATCTAAGGAGAAACATGTCAGATACAGGTGACAGCAGCGGTGGTTCTGAAATCTCATGTATTTATTGTGAAATATTCTTCTTACTGCAAGCTGGTCATCCTTGCCGGCACCATCAGCTACTCCTATATTTCCTTATAGCACAATGGGACATTATCATGCAGAAAGGTGCCAACATAGAATGACAAACTTTGCCTACCACTGTCCTCTCTATATTATGCAACAGTTCACTTGGACACATGTGTTTGCCCTTAATGCACATATTTTTGGCTCAGTGTGCACAAACAGCTGATATAAATAATGAATCCTAACACATGAATAAAGATGCATTTCAACTTAATGCTACTAGCTCCACACTTTGGGTCATCATAAAATGGACTAAACTGGAATACATTCAACAGAAAGTTAAAAGAGAAGAGAGATTGGTGGGGGAGGGGGAAATCCAGAAAAAGCCTGGTAGACAACTTAGCACTGTTGCATGTAAAAACATTTAAACCTTTTGAGGAGGAGAAAAGGTAGAAGTCTGTGAATATACATAAACATAAATGTCACAAGGCATGTACTATAAGCTTTGCAGCTTTTATTTGTCCTTTACTAACAAGCAAACCAGTTCTGTCTATATCAACATTGACTGCTTCTAGAATAGTTCATTCACAAAACAGTCTCTTTTTCTTATAACACATGCTGTGTGATATTGGTTCTCATGTATACCTATAGCTGGTTATCGTGTGTATGTAAATCATTTCTGATACATATGTATGCCAAGATGTCAGGTTTTCTAACCTCTTCTTTTTTGTTATTTTAACACAATTACCAAGAGCATACACTGTGCATCCCTAATCATTCTCTTAGTCTTCTGTTGCCTCTCTTCTCCTCCATTTTGTCCAGAGTTACTCCAGATTTCCCGGTCTCATGACAGACATGCTCAGATAATATGGATTGTTGTCCTCTTCTCGTGTGGTGAAACTAGTTCTCTTTTTAAGCTAATTTCTTTCAAGATACAGTCATTATCCTAAATAAACCTCTACTGTTTCAAAGAGACCTTAAACAATAATCTCAGAGTTGCTTACAAAAATGAAACTTACTTAATAATAATAACTAAAATTACCAGCCTACAGCATAAGTGAAACAAATGCTTAAAGAAACTGATCAATATCAAACAGGATGAATTTAAGAAAGGCAAGGCAAAGAGACAGAAGAAATTTCTGGACAACTGCTAGCATCAACATTTATAGAACAAGGAAAATGGCAATATTTTGGTCACATCAAGAAGAAAAGTGAACAGATAATCACAAAACTATCACTTAAATTGTGAACAAAAGGACTGAGGAAATTCAAAAGATACCCCAAGATGAACACTGATGAGAGGCCAAGATGCTGGATTGGATTCCATCCCTGATAGTGAAATAACTGCACAGGACAGAATGGAATGGAAAAATATACTGCAAGCCTTATGTGAAGTATTGTACATTATGATGATGGTGATGATGATGGTGGTGGAGGTGATGATGATAATGATGCTGATAATGGTGATTATGATGGCAATGGTAATGATAGTGGTGGTGGTGATGATTACTGTAACATGATACACTTTGATAAAATACTACCATGACAGTCTTGCTGTTTCCGCCAAGTGCATTTCGAAGGAGTTTTGTTAGCAGAGAGTCACGGTATGGCACTGAAAATATTCAGGCATGCTAGATCACATCAAGAAAATCTCTCTACATCACAAACAGCATTCAAGATCATTTAATTCACTGTGTGTCAAACAGCGACACCATACACTGGACCAGTTAACACTAACATGATTTCTTGACACTTTTCCTTATTGACAGAATATCTGGATAACAGTTCCATCAAACTGTTACATGAACTTGACCAATCACTGTTATCATTTAATTCCCTCCGAAAATCTCTATACATCACAAATAGCATTGAAGATCATTTAATTCACTGTGTGTCGAGCCAGTCATTGTTGTCATTTAAGTCTTTCTGCCCCAGTTAATCTGACCCTCATTACTTTGACCCAGCATTCATGAGCATTTGTATACAACTGTCTCAATCATGACATTCATAAAGTAACAGTTATCTGGGATATCAGCAGTTAAAAAAGCAGAAATTTTATCAAATAAAAATTTCCATGACAAACAAAACGAAAAATTGTCCAAATTGTTTTATTAATATAAAACAAAATAATAAGATTTATGTTCTGGGGCTCCATTTGGGTGGAGGCGGGTGAAGAGAAAAGACCCACCGCTCTTCAACATGTCATAAAAGGCAACACGTTAGGGACCTGCTGAAATTGGATGTGTTGGGCCTAAAGGTACAGACATTGTATCCTACCTTAAACCCCAACACAACGTGCTAACAGTAATTGTAAAGGTGAATGAGGATGTGTGAAAAATTAGGCTTTAAACGTATATGTCTTATGTGTTCAGCATTCAGCAGAAATTTGCTAATTTTTATTTTGTCATACAGGAGGCTTCTCTGTTGATGTTGAACTAAAATTGTCATGTAGTAGGAACCTTAGAAAATATGTCAAGGTGGCAGTGCACACTTTCGTTGGATGCCATTCACCCAATATTTGGGTGTGGGCTGAAATGTGCCACAGGCTTTTCTACATTGTAGTTTCCTGACTGCATCTCTGAAGGTCACCAACTCTAGGACTTTCTTCCAGTTTGGTTCTTTTTAACATTTATCTGTGGTGTAAGATGTGGACATAAGGCAAGAATTTTGCAGGAGGTTCAGTAAAATTATCAAAGAACACACTGGCATGTGAGGTGAGGTACACTATATTTCTTTGGTTTGCTTTGAACAACATATCAACATCATGGCACCTGAGTAGTGCTCCAGTCTACTTCTAATTCAAGCCTGCGTCTGAAAAATCTTAGCGCAGTGCATGAACTCTGTAGCACCGGTGAGGATCCTGGAATATTTTGGGTAGATTTTAAACTCCAAATTTTGTCCGAGCAGCACCGTTGGGATACTCATTTCGATTTCCAACTGCCAAGGGACTTTTTTTACATGCACAACAATACACACAGGTGTCCGATCTTACTACCCAGAGACCAGGGGAAATTACTAGAAGTCCACGTGACAAAATCCCAGCCTTCACCAAGGGGCTGAACCCAGGACCTCTAGCACTCAAGGCGGACACCATGCTCGAGACCATGCAGCTCCCCAATTCAATCAAATCAAAATGTTAAACAGTAATCACAATACCATAACCCAAAGAAAACATAGTTTCACTACAACAACACAGTATACTCATACCCATATGTGATTTCTATTTACTGAACTCTTCCATCCTAAACATTGGCTGTGTGGGAAACTCTTCCCTTTCTATAATCCCTTTTAACCCCTGGTTTTGTTTCATGCTACCACCACTGGCTGGCCACAGCTGTGTTGTGGGAAGTCCCACATTCAGTTTCATGTGTCAGCCAACAAGTTTGTCATGGTTCCAGCAGCAAGCCATTATTCTTTTGACTGAATACAAAATCCAAGTGACAGTCAGTCTGAGATAACTAATTCTTGGTACATATATATATTGCAACAACCTTAACTTTTCTTCATGCCTGTGACGAATACCGATTGCAAGGTGCAAAAGTGGCTGAGTTTACAGAATCAAGTTTTATCAATGCTCTGTAGAGGCTTTGAAGGCTCAGATGGCTAGGAGTCATTTCGATGACGGCAGATGGTAGAGTCCCCAAGGAGATCCTCTATGATGAATTACATCTGGATAGATTGTCAAGGTCAGCTTCTACCATGATATAAACAGGTGTTCAAGTGTGACATGAATGATACAGGTATTTTGGTGGATCTTTGGAAAAAGATTATTTAACCCTTTTGCTGCTACGTACTCCACCAGCGAACATTACCACTGTGCTAAGCAAGTTACCCGCTGAACGTTCCCCTGGCGCGAAATACTTTTCTATCCTCCAAATGCAAAAGATAGGTCGGCGGTGAGAGCTCTATTTTGTTCACCTGCAAATATTTACCCTAGGTAAATGGGTTATGGCCCGAGTGCTGACAAATCAGAAGCACTATGGTGACACCAAAAAACACATT
This sequence comes from Candidula unifasciata, assembly GCA_905116865.2. Lineage (NCBI taxonomy): Eukaryota > Metazoa > Mollusca > Gastropoda > Stylommatophora > Geomitridae > Candidula > Candidula unifasciata. The sequence goes on from CAJHNH020005646.1 coordinate 104,425, forward strand.
TATTGAAACAGCAGAAACAAGACAAATTAGCCCGGCTTAACTCGGGGATAGTAAAAGAAGAGGTATCCTCAGCTAAGTCTGTCTTTGTCTCCATTGCTATACCACATATGTAGTAAAGGTCCACAGCGGAGGGAACACAACAATAGCCTTCCAATCATCAGCAAGAACATTCTTTGAATGTTTCAACTGCTTTACATTCCTTGCAGGTGGATATTATGGATATAAGACAGTGTTCAATGCTGTCATCAAAAAGGTAAGATTTCCTACGATATGTTATTTGTATAAACAATTGAAAACAAAGAATAATTATACTAATACCAACCGCTCATGTTTTTCTTGCCACGAGAAATGTCATTTAGAGCCCTGATACAGTTTCCGAGGGTACTCAGGGACTGATTTATAACAGATCCTTCTTTTCTTCTGTCACCAGTTGCACCAGAGCTCTCGATACGCTCACTGAAAAATAATATTTAAAAAAACAAAAATTCTGCACGATTGGTGGGGGATAAAAACTATGTTTAAGATGCATGATCATTTTTAACAATACTAAAAACACATTAGATTCAAGAATAATGTTTAAAATACATGATACAGGGTAAAGTTAAGGACCCCTTTTCAAGCCTTCAGGTGTATTGGGCATATAGGGCTAGACCTATATTTTAAAGGCCAGTCTGCACTTGGTGGGTGCTGTAAACAACATCACGCTGGCCACTTTTACTCTTCAGGACTTTACATGGTACCTATTTAAGGCTGGGTCAACCTGGGAGCCAAGGTAATTTTTTTTTTAACGGAGGCTCCGTCAGGACCCGACCCACATTCTCCCGATATGCGGATAAGCGTTTAGCCATTACACCATGGGTCCTATGATACAGGGTAAAAATTAGTAAATCTTTGTTTCAAAAACCCTTTAGGAAAAATGACAGGATGTAACAATATTAGTAGCATCTTAGAATAAAAGGATGCCTGACACGAGGTAACATATTAGTAGCATCTTAGAATAAAAGGATGCCTGACATGAGGTAACATATTAGTAGCATCTTAGAATAAAAGGATGCCTGACACGAGGTAACATATTAGTAGCATCTTAGAATAAAAGGATGCCTGACACGAGGTAACAATATTAGTAGCATCTTAGAATAAAAGGATGCCTGACATGAGGTAACAATATTAGTAGCATCTTAGAATAAAAGGTTGCCTGACATGAGGTAACAATATTAGTAGCATCTTAGAATAAAAGGTTGCCTGACACGAGGTAACAATATTAGTAGCATCTTAGAATAAAAGGATGCCTGACACAAGGTAACATATTAGTAGCATCTTAGAATAAAAGGTTGCCTGACACGAGGTAACATATTAGTAGCATCTTAGAATAAAAGGTTGCCTGACACGAGGTAACATATTAGTAGCATCTTAGTATAAAAGGATGCCTGACACGAGGTAACATATTAGTAGCATCTTAGAATAAAAGGTTGCCTGACACGAGGTAACAATATTAGTAGCATATTAGAATAAAAGGATGCCTGACATGAGGTAACAATATTAGTAGCATCTTAGAATAAAAGGATGCCTGACACGAGGTAACATATTAGTAGCATCTTAGAATAAAAGGATGCCTGACACGAGGTAACATATTAGTAGCATCTTAGAATAAAAGGATGCCTGACACGAGGTAACATATTAGTAGCATCTTAGAATAAAAGGATGCCTGACATGAGGTAACAATATTAGTAGCATCTTAGAATAAAAGGTTGCCTGACACGAGGTAACATATTAGTAGCATCTTAGAATAAAAGGTTGCCTGACACGAGGTAACAATATTAGTAGCATCTTAGAATAAAAGGATGCCTGACATGAGGTAACAATATTAGTAGCATCTTAGAATAAAAGGTTGCCTGACATGAGGTAACATATTAGTAGCATCTTAGAATAAAAGGATGCCTGACACGAGGTAACATATTAGTAGCATCTTAGAATAAAAGGTTGCCTGACATGAGGTAACATATTAGTAGCATCTTAGAATAAAAGGTTGCCTGACACGAGGTAACAATATTAGTAGCATCTTAGAATAAAAGGATGCCTGACACGAGGTAACAATATTAGTAGCATCTTAGTATAAAAGGATGCCTGACACGAGGTAACATATTAGTAGCATCTTAGAATAAAAGGTTGCCTGACATGAGGTAACAATATTAGTAGCAAAAAAAACATGTTAATGATGTATGACAGACTGTAAACAATATTAGTACCAGACGAACATATCAGTGTAACAGCGGGTAGATGTAAGTAAAGCAGGCAGATAAAGGTAAAGAAAGTAGAGGTAAGTAAAGAAAGTAGTGGTAAGTAAAGAAGGTAGAGGTAAGTAAAGAGGGTAGAGGTAAGTAAAGAAGGTAGAGGTAAGTAAAGGAGGTGGAGGTAAGTAAAGAAGGTAGAGGTAAGTGAAGAAGGTAGAGGTAAGTAAAGCAGGCAAAGTAAAGAAGGTAGAGGTAAGCAAAGAAGGTAGAGATAAGTAATGAAGGTAGAGGTAAGTAAAGCAGGCAGAGGTCAGTAAAGCAGGCAGAGTTAAACCAGGTAGAGGTAAGTAAATCAGGTAGAGGTAAGTAAAGAAGGCAGAGGTAAGTAAAGAAGGTAGAGGTAAGTAAAGAAAGTAGAGGTAAGTAAAAAAAAAAGGTAAAGTCGGGAGAGGTGAACCAGCGTCACTGCACACGGTTATAAACCATAAGTGCTCTGTCACCAGTACGGACAGCTGATAAGAATTGTCCGCCTGCGTCGCCGTTCGCACGTAAATCTGTAGCTACAGCGATGTTCCTCAATTTACCCTAGAGTGTCAACTCTGGTACCAATTTTACTAGAGGCTGGGTGAACCCCGGAAGCCGTCCGGTTTTGAACACCGACCATGGGCTGCAGCAAGTCACAGCTGCATTTGAAAACGAGCCTCCGGTAAGTAAAGAAGGCAAAGGTAAGTAAAGAAGGTAGAGGTAAGTAAAGCAGGCAGAGGTCAGTAAAGAAGGTATAGGTAAGTAAAGAAGGTAGAGGTAAGTGAAGAAGATAGAGATAAGTAAAGAAGGTAGAGGTAAGTAAAAGCAGGTAGAGGTAAGTGAAGAAGGTAGAGGTCAGTAAAGAAGGTAGAGGTAAGTAAAGAAGGTAGAGGTAAGTAAAGAAGGTAGAGATAAGTAAAGCAGGCAGAGGTCAGTAAAGAAGGGAGATGTCAGTAAAGAAGGTAGAGGTGAGTAAAAAAGGTAGAGGTAAGTAAAGAAGGAAGAGGTCAGTAAAGAAGGTAGGGGTAAGTAAAGCAGGCAGAGATCAGTAAAGAAGGTAGAGGTAGTAAAGAAGGTAGATTTAAGTAAAGAAGATTGAGGTAAGTGAAGCAGGTAGAGGTAAGCAAAGAAGGTTGAGGTCAGTAAAAATGGTAGAGGTAATTAAAGAAGATAGAGGTCAGTAAAGAAGATTAAAGTACAGTAAAGCAGGCAGAGGTAAGTAAAGAAGACAGAGGTAAGTAAAGAAGATAGAGGTCAGTAAAGCAGGCAGAGGTCAGTAAAGAAGGTAGAGGTAAGTAAAGAAGGTTGAGTTAAGTAAAGAAGGTTGAGGTAAGTAAAAAAGGTAGAGGTAAGTAAAGAAGATAGTGGTAAGTAAAGGACCCTCATCCATGCCTTGAACCCTGTCATCCCGAGAAAGCCATTTTTTTCATTTTTTTCATAATTTATGGGTTTTTTTTTTAATGACATGAAGTCACCCATATAACAGCTTCAATTCTTTGCTACTGTATATTGTGCAGATATGGTGGGTATGATTATGTTTACCAAAAAGAAAACAAATTAGTTATTATTTGAGGTGGCAAAATCACACTACCACATCCTCACTACACCATAATAATGTCATTGTGATGTCACTTTGCTCAAGATGGTTTAGTGAACAAAACTGCATTTATCCTTTTCAAAGAGGAGGAAAATAGTTGATTCTTTTATATGTTTGTATCTATTGATTAGTTCACTTCATATGAAAAAATATCCTTGCCTAAAATATACATGTGAAGTGGGAAAACAAAATATAAATCAATGTTCTTAGTGACTTGACGGCCATAAAGAAGATGTGGCCTTTATGCTTACCTGTCTGCTTGGTAGTCTAGGAGTCTGAGCCCCGTGATTTTAAAAAAAAAATTTTAAATTATCAAGTCTCTAAATTGTTTCTGCTTCTTCTTCTTCTCTTCCTCTAGAATTTTAACTCCGTGAGTTTCAGGGGGTTTAGCATCAGAATCCAAAGGTGTGGTAATGCAATTTTGAAATTTCACAAGTGACACACATTAAAACAGATCATACTTATTCTACTGCTGTGCAAGTTGGGTCTTCCAAACTGACAGGTCACAAGGTAGATAGCAGATAAAAAGAAACATTCATGCCCTCAAGGCTGAGGGTTGATTCATGGGGCAATAGCCTAACCTTTGTAAAACTCCCAACCTTTGTACAACTTTGTTATGTCATAAAACAGATAATTAAACCTCGATTTCAGATGGATTTAAATTGACAATGACCTGGAAAGTAAAAGGAGTTTTGATATTTGCAATAAGAAATGTATAATATCCAGGCAGTCCTAAAAACTTAGTCACTAACTGGAAAGAGAGGGCCAATCACAGGGGCGAATCACCGAGATGAATAGAGTGCGTTGAACCTCAAGGGCTCTGAATGCTGAAGAAGAAAAAGTTCACTTAGTATGCATAAGTGTGTGAAATGTTGGGTACACACACATCTATGCCAATGTCCTTGGAACAGCCCTGTTTCCACCAGATAACCGCTTGTTGTAATAGCAAAGGTGTCATTCATCTCCTGATGGCTTTTCTCATAGAGCTCACAGTAAATGCTCCTGTAATCCCCTGATAAATTAAGGCATTAAGGTAATGGTTGTATGTATGTGTGCATGTGAATGTATGTAATATGTGTGTGAGTGTGTGTGTGTGTGTATTATCAAAAATACAAATCAATTTACCTGCCTGCAAGATCAACCAGGTTTATAACTGATGATTTTGTCATTTTCTTCCCTTCTTTATTCTTCTGTTTTTGCACAAAATTGATTGCTACAATAGTGTGGGCACGGCTTTAACAAAAAAAAAGAATCATAAATGTTTAAGAAATTTAAGAATTTCATATATGCAAATAAATATTTTTACCCAACAGAGCTTACTGAAACAGGCAAGAATTATTCATTTACAAATGACTTGAAACAATTCTTTCTCTTCTTCTTCACATTCACCTGCTGTAAACTCCAGCAGAAAGTTCTGGTTGTTCAGCCACTTCTGGATTTTTACAGATCTGGCTTATTTCTTTGCAGACTGTTGGTTCCTTGCCTCTCAGGCAGATGCACTCCAACTTTGAAGAGAGTCTCTAATTAGTTCGATTCTTATGATCACTGTTTTCCCCATTTTAGCTGTTTTGAAATCTGATATGTCATACAAAACTGGTCATAACATCCAAAATATTTAAATTGATTGTTTCAAATAAATACGAGCTGATACATAATGGAACAGAGAAGGCGTGCAAATTCTTGGAACTGGATAGCAGTGTTGTTAAACAAGTAAATAATAAGGTAAGCACAACATTGTTTTTGTTTATAATCTTTATATGTGTTTAGCATCCTTGAATGTTGTGTGATTTTTATAATATTTTGATTTAATTCTGGCACTTAAATAGTTAAAAGTTATTCTGCTGTCATTTCTCTTTAATTTGATATATTATTTGGCTCTCTACAGCCAATACTTTTTCATCAGGAAGGTTTTAACTTTGTCATGTTGTAGTAAAAAAAATTCCATTCAAAATTAATGCTGTCCAAACCCCAGAAAAAAACGTGGTCCTGAAATAGTTAAATATATGGCAAATTATTGTAGCACAAGTAACTCATTCACTTGTTTTTCAGCTATACAGTCATGTGTTAAAATCCATGTAAAATGGTCAAGCTGTTTGGCTCACACTCTAAAGGCTGGGGTTCATTTCACAGTTGTCTCATTTGGTAGTGCAATTTATAAAGGGATCCATGGGGATCGTCGCCAATGCTGTAGAGATCATGCTTTTGTGATGCTCTCGGCAGGTGTATAGCTGTTCTGCAGGGAGAGACCAAGTCATCTGGGATAAAACATAGTGCAATAAGTCCATCTTCTTAACTTTAACTTCAATTTAATAAAGGTAAACAAATTTTTACTGAAAAGCACTTCCAGGTCAACCCAGCCTACAATAGGTACCATGAAAAGATCTGCAACCGATACAGAAAGCTAGTAGGATACTGAAATGTCACCTCTAAGTGTGAAATGATTTTATAAATATTTGGTTAACAACATACCCCTATTTTTTCTCATCATAGCATGGAAAATAACCTGCTGTTTACTGATTTAAACATATATAAATATATGCCCCCCATTAATACCCTCACCTGCTCGTAGCATTCATTGATGTTGCTGCCACTGTCCGATTTCTGGTACCTTCACTGATCTTACTTTCAATCTGAGCATAACTGCCTACAGTGACAACTGTGAGAGTTTCAACTGAATGGGAGAAAATTGTTAAGCGAGATCTTAGTACAACATGTCTTCAGGGACAACTGTAAGAGTTGTCACTAAATAGAAGAAATTGTTTAACATGATTTAAACAGTTTTCACTAAATTGGAGAAATTGTTAAATGTGAACTTGACACAACATATTAACAGAGATAACCGTAAGAGTTTTCCCTGGATGGGAGAAAATGGTTAGACGTGATTTTTGTTCACGTCTACATAAACAGCTGTAGAGAGCTTTCACTAAATGGAAAAAATTTTTAACATTATTTAAATTTTGTAAATGTGAACTCAATACAAACATATGTATAGTGACTACTGTAAGAGTTTTCCCTGAATGTGAAATTGCAGCAGCTACTCAAAGGGGCAAATAATGATCACTGCATTAGAATCGTCATACAGTGAAACCTCATTAACACAACTTCCAAATCAAAAATTTAGTTTGTGTTATACAAATTGTTTGCCAAGTGGGAACTGATAACAATAATACATCCCTTTTAGGACCAAAATTGTGTTCATATTAATCAAGTGTTCTTGTCAAGCGAGTTCATTTTAACAAAGTTTTACTGTATTACTTTCAATGAGATCAAATATACATACACTTTGTAAAATATAAATTAGTTAACAGATTTCTTAAGCACAATCTAAGTACAAATAATTATAATGAAAAATGAAATGTGCAAGATACATATTAAGAACGGCAAGTGCATATAATTAAAACTGAGCTGAAATGCTACAAAAAGATTCTCAGAAAACCACGGACAAAGAAGAAAAGACATACTGACATTCTGAAAGATCTGAATAGCAAGGAAGATTGGCTATATAACAACAATTTGTCTCTGAAGCTGAAATATTTTGGTCATATCAAGCGCCACAGTGGTTTGAAAAAAAAATAGCAGAAGGCTTGGTACCAGGAAGGAGGGGCAGTGGCCGACCAACATAAAGTTGGACACATAATATAAATGACGCTTTGGATATAAAAGTAAGTGCATGAGGTGGGAGAACTGGTTAGAGACTGGGTTTCTTTCAGGCAGACTGTGATGAGACCGACGTTCTGCAAACGACCTGCTACATGATGATGATGAACTACATATGGTGTGCTGGTTGGGAGAGAAAAGTTGGAAAAAAGAACATTGTTAAATGTAGTATAAAAATACTGATACCAATGAAAATGGATTAATCTCTCACAAGATCAGGCTTACCATAAAACCCTTTTGTAGGATGTTCTCTAACTTTCAAACCTCCTTTTCCTGAGTTTTTACTTGTTAATAAATCTCGCACCTGTTCATTGTAAATCTCCAGGATACTTATAGTCACCTGCAATAGGAGAACAAGCAATACTTCTGTTGTACTGAATATACATTTTCTTTGTTTTTAATGAATTAATTATGAGAAATGCTAAAAGCGTTATAAAAATAACACATAAGTGATTTAACTTTTAATAAACAACCATAGCATCATGTTTAAAACTGTCATCACTCATTATGTGTGTCAACAGGTATGAGAAAGATGCAATTTGTAAGACTTTATTTTACTATTTTAGCAGTGCAAGAACATAGGGGTGGTTAGACAGTTTTGCATTTGACTATGAAGGAGTCAAGGCATGTTCTTAAAACTGATGTGAAATGTAGCCCTTCCCTGATCATTCATCATTATAGGCAACGTACTGTTCATCATCTTCCCAATGCCCTGATTGTAAAACCCTTGTGTCTGGGCCAAGAATCATGCCTCCAGATCAATAATCAAGTATTAATCATTCAAAAGTATGCTCAATCTCCAAAGGCTGGGTCACACGTGGAGAAGAGAGGATAGTAGAATCCCTAAGGACATCCGCTATGGTGAATGACAGATGAGTAGAAGATGTCCCAGCTGGCTTCTACTATGATATAAAGATGTGTGCAAGCAAGACATGGATGATTCAGGTACTGAGGTACATTCATAGGAACAAAATGCCATGGTCCAAGTTGCGTGGAGGGGCCAAATTAAAAAGGGAGTGAGAATAAAGGTTGAAATTATTGCAGAAAGGACGAGAGCTAAGCATCTGAGTATGAAAGATGAAATTCCTGCAGAAATGATGAGAGCTGAGTGTCTGAGAAGAAACATACGAATTACATATGATGTCAAATTTGGTTCAGAAATCCTATGCTCTAATTGTAAACAACTTTTCTTAATATGGGTGGGTTTTGCTAGTCACACTCGCCATCACCACAGGCTGCAAGTTCCATGCCTCTTTAACCTCAGTATAAAACTATTGTCTGGAAAGACAGAAAGAAACAACAACAACAATTCATTTTTTTTTAAATACTATTTACGCAGCGGATTCTTCATGTTTGGAAACAGGAAATAACTCGGTGACTGGTCTAATGAGTAAGATGGAAGTCCACCAGTACACCCAACACTGGTCTACAGTAACTAGTCTTTAATACAAAATATTCTCTGCTTCTCTAATAGTTATTTTGCTAATTTGTACTTTTAAATATTGCATTTCCTTTTCTTCTGAAAATATAAAATTAGAAAATAAAATTTCACAACAGTTGAACAGTTTTTTTAAGAATCAACAATATCAACAATAGCTAGTTCTCAGTAAAATAAAATATGATTTTTCTTACCACAAAGTCATTATCTTTGTCAAGTTTTTCTCTTTTTTCAGCTATGCCTTTGAAAAGTTCTTCGCAAGTTAGAGGGAGAATGCCTTTGTTGTTTCCAAAGCCCACAATACTGTAAGATTTTCCACTTCCTGTTTGGCCATATGCAAACAGTGAACAGTTGTATCCCTTCCATGCATTTTCAAGTATACCACGACCTAAATCATCAAAAATCTTTTTCTGTAGACAGAAGGATCAAATACTAAGTTATCTTCAATTTCAATCAATTAAATATTTCCCTTTTGTCTAATATTATTAAGGTGTACTATAGTCTAGAAGAACCAATGAAGCTATGACAGGATGGTTGGCTGTAAATTCTCAAAAAGACAGTTTTAACTCATAAGATGGATGCAGGTGTGTTAATGTTGTCTGTGCCATGAAATTGGCTTACATTTATCAGAGTAAGTCAGTGGAAAGAATTTCCTCCCTACTTGGTAACCAAGTATTCTCTCAATAAAAGCTTTGCAAACTTTGCAGAGTTAACTTCTTTAACCCTTTCAGTAACATGAAACTCGCCATGTGTTTATAAGGTGCTCTGTATTAGACACGCATTTCTAAACTTCATCTACCCCACTGTTATGTTAGGTGAATCTTTTCTATCTCAAATGTTACTTTTTATATATCTGGTTCAACCATTATTTTAACTCATTAGGATGCAAAGATTTACTGAAAATGCACAGGCTATGTGATGGTCAGTATCGAATTACTAACTGCTTGGGTCTGTAAGTTTAGCACAGAGATATGTTTCTTCTTCTTCTTCTCCTCCACCATTTACCTCATCAAAGTGTTGGGGGAGATGTAAGGATCATTTGTGCGCTTTTTCCAATGCATTGTAAAAGTTGGTGTCCATTTCGGTTAGGTTGCTCCTGATGATATCATTCTATACCTTGCCTAGTCTTCCTCTTGCTCTGTGTTCATTATATTCCTTCAGCGTGGCTCTATGTGACAGTTGGTACCAGGGCATTCTCGTCAGGTGGTTAAACAATCTCATTTGTTGTTCTTTAATTAATTGTATGACTGGTTTCAGTCCTAGTCTTCTTCTAATTTCTTCATTCCTGATTTTATCTCTTCTTGTCACACCAGCAGCTCTCCTAAGACATCTCATTTTTGCTGTTATGATCTTCCACTCATTATAGTAAGGATCCATGTTTGGCACTGGTAGCACACTGTTGGCCATAAAACCGTTCTTATGAGATTGCTTTGGTTGACATAGGTATCTTTCTATGAGTCAGAAGCAGTGTTAATTGTCCCATAACCTGATTTGCTTTTGCACATGGTATGTTGACTTCTCTATCCATTCTTCCATGTGAGGTGAAAATTCTCTCATTTGTTTTATTTCTGTGTTATTTACTTTAATTAATAAGGTTTTCTTCTTGTCAGCCTATTACCATTGCTTCTGTCTTATTAATGCTCAACCTTATTTAATTTTTCTCACACTTAGTATTGACTTGGTTTATATGGTTCTGTAAACTCTCTTCTGTTTCAGAGACATGCAAGTGTGCAAAACTGGTACTAGACCTTTGCATCTGTGGAGAAGCATATTAAAATACAATCAGGATATTTTAATTTATGATAACATACAAAGTCTGGCTTGGATTAGGCTTAGATTTGTAATGTTTTCAACTTTGCCAGTTTCTGTCTTTGTTTCATACAGTGTAGACTGAGTTATGAGTTGGGTTATTTTCACGGCCTTCCATACATGTCCATTTGTGCTCAGATTCCCCCCTTGAACATATACAGCAGCACCCTGTGGTTAAAAGTGCCAGTCCTGTGCTGGTTAACAAGACTTCTTGTACATCAGGTGTGCCTCTCATACCTGGCTGTGCCCATCTTTACTCCCAGCTCTGACTTGTTAACAAGACTTCTTGTACATCAGGTGCGCCTCTCATACCTGGCTGTGCCCATCTTTACTCCCAGCTCTGACTTGTTAACAAGACTTCTTGTACATCAGGTGCGCCTCTCATACCTGGCTGTGCCCATCTTTACTCCCAGCTCTGACCTGTTAACAAGACTTCTTGTACATCAGGTGTGCCTCTCATACGTGACTTGCCCATCTTTACTCCTGGCTATTGCATTCATATCAATGATGTGGACATGCTGCTCTCAAAATCTTCTGATCATCCTAACTCTCTAAGGGCATTAACAGCATCAGCGTAATCCATAGTCGGCCATCTACAGCTAAGGCAGAACCAGTCAATCTATCAGCTCTTTCACTGTCAACCTCACCCACATAAACTGGAGTGAAGATGATTGTAGATTACCCTAATCATGTCTATCAGTGCACTCTGAAACTTTGTTTCTTTTCCGTAGACATAGTTCAAACTTTTCCTTTTTTGAGAATAAGAGAGAAAAAAAGGTGGTCTCCAGAAGAAGACTAATTCCATTAAACCAAAGTTTTATGATACTTAGATTGAAATAGAAATATGGTCAATATTACTTTGATGCTGCAGTGTATCTGCCTGGCTTTCTTTGGAATCAGGAATGAAGAATGTTGCCCTTTGTGACTTGGTTTTTGGGTCATTCCATAAATTCACAATTTATCACAAGTAACCATGTTTTCAGAAAGTTGATGGTTTTGCTGTTTCGTGTAACGTCCAGATGGAGATTTTTCTGTTCAGTTGCTAACAGCTTTGGCATGAATTTATCAGATACTTTCTTCATGATCAAATCCTCCATCAAAACGGAGTGTAAGAGCCACTGCATATCTTCACCTGTTCTTGGATGGTGGTATGATTCCCATTAGGGCCAATATTTTAAACTGACCCAGAGACAATGTCAATGAGTTCTAAGAAATGTTATGGGAAGTAAAGGCAGCAGAGATAATACTGTTCACTGCACCTATTAAGTGCTTAATTTGCCTCTCAGTATAGAAGAGTGGTCTTTACTTTATTGTCTTCATAAGAAAATTTATTATTCATCATGCCACAAGGTTCAAAAACTCAGCACACAGCAGTCAGAATATGAAGAAAAAATACTGAAATGAACAAACAGAAATAATGACAGTAAATAGAAGACCAGTTCAGCATATTGTCACTGCTGAAAGAGAGACATTGAAACAAGCTAAGCAGATTACATATGTAGGCAGTGTATTTACTGCTGATGGAGGATTGAACAGAAAAAACAATACAGAAGGTAACAACATAAATTACCAAATACTGCCACTTACAAAAGCAGCTGATAAATGCACTATAAGTATCAACTATATACTATCAATGCCTGAAATAGACAGCCCTAGAAAAACATAAATGTAAAATTACAACATGTGAGATTAGATGTTTAAGAATGCAGCAGGAAAAAAACAAGAACAAGAAGAGACAGTCACCAATGAAGAACTAAGAACAACGGCAGGCACAGTACAGGTAAATACTTTCATAAAACACCAAAGAATCAAATGGTGTGGTCATCTGGTCAGAATGGAAACCAAAAAATCAGCCTGCAGCTGGAGTCTACTTCATGAGAACAGCAGTTAAGAGGCCAACCAAGAAATGTAAATGTAGTTCTTACTTGATCAGCATATTTACTATCTTTTGGTGAGAAATAGCCATCTTTTTCTTCTGTATAACCATCATGAGACCAGTAACAGTGGTCAAAAGAAAACTGTTTTGGAGCAGCAGTCTTCTTGTCGGGATTCTTTATTGTTGTCTGCTGGGCAGACATGTCAATAATAAGCTCAGCCTTGCATGAAATCTCTCTTGAATTCTTTAGAAGGTTAAGAAATGTATTTTAGTTATTGAGTACACTAATTAGATACTGAACTCTATCAGTCTGAAACAACAGATAATATATAATGAGGTCTCATAATCCTTGCCCATATAGGATGCAGATTGCACAAGGCTGGTGTAGCCATTTTGGCTGCCCCAATTACAACTTCTTTAGAGGCTGAACAAGATATCTAGAATTTACCCTGCTGGTCTGCCATCTAGGCTAAGATTTTGAAATCTTAGGGTGACAAACCTGTAGGAAGCAAGAAGCCTGAAGGGGGAAAACCAGAAGGAAGAAAGAAGGAATGATGAGCTCCCTCTATCTCTGTCTCTCTCTCTCTCACACACACACACACACATACACACAGAACACCCCTCCCCATCCATGCATGCCCCGACACACCCACACGCATGCATACACACACACAAACTGCAGCTGTCACATAATGTACTCTCCTACTATGTACACTAGCTTAGAATATACTAAGCATATCTAGCTCTCCACTATCACCTTCAATATACATGCATCTTTTTTTAAGGTAATAAACTCATTACTTTTTTTAGAGTGGTTATTTCCCCTTCAGACATCTAAAGTGAAGTATCCTGGGAGTTAACAAGATATAACAACTCACAGACAATTTTTCACAGTGATATGAGAGTTGCACCATGGAGGAGACTGGGTATTTTCTGCGAATATTCCTCCATAGCAGTGGATGCATATTTCTACTGTAGCCAAACTCCACTGTAGAGGCGGCACTGACATAATTCATAAAGAATGCAAAAACTAAAGCATACCCCTGTTAGAATTCATCACCTGCAAATACAAGTGTTAAAATAATTGCAGTCTGTTCAATTAAATCTGCACATTTAAAGGTGTGCAGTCTATTTTTCTGTATGGGTGCGAATGTTGAATGAGCACTGAAATGGTAAAAAAAATTAGGGCTTTTGAAGAAGCATAATTAGAATGTCACTAAACAAAAACAAAAAAGCATAAATGCTGAGCTACTCACAGTCTCATAATTCACTTGATCATTTATCAAAATAATAAAAAGATAAATAACATTTGTGAGTATATCAATAGGAGAACTGTAATAAGATATTGTGCTGTTCTATAGCTTAGACAGTCAGTTTATGCATTAATCAATTTCATGATTCTCAGGTATTAGGGTTAGATTTCTACGACAAAGGAATGCTTTAAAAACAAAATTCCCATAATTTTCAAACAGTAGTATGAGTGTTACATCATGGAAGAGACTGGCGCCGAAGACAACAGTGGGTTCCTGTAGCCAACCTTCATGTGGAGACAGCATACAATTATATTTACTAGAGATATTAGTCTTCTTCTTCATGTTTGCAGACTGTAAACTCCAGCAGAAAGTTCTGGTTGTTCATCCACCTCTGGAATTTAGACTTGTTCTGGAACCTGAGTGTTGCATGTACATCAGTTTTACAGATCTGACTTTTTATAAGGGGACTGTTGATCCTTGCCTCTCAAACAGATGCACTCTGACTTCGAAGGAAGTCAATTAGTCAACTCTTACGACATGCTTGATGGGGAGGCAGTGGGTCTATTTTTGTTTCTCCCCACAACAGGGCACTGGAACCCATACGGGGAAGAGATATCAGTGTTTATCAGCATGGTTAAGTTAATTGAGTATCCTTTACAAGATGTAGCAGAACCAACCCCAGTAATTTCTAGCTGTTGTGATTTTTCTAGGCAATTCTATGTTCGGTAGTTTGCCACTGCTAACTCAACGGTCAGCTTTCTAGAAACCAATGCAAGACAAATCTTCTGCAGCTGGGATCGAACCAGGCACCTGTGCATTACAAGCAGGTTTGCAACACCAATGTCACAGATGCCGGCAATAAGCATGGGAAAGATGGTACAAAGTGGTATTACAAGAACTATGTCAGAAGAATGACACTTTATTTGCACTAAAGCATCCACATTTAACTAAGAAATAAATTACAATTTCACATAGATAAAAGGATACAAAAGGGCGAACCCTCACAGCCACTTTCACATTTTCCTCTGGCATTATTACTATTTTGGTATTCCTGTGAAATACATGTACAAATATTTATATTAACTAGTCTATTAAAAATTATGCTCATCATGTGTGCTAAAAAAGTCTTTTATAATTGTAATAACTAACAACAGAAATGTTCATAGTTATTAATATAGTGTTAACAGTAGCAGCAAACTTTAGTTCATTGCTTCAGTAATTGTTATCTAAATTTTTGCCATAACAAAGAAAATCGATTAGTAATCTTTTAAAAAGTCTCTCAATCATTAATAATCTCACATTACAAATACCATTAATTCAACATTAATTAGTCTACTTTAACTTACTTAAAAAGCCTTCGACTGAGTAAACCAAGACAAGCTATAGTCAGTTCTCAAATAGTTTAGTGTAAATGGATAATTCATTTTTAGACAACATCAGAGCTAGGCATAACGCAAATGAATGTGCTGTAAGATCAACTTTTGGCATAACAAACTGGTTTTGAATTTCATCCGGGGTGTCACCACTCTTGTTTATTTTAAATATATATAAATATATATATGGGTAAGAATGCTAAAGAAGCAGACCCCCCCCCCCTCCCCCAAGCGGGAGGATTTAAATGAGATTCCCCCGTGTGGGTTCCGGGGCCCTACTATGGGAAAAACAAGAATAGACCCACTGCCTACCCAAAAGCATGTCGTAAGCATCGACTAATTGGGAACTTCCTTCGAAGTCGGAGTGCATCTGCCTGAGAGGCAAGGAACCCACAGTCTGCATACAGATCTGTCAAACGGATGCACACGCAACCCTCAGGTTCTGGAACAGGACTGCAGTCCAGAAGTGGACGAACATCAAGAACTTTCCGCCGGAGTTTACAGCCGGTGAACGCGAAGAAGAAGAAGAAATGAGCTCATAATTGCTGCTGATCATGCCCTCGTCTACAAAGTTAGGATAACCCCCAACACCATATAAATGGCCTCAACACCAGCTGCAAGAAACATAATATGAAAAAAGATACTGGGGTAAAAGAAATAATTACAGTAAATAGAACATGTCATCACTGTTAAAGATGGGACATTAAAAACAAGCTGAGGATTTTAAGGTCTAGACAGTATTCACAGAGAATGCAGGACAGGACATCGTACATTACTGAGATCATCATCACACATTGGATATGACCATAAGTTCTCCGATCTCTTCCTGAGTATGTCACCAAGTGTTTTTAGGCTAACAACTCCCATTCTGTTCTGGCTGATGTAACAATGGGTGGCTTTCGAATTATTTTTCTGTCTCGCAGCTCCAACTGGTACATCCATGGTATGCAGTCTGTTCAGTGAAAAATCATCTTCCACGAAACTGAAAGCCTCACAGATTTTAATCTCTCATATGACATTGATGATGTCTCTCCTGTCCATTAAGGGCCCATTCCTGATAGCAAGCCAGAGCATCTTCTCTCTCATTGCCTTTCATCATCATCAGCATGCCCTGAGACCAAAATGAATGTGATTTTGTCAAACGCTGCCTGCTGTTTTAGATAGAGCTTCTGTTTTCATTTGTTTACCACCTTGATCTTTTGAAGCATGCTCACTGGGTCGCTGAGCAAACATGCATTGGTGAACTCCTGAGTATTCAGCCATTCTAGGGCTTTTGTCACAGCATGACCTCCCCTGCTCAGATTCCCACCTACTGGTGGTAGAAGCAAAAGCCCCACTATCTTCTTCAATGACTTTCCCTTTGTTTCTTGCTGTGAAAGCCCATGCACTTCACTTATGACTTTTTAGTAGTTAGGAAAGGACAGAGAAATATAAAACTGTATACTGAAAGCCAACAATCCAACAATGTAAATTATTAAATAGCACCACTTTTATTGCATCAACATGCACACTAAAAAAGCAGTTGTTAAATGTGTTATTTGTGCCACTTTCGTGTGATCAATACCAGACATGGATAGTCATAGACAAACATGAACCAAAAAAATTACAACATGTGAGATTAGATATATAAGAAATGTGGCGGGAAAAACAAAAAGAGACAGAGTCACTAATGGAGAACTAAGAACAATAGTAGGCACAGTACAGGTCAATGATTTCATAGAAAATCAAAAAATCGAATGGTTTTATATCTGGCCAGAATGTAACAAAAGCAACCAGAGCGTACTACATGAGAACAGCAGGCTACAAGGCAAGAGGCTGACCAGGAAACACATGGGAGGAGTGAGTAAAAGAGACTACAGTAATGCAATAAGACATTATTTGCAATGTAAGCAGTAGGACAACAACAGAAGAAAGAATAACTTGTCTCTCCTTTCAACTACGGCTGGTAGACAACAGTAGACGGCCGGTGAGTCGGAGTTCTGTCCCCTGGCTGCAGTGCAATTACAGACTGGACAGGAGGAAACGAAACAAATGACAAAATTACTGTGTGTTGGCGATAGACAGCGTGCAGTGCCCTGCTATAATCATATGGTTAGGGTTTGGGTTAGGGTTAGGGTTTGGTTTAGGGTTAGGGTTTGGGTTAGGTTTAGGGTTAGGGTGTGGGTTAGGGTTATAGTTAGTTTCGCCGCATCTCGTCTTTGCACAAACTCAAAGTAGCAACCCAAACCCTAACCCTAAACCTAACCGTACCCCTAATCCAAACCCTAACCGTATGATGACAGTAGGGCACTGCACGCTGTCTATTGCCAACACACAGTAATTATGTCACTTGTTTTGTTCCTTCTAATCCACTCCGTAATGCGTTGCAAGAAGCTGTAATTGAACGCGGTCTCTAATTTGAGTCTCAGTGCGGGGTCTGCCAGGCATGTCGACCTCACTTTGTTGTCTGATTCGTGCCTTCTCCAGTCCGTAATTGCTGCAGCCAGGGGACAGAACTCTGACTAACCGGCCGTCTACTGTTGTCTTTTGGCCGTAGTTAAAAGGAGAGCCAAGAACTTACTTCTGTTACCTCTTATTCAAATTATACTCATGAAGGAAGTATACTATAAACAACAAAGAACACCAAGGAGAACAGATTAGCAATATTTTTTTTTAATTAAAATGATTAATAATCTCATATTACTAATAGTGCTAATTTAATACTTATTTGTCTACTTTAACTTACTTCTTTTACGTCTTCGTCTTCAACATTCCCAGCCTATTTTAAGTATTTGTACACAAACCACTACTCACTCACACTAGTATTAGAGTTAACATTAGCGATGCTAGTAATCAAAAGTGATTTAATAAACAGGTTATGAATTAAGTTGTTACCCCTCTCTCCATTCCGTGTTAAATTCTTACCTAATAAATTAATAATTTAAATGAACCAATTAGTTATTAATTAAATTAATTACATGATTTTCGAATTTAAACAATTCACTCTGACTCACTTTGGGCAAGGTTCAAACAGCAGAATAAAGAGACTATTTTTGCAAAACGTGTTCAGGCCATACGTGAAAACAGCGATTCCATTTTGTATTATTTATGCTAATTTTTAATTCGGCTAAGCCCTAGTGTTTAACTAGACGGTTATATTTAATAGTTTAATGCTCGCGTTACGGGTCCCGCTTGGAGTACTTTCACCTTCTGTAAATAAAAGCTACCATGACAACCTTTGTTACCATCAAGAAACATAACTCTTTGATTTTATTACCTATAATTTTGTGCAGTTATCTCCCTTCTGATATTTGGATAACCAGCAGACGACAAAATTCGATGACCGTCCACATCGGTGACTGTCAACGTGAACCCAGAATTATGGCTTTTGTAAGTTGTTTGAATGGTCATTGTTCCCTTCCAGAATTACTGTCCGTAAGGAAAACACTCAAGGATGAGAATCTTTTTTTTCCTAACGTTCACCGGCTGTCTTGCGGAAAGCTCTCGTTGTTCGCCTACGTCTAGACTTGGGAGCTCTCCTCCGAACTTCTACCCCCGCAGTATGGGTCTTGTTTCAGAACTTGAGGTTCACGTGCACAACAGATTTAAAGATTTTGCTTTTTTTTATGCAGACTGTTGGTTCCTCGCCTGTCAGTTAGATACACACCGACTTTAAAGGAAATGCCCCCAAATGTGTCACCTTCTATGAAATGCTTGTTGTGTGGTGGGTCAGAGAGTCTTTCCACGCCCCCCCCCTCCCCCCCCCCCATAATTGGGCCCCAGAACTAGACGAGGTTAATGCTTATCAAACTGAAGCATATCTCAGAACCTGAGAAGATATATGTGATTCACTTGAAAAAATTATACTTGTAGTCAAATTACATCTAAACTATTTGTATGTTCTGCTTTCATTTTCAGGATCATCCCACCTTTATACTTCAGTTTGACCAAGAATCTTTGCAAGATCAGAATACTTGCTTCACAACCTCACATGAAAATTTGTCCAGCAGAACAACAGGACAAGAACTAGATGGAGATTATAAACTGAAAGAAGACAAAACATCTTTTAACACAGGGAAAACTGCAAATCAATTGCCATATAGTCAAACCACCTCTCAGGCCACTAGCAATACAGTATCTAAATCTGGCTGCAACAGTAATGAAGCTTGTGGGGATGAAGATGGGGATATGGATCAGATGCCTAGCATGCAAGATTCAGAAATAACCAAATATGCAAACTACTCAGAGATGTTACAAGACTTGGGACAGCAATCGAAAGTGGTTCTCATGCAGTACTCACAAGTGTTTGGAGACAGTGAGGCATATGAACAGCAAGCATATCAGGCCATCACTGATCTAACAGCTCATGCTCAGTTGCTTCTACAAAGTCTGAACAACCAAAAGAAAATGCTGTGCAGACGTATTAACAGTATTTCAGAAGTACTTAGAAATGATTGCTGATTCCATTCTTCCGTAGGTTCCTTACAAGCTGGAACATACAAAGAGATGGAAGAGAACAGACATGTATTTTTGTTTTCAGTGTTTACCTTGTCAATAAATATGTTTGATGATTTTTTTTAAAAACTTATTCAGCGCTTTCCGTATGCAATTTTCTTGTTTAAATAATCTCATTAAAACAACTACTGATGCTTTCTTTAGAGTGCATTGACCAAATGTTCAAAATAGCAAGATGCATAACATGATGGTTGAGGCACATTGCGGTACACCTAATGCAGACATACATGTGCACATGCTGGTTTGTCATGACTGCTGCTCCCATCGACAGTGGACTGCAATTCTAGTGCCGGACTGTTAGTATTGGCGCCTCTGGCAGCTGCCTTGTAAATTTAATGTGTTAATGGGCTGTTGAGTTTTGCTGGGACTGACTTTTCCAGGAGACAGTAATAGGTATTTTGTATGGTTTTCACTGGCACAATGAAGAGCAACAGACCAGGAGATTACATGGACTCTTATGTGGAAGACTTGAGTTTGACCCCCATTAAAGTGATAAGAGTGTTTCTGTTGGGAGCAAACAAACACATCCTAACCTTTATTGTCCATGGCGACAGCACTAGCCATGTGGCCCCAAGTCATCAGGCTAAGGACCCCTGTTTACACTGCCCTAAAAGCAGTGAATACAAACAGTAGTAACAGTTTCACTGAAACAGGAACACTGCAATTATAGGATGACCCATTTTCTGTGAAGATGGAACCACAGCTAATTGTCCCGACATTAGAAAATGGCTAGTCATCCTCTTGTGGGGTTATTTGAAGCCCCACCCTGACTTTTGCAGGGGGCCCTGAACATAGCTGAGCCACAATTGTGGCCATAACAGCTGAAATGGGTTTCTGGGACCTCTCCACAGGTGATCAACACCTGTATGGTGGCACTTTGTGTCACCAGGTGTTAATTGCTTGTGTGATGTCCTAGTGGGGTACAAAAAGCAAGCAAAATGGCCAGTCACACAAACTTTGCTTCAGACTGGGAGAGTTCATTATAATTGAAAGCTTTTAGTTATATGTGATTGGTTCTTTATCTTGAATCATAACCATGGTGTACAGTTATCTTTTTTTTTAAAAACATTTCCTAATAAATAAATCTAGCTTTTTTAATGGTTTCTTTACTGTGTATTTAGCATCTCTGTGTTTTTTTTTCTTCAATATTTATTTCTGTTCTGAAACTTTCTAGGCCTGAAGATGTTAACTGAAAGTTAATATTTGTCAAGGACAGTTAAGAGCCAGATTATTTTTCTGTTTAGTGCTTTAGTGTTTTCAGCTCTGCTGTAGTGATTTTCTGCATTGTCGGAAATGTGTCTTATTTTGCTAATATTTGTTGTAAAACTATGGTTGTAAATAAGCAACAGTCTGGTAGGTCAGTCTAAATCAGGAAGTGTTGTGGGAAGTAGCTATATTGATATATTGACATCATCCAATAGATCTGCCAGGAGTGACCAGAAAAGATCAGATCAGAAATGAGGCCATAAAAGAAATATTCAGCACAGAACAAATTCTAAATTTCATTCAAAGGTAGCAAATCAAATGGTTTGCCAACTTCCAGAGAATACTTTGTGATGTCATACTATACAAAGCATACACCAAAAGAAGAGAAAGACGTTGAGCACATGACAGAAGGATAACATCAGAGAAACTCTACAACAGCACAATGTGTCTTTGGTCACGGCGACCAGAAGAGCATGAGACAGACCCTTGTTATCTCCCTCAACATACAAAGCAGTTAAAGAAAAATAAGTGAAGATAAGGAAGACATTATCTAATGGGTGCTGACTGGTTTCAAAAAAAATTAAAGCTTAGCACCATAATATAAGCATGCTTGCTTGTTAGCTTGAAGGTCTTGAGTTTGAATCCAAATTAAAGCAGTTTTTTTTTTTACAACTTACCTCAACTCTCAGGTCAACCCACCCTAAAATGTGTAGCACGTAACATCCTAGGAAGCAAAGGTGGCCGACATGATGTGACTACATCACCCACAGTGTGGACTTGTCTATACAATATGAGTCTAGCATGATAAACCCGATACACTACTGGTGTCAAAAGGTTCCTTTATTTACTTTATACAGTGCTATGTGTATATAGAAAGTTGTGAAACACCATGACTACTACATTCTTCTTCTCAAAGTCCATGCTGTGTGGCGCCCTGTGTGGGTTCCATAGCCCTATTATAGGGAAAACTAGAATAGATCCACTGCCTAGCCAAAAAGATGCCGTAAGAGTCGACTAATTTGAAACTTCCTTCGAAGTCAGAGTGCATCTGCTTGAAAGGCAAGCAACCAGCAGTTTGCATACAAATAAGTCGAGTGTTGCCTGTGTGTCCGTTTTACAGATCTAAGTTCTGGAACAGGACTTCAGTTTTAAATTGGATGAACCAGAATTTTCCACCAGAGTTTACAGCCGGTGAACGCGAAAAAGAAGAATGCTGTGTGGCGTTGATAATCATGTCTATCTACAACCTTCTGTCTCGTTTACTTGCAATCAACTATGATACAGATTATCCCCCAAGCCATGATGTCAGACTGTCCAGCATATTTTCTCTTGGTCTGCCACTGCCTCCTCTCCTCCAACTTTCCTACTGTCTCACTCCCGTTTTCTCCTTCTCATCACCTGACTAAAGAATGTAGATTGTCTCTTTCTTATGTAGACAACTACCACATTAAAGCAATGAAATGTCTATGCACATAGACATGTATATAGAAGTATATAAGAAACCATTATCCATTTTAAAACAATTACACAAACAATAAACAGTTTATTTATATTCTTTATTTACTTCTTTTAAAAACATGTTTCACATATTACAAATAAAATTAAGCCGCCATTTGTTCACACTGTGGAATAAGTTTGGTATCTTTTTCCAGAAATCTAGACCAAGCAGTTTGGCAACCTTTCAGACACTTGGTAATGTTACTAAGTAATTACTCTAATGTAATGACTTTTATTTATTTCAACCACATAGGAGATTTCTTGCAACTGCATCTGTTAACTGTATGCATCTTCACTTCATTAGTAGCTGCCGTGGTCTAGCGGATAGACACTCGCCTGTGGATGGCAAAATCATGGGTTCAGGCTTTTTTCAAAAATGACCTTGGTTCCCAGCCTTTAGAGGGTACCAGGTACAATGCTGGGCAGTGAAGGCGACCGGCGTGATGCTGACCACATCTCCCAATAAGTGCCATTTGTTCTATAAAATTTAGGTCTAGCCCTATATACCCAATATGCCTAAAGGTGTAAAAAAGGGTCCTTTACTTTTTGCTTTTATCTTTACTTCATTGCTACTCATTATAAATATGTCAACACCCAGAAAGTAAACCATAAGAATGCACACATTCTTGTATTTACACATAATTCTTACTTCGCACTATTACTTTTAAAATACAAAATAAACAGCAGCGTACCAAATGTTCAATATTCTCAACATGCTCCCTAAGATAGACATATATGCCACCATTACAACCACTGTTCTGAAGAGCTGGCAGAAATATCCATCAGTTTCCAAGCTGCCCGTGGGTTCAGCTCCTCTTGATCTCGGCACAGTGCCCACACATACAATATGCGTAATATTTTATCCTGTGGAGAGAGAAAAAACATATTCAGCTTTTAGTGACAGGCTGTTGCCAAAATATTATGCTGGATCTCATCTTACACCAGACATATTGGGTGAAGAAATGTCTTTTATGTCATGAATGTTACAATAGGTGATTACTGAATTCAAACAGGACAAGTGAATATGGTGATTAACCATGTTATCATTTAACATTCTGGCCCTGAGAGGCTGCTAATCCTGCACTTCCGTCTGTAATAAATCCCCATAAATTGTCTAGGAGGTCTTAGATATTGTATTTATTAAAAACAGCATTTATGACGGTTTTCTTGCTGGAAAAATTAGGCCATTAAGATATCATAATTTAAACTTAGCAGCTGTGTACAGACAAAGTCATGGGTCAGGTATGAGTCACTATGTATACTTTTTGGGATAAGTGAGTGAAATCTTCTTCTTTCGTTCGCCTGAAATAAATTATCTATATTTGCAATGTTGTCTCTAGTATGAGCTTCAATGTCTTTTTGTAATTTACTCAGCAACCTGTAAAGTTTGACTTGCATGGATGTTTCTCTTGGTTGAGTGTAATCTATTTAATTCTCCACTCTGTTCATATTTACTGACTAATCTACTTCATATTTTAACACAAAATAATTTTTAAAATGCATTCTTTGAACTTTTACTAGTGACTTATGTAAAATGGGGTTTTTTAAAGGATTTAGTTTGAGGAATTCTCTGGACCAAAGTTTCTTTTCTACAATAGTGACAGGTTTCAAAATGTATCTGGCACGTCATAAGTCAGTAAAGGTAAGTCGCGAGGTATTTATATCAAGTCATGTCATTCAGTCTGAAGGTGGGTGCTAAGTTTATGAATGTGTAAATCCTACATTCGAGTTCTGTCAGCTTTAAAACCTTTTTTGGGAAGATAATCTGCAGATTTCCCCTTACTTTCCACATAAGGTACTACTTGTAGGTCTACTGTATTCGGGGCTTTTGTCTGAGAAACAAAGATGCTGGTACCCACCACAAAGTGTCTTTAAAAAAGTGCCGGTACTCAAAACAGTCTATTTAAAAAAAAGGTGCTGGTACTTACTGTGTACTATTGTGTACCACCAGAAAAAAAGATTATATAATAAAAAGTTTTGTCATAAATAGATGTATTCTAATACAGCAACTGATCAGAGATACTCATTTATTTTATGAACGAAATCAGGAAGAATCCAGGTGTATTTTTCAGGAATGGCTTTCTTCATCTCATCACCAGTACCTAGCCACTATTACAATGTTACAATCAAGTAAGAAGAGTGAAAGTGGGGGGAGGCGCAAGGGGTGGGGTAGGGGGGGGTTAGGAGAGAGAGATTTGCAAGCCAATGAAAGGTATCTGTATTTTACAAAATACAAAGTATTTATGAACACTTACTGGATCTCCTTCGACAACTTTTCCTTTGGCATCACGAACAACCATAATTTGCTGAGAATTAAAATTAATCACCAGCACTGGACCTTGCTCCATTATTTTGCCAGCTATAACCTAAATTGAGGAAAATAAATTCACAAATATGTTAAGGGAAATGGAGTTGAATTGAGTCAAGAATTGATATCACAGCACTCGGGGCATTCTCATGCATGCTCCGTCCTCATTTTCAGCAGCCAGCGCAGAGTTCCAATACTGATGGTACCGGTCACAATCTAGTTATATGTCCGTCTTGCCTTTCCTTGGAGTGTAGTGAGCTGACAAGACCATCTGGTTACACCCAGATGCATCATTCTCTCCAGACCTTAATAATCTTCTATCTCTACTGATTCCGTTGCTTGTTACCAAAGGGCCTGGACCACATCTGCCTTGTAGTTATCTTGGTTTTAACTTCATATAGCAATAACCTTCTCTCCCTATTTTCCCTTTAAAATTGTTAGCATGTTACAAAAGTTTCTGAACTAACACAAATGTACTCAATAATATCTAAAAACAAAATGAAATTTAATGTCTGTTTATGCTTGCAGAACTTGATATCATTATCATGAATGCAGCATCAACGCATCTTTCATGTTAAGACATGTGCAACTACCATAATAAATATATAGCTGTCTCACATTTTCAATTATATTTAGCAGTAACTGATTTTCTACCCAATTCCCTCCCAAATTATTTAACATATGGCAGCATTATAAATGCACACATTTGTACTCAATGTCAATTTTGTTTTTAAAACTATCAATTTAAATGCAGAACTGGGAATTGACATCACAGTACTTGGGACATTCCCAAAAGTGCTCCATCCCCATCCTCAGCAGCAAGCACTGAGTTCCAATTTTGATGGTACAAGTTACAGTCTGTTTATCCACCTCGCTGCAGCACCATTCTCCTCAGACCAAGATGATCTATTTGTGCCTCCGCACTGTTCACATGCTCCCAAAGGGCTTTTACAACATCTAGCTTGCCACATCTATTTATCATTTCCAACATGAAGATCTTTGTATCTTGAAAGAGGTGTCAATGCATCTAAGTTAAAACAGAGTTAGATATTCAAAATAACCAATACACTGCAAATAATTTGCAACTTACATCAGCATGACTTATATCCAAAACTTTGGAGTCAAAGTAGTACCCTGCCTTCTTTGCGTTCTCAATTGGATGAGCTAGTGCATTATATGGCTGTTGATAAGATAAAGAATGTGTATATTTCAATTACATAATCATTATATAATGCGATCTCAATTGGATGAGCTAGTGCATTATATGGCTGTTGATAAGATAGAGAATGTGTATATTTCAATTACATAATCATTATATAATGTAGAAAATGCATCATTTCATCAATTTAGTTTTTTTTTTTTAATTTAAAATTTACAGTAGTTTCTAAATGTGAAAAAAAAAGGAGAAACTCCAAGGAGGTCAATAAGTAGTTATTAAAAAATAAACAGTGAGTGAGATGAGTCGAATATTTTAAGATATGAAACAAGAGAACAAACCATTAAAGACTGTTTGAAAGGGTAAGGGGGAGAGAAAGAGTGTCATACAGAAAGGGAGGAAGACACATGATGATGTAGACTGGGAGAGACAGTGTAAAGATGGACAGATGAAGGTAGAGGAAAGAAGGGTAAGGAGTCTGGGGAAGGAGGAAAAAATATGACAACGAGAGGGAGGGATGGAGTCATGATGGGGGAAGTGGGGAAGGGACAGCGAAAGACAGAGAGGGAGACAAATACAGAAAGAGGGAATGCAGATACAGAGATGAGCAGATGAAGAGAGAATAAAGAAGGGAAAGAAACACAGAGATATGGAAGGAGGAAAATATGACAAAGAGAGTTGAAGGAAGGGAGACAGAGGGGGAGAGAATGGACAGGGAGAGAAGCAGATGCAAGCAGAGAGAGATGTAGACATAAAGGAGATAGAGACAAAGGGACAGCATAGAAAGACAAGCAGACAGAGGGAGAGAACCAAAGAAAGAGAAAAAAGGCAGAGCAGGAGAATGGGAGGGAGGTATACAAAGAGGGAGTGATAAAGGGAGGCAAACAGACATAAAGCAAGAGAGAGGGAGAGAGAGATGGGTAAGGAAGGCAGTGACAAACACAGATTAAGAGAGAGAGGCAGGAAGGGAGACAAGATAGAGAATAAAAAAATATGCAAGAATTGCTAACAAATATAACAACACATCAGGAAAAAAAAAATAACCAGCCTCATACTGAACACACCCCCCCCCCCCCCCCCCCCCCCAACTTCAAGTGTACTGGACACAACCACTAGGAAAAGATGGTTATGGGGCAACAAAACAAATGTAAAAGAATCAGAAAAAAAGGGGGGGGGGGGGGGGGGGAGAGAGGAGAGGGTAAGGAAATCTAGAGAAAATGAGAAGACAGAATGGAGAGGAGGCAAAGAAGAGATGGGACAGGAGGAAGAGCAAAAGAGAACAGAGGAAGGATGGAGAGATAAAGGATAAGAGTGGAAGATCAAAGGAAAGAGAAGGGGTGAGAGAAGAGAGGTCAGACATGGTTGGGGAGGGGGGTGGGGTGGCAGTAAGAACACTGAGCGCCAAAAATAGAATTAGGAAATCTAAGTGAGGCCACTTTTCCGGTTCCCACCCTCTCCCAATGTGAATGTGGCCGTGGTCCATAAGCAACAGTGCTAACTTCTACCGCCCCTTGCTTGTCCAATCTGGGTGTGACAACAATAGTTCCATTTCTTTTACTTAAGGCTGGTGACCTGAGAGCCAAGGTCATTTTATGAAGAAAAAACGTCCAGGGGATCCCAACCCACCACTGGTGGAAAATAGAGCAGGTAACCCACACACACAAAAATAGTTCAGGGCACCAGTTTTATTTCTGATTTTCCAATTACAGAAAGGAGATGGGAGAGGAGGTGGTGGAAGGTGGTGTAGAAGGCTGAGATGGTAAGGGTGAGACAGAGGAGATGAGAAAGAGAGAGAATAAAGTTTAAGAAAAGAAAGTGGGGACTGAGCCAGGGAGAGAAAGAAGGGAGAAATAAATAAGATGAGATATAGAGGGAAGAAAGAAGCAGGAAGGGGTGCCCCCCCCCCCTCCAGGTGTAATCAATGTGGGAGGAGAACACATAACCTTCTACGCCAATTGAAGGTATGGATGGAGAAAGAGTGAGAGAGGTGGGGGGGGGTGGGGGGGGGGGGTGAGGAAGAGCGACAAATACAAAGAGAAAGAGAGAGGTGGGCAGAGTGATATACAGGCAGAGAGTGAGGAAAAGGTAGGACAAGATGTGAGGGGGCAGGTAGGGTGATGGACAGAGATTAAGGCCCACAACTTCCTGTGTACTTGAGTTACTAGGAAAAGAGTTATGGAGCAGCACATTTACTAAACATAACATAGAAATAACATAGGAGGGGGGGGGGGAGAGGAAATGAGAGAGTAAAAGGAAAGACAGAGGGAAAGAGAAGAAGATGAAGATCAGAGGGGAGGGTGAGAGACAAAGCAGGAGAAGGGAAGGATGGAGCAATAGGTAGAAGAGTGAAAGAGGGACGGAAGAGAAAGAGAGAGAGAGAGAGGTGAGACAACAGAAGAAGGAATCTCTGGGAATTACAATATTGATCGCCAAACACACTGTAAAGATAAACAAGGCCAAAAATAGAACTGGGAAATCCAGCTGACGTCACCTTGCTTAGCCGACTCTATTAATAAATACAGACGGACCCGAGCCCCACCATCTGCCAATGTAATCCTTTCTAGAAACCAAGGCCATAAAGCTATTTAGACTATTAATTCTGCCGGACTCGCTACAAACAAAGGCACACGCACACGCCAGCTGCTCCTTCCCGCCCCATACCACGCCGCCTGCATGTATTCATGGGCTGCAACACAGCTCGCCCTTCCCTGGTCTTTAACTAGCCATTTCGGCTGAAAATAGTCGATATCAGCTGCCCTCATACCTGAAACGACCGTAAACAAAAGTAGCCAAAACTAGCCAAATGGCCCCAAAAAAGCCAAATTTAAAAAAACAAGCTGAACTGCTGAAAATCCAACGATCTCATTGCGGCGGTCAAAATTCACGGCTTCTCAAGGTCAGAATGTCTTTTTAAAGGCGAAAATCGCTATTCCTGGTCCAAGAATCAAATTCACGGTAAATTCAAGTTTTCCCGGTCCACTACGAACCCTGTGTTAAACCATATTGTCGAAAATGTCCTGAAATTAACTGGGAATCCTGAAGATGGGAGACATTTTTATAGAAATTCAGGGATCAAAAATTATAATTGTTTTAATGATGGTCTGAAATGCCCTTCGGAATGGTCATGAGGGTAAAACACTTCAAAATGTCCTTCGGAATGGTCATTTAGGTAAAAAACTGTCAAAATGCCTTTCAGAATGGACATTAACGTAAAACACTGTCAAAGTGGCAAATAAACATAACTTATAAGCCTATTGCTTCTAACAGTAACTCATAACTCTTTGCCAGATTTATTTAAATTTAAACAAAGAGGGAAAAAGGTAAACCAAATACATAAGGTTAAGAGAAGTGTTTGATTTTCACAGAAACTACCTCCTGGCATAATAAAGTGGAGCTAAGCAGTATTCATTCATCAGGTGCAGAAACGGATTAAATTGATACAACAGAATCACCGATGTAAGGTTCATAGAGTGAATTAAACAAAACAAATCCTAGCAAATTTACAAGTGTCAAAAATATCCTGGTCAGGACACACATTGAGAAAACTGCTAACAGGATAACTAGCAATTCTATTCCTTAGAACATGCAGGCAAAAGAAATAAAGACCTACAAATATGGAGAAGAGATTTTTAGATGTATAATATGGGGAAGACATAGAAGTTGCTAAAAAAAAAAGGGTAGAATGGCTTGGTGCATGTTTAGGCCATCACTGTGAAATAGAAGGCATAATAAAAAAAACAGCTTTTTACCACACCATTTTTCATTCCTTAGCTACAATAATTTATAAATTTCCAATTCTACAATGCCGAATGAATTCAACACAGAAATAAAAGGCTTAATAAGAAAACAGCTTTCTCCCTCATCATTTTACATTCCTAAATTTTTTTTTTTACTGTTCTTATTCTACAATGGCAAATGTATTCAAGACTGAAATAAAGGGCTGTCTGAGAAGTTCTAGAAACTGCAAATCATTATTCTTTTATATTTAGAAATTAAACTTAAAAAAGATCAAAGTTCCAAATTAACAGACCTAACCTCCAGTTTTCAAATAGCAACACATTAACAAATGATTAACTTACTGCCTCGTAGCACCAATCCTTCAATACTTCTAGATCACCTCTAACCATTGCCTGAAGACGAAACAAATATTTTAAAAAAATTATTTTTCAATGCAAACAATTGATGTCTAGTACTTTTCTTGGGAAAAAACTTCCTTATATCTATGAAGTAATATAAAATATACATGCACAATTTTATAAATTCAAATTTACACTGTATTATAATTCTGAAATAATGATATGACTTATTCTTATATGTATTATCGCATCATTAAACACTAGTGGACAATTTTTTACAAATGATAAAGAACGTGTACTGGCAGCAAACAGCGGCTATAAGAATTAACGGCTACCTTCCGAATAGCGGTCTCAAATTATCGAGGTAGAAAATATACCTTAATAGGGCCTTAGTCATGTGTCAGTTGCGGACTTCCGGGGACTATACTGCCATTGACGAGTGTATCTCCCACGCCGCTACGTGGAAGATAATCTCGCCGGTAGTCACCAGAAGTCCGCAATTGACACATGACTGAGGTCCTGTTAGGGTATATTTTCAGCCTCGATAATTTGGGACCGTTATTCATAAGGTAGCCGAATTAACAACCACTTGGGAAAAATTTCAGAGCACAAAAAGACTGTGTACAAATCAGAAAGCAGTACATGAATGGATAGATACAATGGTGATAGAAAGTGATAACATGGGCTTCAGCTTGAATAATGGGAAAACAGAAGTAATGAAATCAAAGAATAGTGCCAAAAATGTACAATAAAAGTCTAAGACATTATTTTGAGACAAGTACAGACATTTGAGCATCTAGGCACATGGATAATATCCAACAGAAGATATATCACAGAGGTAAAGAACAGAATAGGGCAGGCCAAAAATGTATTTTATAAAATAAAGAACATTTCATGCAATAAATCTATGTCATTGGAGGTTAGGAAAAAAATTCTCGCATGCTACACAGAGCCAGTTTTAACATATGGCTCTGGATTCTGGACAATATACAAGCTAAACAATTTCTTGAGGCCTCAGAGCTGTTGTTTACAGAAACATATTAAGAATTCCTTTCACAGCCAAAAAAAAGAGCAACCTAGATGTTTTAAAAGAGGCGAGGACTCTGAGAAAAGAGAGAGGGAGGAAGACAACGTAAGAAGATTCGTGACAGCCTTTTGTCACGGCATGGAGGGGTATCAACAAACAAACCGTTGTAGATCACTGACTGTGGAGAGGCATGATTGTCTACGCCAGTCGACGAGGCATTTGATGATGATAATCATCATTCTACTTAGAATGTAAGGTTTCAGCCCACATCATTTTCCTTTCCATCAATAACAAAACGATGATAAAAATATGATGATAATCACTGTTTAACACAATATTCTTACCAACACTATGCTTTCAATGTCAAACATAGGTCAGCAGATAGAAGGAAAATAGTCACAACAGAAATGAAATGTTTACGTACTATGCTAGGTGTAATGAGGAAAGATAGACTTAGGAATGATGATATCACGAGGAGAATCGGCAAAGAACCAATATTGAACTTTATAGGTAGACAATAACTCAAATGGTCTGGCCATGTAACAAGACTGGCAGCAGACAGGGCACTACAGAGAGCAATGTTATACAGATACAGTGGTAACAGACCCAGAGGTTGACCACGCAGAATATGGACCGCAGAAATATCAGAGACACTGAAAAGTACTATGTAAGAAGCCAACAGAAGGGTCTGTTCTAGAGATCTCCCATGCCGCCGCGAGGCATTCCAGGAGTAGAAAGAAAAAGGAAGAAAGATAATCACAGACCAACAAATATTTTACAGTTAAATATGTCTTGTCAGTGTGAAACACATTTCATGACTTTAAATAAAATGAGTTACCTCTAATATGTTAGGTATTATTTCTTTTTCGCACAGACGTATAAATGCCTCCTTGTTGAAGTTAGGGTCAATTTTACAAATCTCAGTTAGGACTTCTGACATTTCTGTTTTCGTGAACATCCCACCTGGAAAAATTTATAAATGCCACATATGACAAAAAAGATATTTAAAAAAAAAAACTGTATATGCCTTTCACAGTTACTATTTAGTGAACATTAAAGAAAATTTCAAAACAATACACACTGTCAAGTTCTTTGCTGCAGAAACTGGCTTTAGCACACATGATAAACACCTTAATTCAGTATTTCTTTAAAGGATTGTAATTAAAAGCTGGGATCCACCATTCAGATTCTACAGTAAGTCATGCCTATACAAAAGAACTGAATGGGTGGTGTGATCATGTGCCTTAAATTCTAGTACATTTCCTAGTACCAAAGACTTTTCTTTCTTGGCAGTGCACAGATTCTACAGTAAGTCATGCCTATACAAAAGAACTGAATGGGTGGTGTGATCATGTGCCTTAAATTCTAGTACATTTCCTAGTACCAAAGACTTTTCTTTCTTGGCAGTGCACAGATTCTACAGTAAGTCATGCCTATACAAAAGAACTAAATGGGTGGTGTGATCATGTGCCTTAAATTCTAGCACATTTCCTAGTACCAAAGACTTTTCTTTCTTGGCAGTGCACAATGGTACGCAGCACCACCAATATTTTTTAAGGGACCACTTTTTACAGAAAAGCCGGCTGGTACTTAAATGCAGCTGAGTCTACCCCGAAGATGTGAGGTGGTGAAAAACTGAGAGGGGTTAATTCTGGACTAAAAGTACTACTAACTAAATTACTCCTATTTAATGTACACTGCATTTTCCCTTACTTTTTTTTCTCTTACCTCAGACTCAAGATTAACTTTTTGTATATTTGTTTATGATTTGTTGGATCTTAATAAAGGCAGACCAAAAAGCACATGGAGAAGGAAACTAGCAAGTGAAGTTTAAAAAGATGAGGAAGGTATAGGGTCACCTGTCTTCAATAGCAACAGATAGGACAGCGTGAATTGGCTGAGGACCAACGCTCCACTGGGGAAAAAGGGCAGAAGTAGAAGTTGGATTGTGCCCATAATATTTTCTACAGGAAGATTTTACACATGTTTTCTACATGAAGATTTTGCACATAACACTTTCTACAGGATGAGGAGGCTAGTCTCACACCAACATTCCTTAATCACCTCTGATGATAAGAATGAATGAATCAAGAGATCACACAACTGCACTCAGGGCCTACCTACACATGCTCAGACCTGTTCCTCAATAGCCAACAAAGAGTTTCCATACTGACTGTGTCAGCTGCAACCTGATTAAAAGACTACATTTTTCCCCTGTGCATTGAAAACCTTCCAGGCTCCCTGCATTCTCCCCGCTAAATCGGTCTTTTGGGTATGAATATTCCTGTTTCACTATATCTACTTTCTTATAAAGCAGACCAGAGAAGCTACAGCAGCCAATCTGAACAGCCTGCTAATCACCCCCCCCCCCCTTCTAATCCTGGGCAGGTTAGTATTACCTTTCTTTCCTTATGGGTCCCTGTAACAGACAGGACAGGGTTATTGACTATATGCTGAACCTTAACTAATTAATTAATAAAGGAAACAGAAACAAACTGACTTACCAAACACCTGTCCCACTTTGTCTGTAAAAAATCGGGTTGCTCTAATCATTACATTGTCACTTTCATCATACTTCACTTTGAGATCAAATAACTCTGAAAATAACAATTAATGACTATGAAAATTAGTCCACGCATGGCATAATGTGTACATGCATATATAAAGGAACAGACACAGACTTTTGCAATCAACAATCTGTAAAAGTCATTTACAAAATAAAAGTCATTATTATTTTGTGAACAAATGCAGAATGCTAAGTGTTGATTCAAATTCAGCATGTCTGCGAACAAGAACACACACAAACACTTTCCAGTTCAACACGTCTGTGAATAAGATCACACAGTCATAATGGAATAACTGTGCTAAGTTCTTCATTTCCAGAGTGCAGTATCTTTACCTTGTCATTGTAAATTAATGGCTAACACATCTGTGCGCCAGTCTGGTGGTCATCTCTTCAAATCCCTGAACAAGACACATTTTTTTTTTAACTGGACCAGCAAAAATATAGATAAAGAGAAATTTCAGAGAATTTTAAGGGGGGCTGCGTGGTCGAGGCATGGCATATGCCTCGAGTGCTGGGGGTCCTGAGTTCAGGCCCCAATAAAAGCTGGGATTTTTTCACGCGGATTCTAGTAATTTCCTCTGGTCTCTGGGTAGTAAGATGGGACGCCCGTATGTATTGTGTGCGCACGCAAAAAATCCCCTGGCAGTTGGAAATCTAAAAAGAGTAGCCTAACGGGGCCGTACAGGCAAAAATTTGGAGTTTAAAATATACCTAAAGTATTTAAGGATCCTCGTCGTTGCTACAGAGTTCATGCACTGCGCTGCTTCGGACTTAGATTTGAGTCAGAAGTAGAATGAAGCACTTATGGGTTACTACCCTAGTGCCATGATGTTGATCCGTTGTCTAAACCTAAACCTATCTGAGAATTTAAGCAGCTACCCCCATTATTCATCAAGTCTTGATTGGTAAAACAACAAGGATCCAGCACGACAGACTCAACATCCAACACAAGCATGAAAATGGATCATTTACATTACTTGTATTAGTAGGTGTCTCAGTGGTGATGTGTTATGAGTTATGAGTTAGAATATCTTCACAGCACTCCGGACACATCCATAGGCGCTCAGATTCCCCTCTCAACATATTCATCAGCGTCGTGCGGTTAATAGTACCAGTCCTATGTTGGTTAACAAGACTTAATGTGCGTCCAATGTGCCTCTCATGCTTGGCTGTGCCGATCTTTACTCCTGATTCACCTATTCTTAGAAGTGATGTGGACACGTTGCTTCCAAAATCCTCAGAACTTCCTATCTCTCTAAGGGAATGACAATGTCTGCGTGATCCATGGGCCGGCCATCTTCAATTAATGCAGTACCTGCCAGTCTATCAGCTCTCTCATTACCAACAACGCCTGCATAACCTGGGACGAATATGAAAGTAACTACACACACAGGAGAATTTTGCAATGACTCAAGCCACGGTCTGCGTAACCAGCCTGACCCGGCCCGCCGGATCATACTCAAAGAATCACTCAGCACACACACGGGAATATTCCTGTGATCCCAGCCACACGAAAGCCTGTGTCACTGCCATCAGCTCCATCGTCATGCTGCTGGTGGTCACGGAGAAGGCACCGCTGGCTTCCTTAACTGTTCTGCCTGAAGAGCGAGCTGTAAATGCCCATGCACTCTAATATCCTTGTATAACAGACCCGTCAGTGAAGATCACCACATCTGTCTCATCTGACTTGTCACTGATAAGCGCGCATACCTCGGCATTGACAGCAGCTGGATTCTGCTCCCAACAACTATCGGTCATCACGACACAGGAGAATGTGAGATTGGGCGCTTTAGACTCTGGTATAAGTGGTGATGTGGTCAAACCATTTGCCTCTGAAGTTTGAGGGTCCTTCTTCATGAACCCATCATATGATTCACTAGTACCCTGGAAAATGTCAAGGAGCTAATCAGTTTTGCTGTGCTCTTGGTAGGAAGCTAGTTATTTAGTTCTTCTTCTTCTTTCGTTCGCCTGAAATAAGTTGTCTATATCAGCAATTTTGTCTATTGTATAAATTTCACTGTCGTTGATGGTTCATTCAAGTTATTCTGTGAAGAGAGACCAAATGATACAAGATTAAAACCTGGAGCAGGGACGCTGATCCTCTCGACTTTTGAATTTTAAACTCTTTATTGTTTTTGATATTTTTAAAAAAAAAAGATGTACATACTATTTACATAAGGATTGTTATCCTTGAAATTCTGCCAACTTTGATAAAACCTAGAGTCTTTATGCAGAACCACACCAGTGGAATATCTGGAGACAAAATAAAACTTATGTTAATCATAATATAAAATTTTTAATATTTACAGATGTTAAAAAAAAATGTTGCCATCTCCACAACAGATATTGCCTACAATAAAGCCCTCTTTTCCAGTGTGATTCTTGTGTGACAGTTCAAAAGCCACAAGTGCAGTCTTTTCCTAAACCACTTATTGCTGACATTTAAACTCTAGTACAATGATTGTTAAACACGGCCACTTACCAGTAAGGGTTGCACACTGACAGATGTATTGAACCATTAAAAAAAAAAAATTATTTATAGCTCTCCCTTCTACCAATTTTATTTTCACTCAAAAGATAAAGTAAAACAATATTTTATTTTATGCACTCTTATATGCATAAAGTATATAGCAAAATACTCTTTCAGCATAACAAAAGAATCAAGTTTATATTTTTCACGAAGGCTAACCAACAACAACAAAATAATTATGCTTTTTTTTTTGTTCAGCAATCAAATATGCATCCGCTTCAACATAGGTTATGAACTCGTCTTCTTATAACCAATGCCTCTTTATGAAGGATTCCCATTCTTTGACAAATTCTGGGCAGCTACAGAGCAAATATTCTGGTGTTTATTTCAGTGTTTTACTGCTGCTGGTGGCAGTTTCTGAGCCCCGTTCAGTGAAATTGTGCTTACAGAGTCCAGTGTCTTAGTTCTGAAGAATTGTAGCTGCTAATTTCTGCCTAGTATGGTTTTGCTATTCTCTACAACAATTAGATATTTTGTTTTTAGGAGTATTTTTTTTTTTTTTTTAAATCCTCTAGAACGAATTAGGTTGAAAAATATTTCCTCTTAACCTTTACAACCTCTTTATTTTCATTTACATGGTTACTACAATGGCTTGGTATCCACTGCAAACTTGCCAGCCATGTATTTTTGGACAGGATACTGCTGAATCAGTCCCAGTGAAGGCTCTTTTACACATGAATCTGTCTTGATTCTGGCGTTAAGGGTTTCACAAACCTTAGTTCATATCAACAGTTATTTGTGCATATACTCCTGCACTAGTAAGAATTGCAAGAAGAGCTGCTATGTCTGCTCTGAAGTTGTAATAAGTTTTTTTTAGCCTGCAGTCCACTGTAGCTCTGTCTTCATGATTGACTTCAACCCCTTTCTCAATATCTTTTAGCAATACAAATGAAAGCTCATAAAAGCAAATTAAACATGATAAATATATATTCTGTTTTCAGTTTACTAAAATGGACCCTAAGAAAACAGAAATATTAATTCACAGCTTCTTCAATTTAGAAATTCAACTTTATTTTGTTTACTGTCTAACTCATAAACTATTGTATGTTACATTTAATGCTTTATCAGTCTATACACATGGTTTCATCAGGGAAATAACAGAAATAATAAACAAGAAAAAAAAAACAGGTTTACATTACTTACTCATCTGCTGCTACATCTTTGTTGTCTTTTGGTTTAGCTGATAATTCAGATCTTTTCTGTAATACCACTGCACAGTAAAAAGAAAACAAAATTAAGACTATGCACCTCAAACATGGATATAAAAATAAATATTCTGTTGCATAGCTGCATCCTCCATTGCATAGCTGCATGTTCTACCCAAAAACAATATAAATCTGGATTTTATTGTTTAAACAGCTGTCAATTTTTTTTTTTCTCTTTGTATTTACTTTAATCTAAAAGCTATTGTCAGACTCTCTCAATCACTTTCAAAAGCTGTAAGTATAGAACAGTGGAAACAGCAGTGCTGAAAGTAGGGGTCACAGCAGTTAAAGATACCTTAATCCTTTGGCCCCAGAAAGCCACAAACCTGGCACTTCTGGTAGGTTCCAAATCCCCAAAAGTGCTGCTTAGCTGGCATTTCTACAGTGATGAGTTTATGAAATTCCAAATGTTCTTTTTTTTATAAAGCCAAGTCAGTGTCACATTTTTCTGTAAGCCTCACTGATAGAGGTCACGGCAGGAGCCACCTAATACAGATGTCTTTTAGTCCCCAGGGGATTTGTTCAAATTATTGCTTCACTGTTTGTATTTATTATTACTTCTTTTTATGCCCCATTATAAATTTCAAAAAAAATTATATAAAATGGAAATACATTTGTTTTTTGTTTTAATTTACTTGCGACCTTGTGACGAAATGACCTCAGTGGTCTCAGAAGTTATATTGTGTTTAATAATTTCTTATGTTCAGAGAAGGACAAAGAATTAAAAGCAATAGACACTGAGCCTAAAATATTTCTAAAGCCGCCACAATGGATTTGAAACTTGTTTAAACCGTGTTTCCAGTCTCTCGCCAAAGCAACCACGCTTTATGTGATATTACTTAATACTACTATAGCTAGAGTTGCACCAGCCCATGTCAGAAAATTATCTCCTGCCCAGTCTGTAGAGGCGAGTAAAGGGGGAGATAACTTTGTATCACACCTGAGATTAGTTCCCCTGAACCCGACCTTAGTGTCATAGAAGGTTACATAACACAGACTGAGTGGGGCCTTTGATCAGACTAGATCAGGGGAATTAAGTGGTCTGGTAGACATTTCTAAACAGGATGGCGTCCAGCGTCTGAAGCTTCACACATGACAGTTAAATTCTCAGGAGAACAGATGTTTGCCAATTAGGAATGTCTGATCTTGGTCAAGGTTGTACTGTAGGCCGTTCACTGTGAGTGACAGGCCCATTGATAGCTAGGTTGATCTGCTAGGTACCTCAGAGGCGGGGCTTAGGTCATCTCCTGGAGGGTTGGGTAGAACCTAGTAGAGGGTGGAGTTTAACCTTGCAGACAGATAGAGGTATTAATAAGACTAGCCCTGGAATTCCCGTCATAATCGCTGCCACAGGCAACAAACTCAGAACGACAGAAGAGGTAATTCTTACTGTTTGATTCTAGTTTGGCGATTGCTGTAAGTTCCCAGGTAAGCGTGTACAATTATTTTCAATCTTGTATACATAGGTTAGGGAGTTAGCTAAGCCTATTCTACCTTTTCCTAATTTGTCTACACATTCTGCTTGAAATAGTTCTTTGTGAGTATTCAGTATCTCAGTTAGGGAACTGCTAAACCATTTCTATTTCTTGTTTGTTTGTGCCACATGTTTTTCAGTGTATGTTTTCATGTTTATAAAATAAGACTTGTATACTGAAATGTAATGAAATTATAATGTTTCAACCATCAACCAAAACCTGAGTTTGGACTGTGGGAAATGATGCCCACAGATGCAGCCATGCTGTTACGTTTTGGGTGCCCACCATGTGCTCACTTAATGTGTTCACCTAAACAGGGGATTTACATCCCCAGGGGAAGAAACATGGGTGTATATTATTCACTGTCACTGAAAGATAATATTCAGGACAGCATGCACGTATAAAATGTTTTGCGTGTTCAGCACATAACCTGCGCCACATGTTTATGTCAAATCAATGTCAGCAAGTTGGAAGTCTGAGTGATGACGGACAACAGAAAGTCAACTATCATGACAGAACATGAGAGGAAAGGCAGGATATGTTAGACATCGGTGTGAGACACAAAGACCTTCAGAACAGACTGGAGAGAATGGGGAATATGAGGAGGAGTGATGAGATATAATGTATTATTATATAGTGTATTAATTGACACATGTATTCTTAGTGTAAGTCAAGATACTACACGTATGTGTTTGTTTCCATTATTACAGCTCCCATGTGGGTGTCGATCAGTCTTTTCTAAGAACAGAAATAGAGGGTCATCACCCTCACGAGACTACATTGTGCTAGAACTCGGCCAGCTGGGAAACAGGTGGGAACCAGGTGGAAGGACCAGGAGAACTGGGCGGAAAGGTTGGAACCGCTAAGAAGGGACTCAACACGAGGACTCGCAAAGGTTCCACCTTCTAAATGTATTTATGTAACTAAACACCACCATTATCACTTCATTCTAATCATAGGTGCTCAGTTAGCTGAAGCATATCATTACCACAATACCATCACTACTGACTAAAAATATAAATAACTAAAATGATTGCTAGGTTAATAAATCAATTATATGGTCTTATCCTGCATCAGTTTTTATAATTCCAAGTGTGTGTGTTCTTACATGTTTAATTTAACTGTTAAGATAGAATAGCATTTGGTGGCGGCTCATTAAATAATACTAATTATGTTCCAAGAGAAGGTCGACGGATTGGGTCAACTGCCCTGTCTTGTAAATCATTCAAAATAATAATATATAGACATCTAAAACCCATTTCCTTCTCTTGTGGGTACCAAGTTCAGCTAAAGTTAATATAAATAACGAGCCAATATGGCTGTTTTCTTGGATATCCAGGACTTTGTCTGAGAGCAACATAGCCCGGATAATAGTTCAGTTAATCTGGTGGAGGGGATGTGTTGAGAGGAAAATCCCTACTCAACATATAAATCATTTAAACCCAAATCCAGAGAACCCACGACCCGGGACGACACACTAAAAGTGTTGTAATCTCAAGGGAAGTGGGCAGTTTCGTCACAGACCTGTGTAAATGTTTGGATTTTCAAAGGTTGGGGGGGGGATTTGAATTTTTTTTCCAGACCCTATTGTTTAACGTTCCGTGGCAAAAGGGTTAAGACTCTTCTTAGATATGATGACAAATTATTTAGGTAAAAACGCTCAGGTATCGTTTATTTGTTTGTTTTTGTTATGTTGTCAGCTATAAATACTTTAAAACAGATATACAAGGTCTGACAATTAAGTAATGAGAC
Source organism: Candidula unifasciata (assembly GCA_905116865.2). NCBI lineage: Eukaryota > Metazoa > Mollusca > Gastropoda > Stylommatophora > Geomitridae > Candidula > Candidula unifasciata. The sequence continues at coordinate 144,975 of CAJHNH020005646.1, forward strand.
TTGTTCCATAAAAATTAAAATAATCAATAGCTGAGGAATAACCAGTATCTGATTCAAAGTAAGCCCCTTGTGCATTGATACAGCAAGTGGCACGATCTAACATCTTAAGCACAATATCAACTTCTAAATATCTAGTCACCCAAAAGATTACCTATCAAAACATGGAAGTAAACAAATTAACCACTTGTCCAGTGAACAGTTTAACCATTTGTCAAGTCAACAAATTAACTATTTTTCAAAGGATATTAAAAACTGCTTCAGTGCCCGAAACTCATATAACTGTTTCTTATTATTTTCCCTTATTAATTTTCAAAACAAATGTTTAACTGACACGAAGCTGCCTGACCGTTAAGCCAAAATTTGCAGCAAAACCAATACCTGGTGTCTTGTAATGTCGAGCTCTTGAGAGGGTGATCTCATCAAACTCTTCTTTAGCAGACCGCACACCCTGTAATGACACAGCAAGGTAAAGGTGAGAACTAAATGAACAAACACATCCCTCACCTCAGTACCTTTTTCTAAAAATGTTCAAAAGGTACAAACTTCAATCATAAAAAATTGCCTGTAAATGCTCTCAGTAAACTAGATATAATGGTAGATATAAACAAATTTCTGTGATATGCTGATGATATAGTTTTGATCGCTGAAAATGAAACATAACTGCAAGAAATTATGGATGTAACTGTAAAAGTGAAAACAAGGGTCTTAGTTTGAAACAGCAAAAAAACAGAAGTAATGGTAATTACAACAAACAAAAAAAACTGACCCTCCAAAATACAACATCAAAGTAAATGGGACCAATCTCAAGCAAGATGAAATGTTTAAGTACTTGGGTACCCTCATAACATGAGATGGAAGATGTATTAAAGAAGTTAAATGTAGAATAGATCAAGCAAAGGCAGCATTTTACAAAACGAAGAATATTTTATGCAGTCTTTCTTTGTCAAGTGAGATGAGAAAGAATTCTTTAAAGCTAAATACATCCTATATTGATATATGGAAGTGTATCATGGATAGTTGGTATATTAGTGAAAACTTATTCAGAAGCTGTGGAGATGTGGTTGAGAATACCCTGGACAGACAAAAAGAGTGACGAAGATGTCTTAAAAAAAACTGACTCAAGGAGAGAACTGACTGCCCACATCATAAACAGACAATCTACATTCTTCAGTCATGTGATGAGAAGTAGAAAACTGGTGTGTATCGTGACAGTAGGAAAGTTGGAGGGGAGACCTAGGGAAAAGATGCTGGACAGACTGACATCATAGCATGGAGGATCATTTGTGTTACGAGTTGATAGAAGGTACACGAGACAAAAGGTTGTGGATAGACATGACTACCAACGCCACAAGACTTAAGGAAAAAGAACACAAGTTTTCATTAATTAAAATATAAATTGTATTTACCATTTTTTTAAACTGCTCCATCAACATAAACAATGTTTAGAGGTGGTAGCATTATAAATGCCAAAATAATGTATCCCTATACATTAAAATATTTCATATTCATGTTCATTTTTATTAAAGCTTTGAATGAATCTTGTCTCATTAAAATATCAACAGTGTAGTGTTTCTATAGCAATACAGAGGCATGCAGCTGGTGGTTTATTCATTAACACAATTTAATATCAAAGTTAGACAAGTCATTAATTTAAAAAAGTAACTAAGACATTCATGTGAGGGTGTACCAGGAAATGAGCATGATGACAGGCTTGCAGGTGAATCTACTGTGGAGGTTGGACAAGCCATGGACCAATCATTCAAAATGAATGCTCTATAAGAAGTAAGATGTTTGTGACAACAAGGAGAGGTTTGTGAATCTGCAAGAAACAGCAAGTTAAACAGAGTGTGCAGGAAGCCAAAGAATGTAATAAACCAACACAGAACTGGTTTCAACAGTCGCAACAAGCTGCAGGAATTACTGAGAAGGGGATCCGAGCACTTATGAACTGAATGATTCAATGTGCAATGAGTATGTGTTGACTAACTAACTTAGTAGTAAGATTCTGGAATAGTTCAAATAAATAACAGTACAAGTTTATTTTAACCTGCACGTATAAGTTACCTGACTGATGTGTTTGAATGCATCACTTTGTCCAATGGCTTGGCCAGACTTCTGAATGGTCTCTGCAGCTCTTGTAGCAGTCTCAATGCCTTTTTTGATAATTTCTGTTTTCTGGGCCTCTTCAACTGTCTAAAATCAGCCAGGGAATTCAGAAAAAAAAAATAAAACTAAATTTAAACATCACAATTCACGTAAAATGTACTTCGGGAAAGGGAAGGGGTGGAACTCACATACAACTAATTTAATCAAGATTATTAATTTTGTGAGTCACCGTGTAAATTAAAAAGTACACAAATTAAGGGACAAGTTCCATCAAAATTACATGCTTTATTGTGATTATGTTTTTTCGGTAACAGAAATATGTAAAAATTATTATCCCAAGTAAAGTAAATTGTGTGACTGGCTTCTTCATGTGCACTAATGAATATATTATGTATGATTGTAATTTGTACTTGAGTTTAGTCAGGGTATACTAAAGATTTCTTGTGGTCTATGCTGTGTGGCACTGGTAGTCATGTCTGCTGACCGCCTTCTGTCTCATGTACTTTTAATCAATTCTGTAACAGATGATTTTTCATGCCATGATGTCAAAATATCCAGCATATTTTCTGTCAGTCTTCCTCTACATTATTCCCCCACTACAACTTTCCCATGTCACGATGTACTCCAGTTTTCTTCTTCTTATGACAGGACCCCAAAGAATAGACTGTCTCCTTCTGATGTGGGCAATCGTTACTCTTCGTGAGTAAATTGTTTTCAAGACATCTTCATTACTCTTTGTATCTGTCCAGGCTGTTGTTAATATTTGTCTATAAAACCACATCTCCGCTGCTTCCATATTATATTTCACAAATCAACAAATTGTCCATGATTCACTTCGGAACATCAGAATATAATTTATATAGCTTTAGAGAATTCTCTTAACTGACAAAGAAGGACTGGACTGCATAGAATATTTGGTGCTTTTTTAATATCCTACCCCAAACGGGGGAACCCACAGGTCACGGGACAGTCTAATATTTCAGGGGGTGGTAGACAGGCTGACTGTATTCATAGGACCTAGGCTGCATGCATTTGTGGGACCTAGGCTACACTCTCTCATGGGATATAGGTGGGTTGGGGTTAGGGCCAGCTGTAGATGTTTTGGGGTCGCTAAAAACATCTGAAAGCAGTAAAACCCAGTCTTACCACCCTCTAAAATGTTGGAGTGTCCTGTGACATCGTCTGGGGTAGGATATAGGATGTCACAAAAGAACCGAATATTTGTCATTTTGTAAAATGCTGTCCTGGGCTATTTTTTTTTTTATTCAACATCATTAACACATCTTCCATCTGTTATTTCCAGGGTACCCCAGTACTTAAACGTATCAACTTGCTTGTGGATTGTCCTATTTAATTTAATAGTAAAGACATCTGACAGTATATGTCTGGTTTACAAGGTGTGTTATGTTTGGCCTCTATGAGAATACTACTCTTGCAATTTTCCTGATAACATTACCCCCCCCCCCCCCCCCCCCCCCCCCCCCCCCCCCCCCCCCCCCCATTATGATCTTCTGAGATTTAAAATATTAAACTCAAAAATATTTTCCTACTGTGAACTTAAATAATGGGGGACACAAGTGATAAATTTCACAATATACTGCCCAACATGTTTCATTATATCTCATCAGGTGCACTACTCAGGAGTTAACATTAACATATAATGAATTATAAAACAATTATTCTTTTAAATGAAATACATAAATCACATCACCTCTTGTTACACTGTACATCTTATCTTGGAAGTCTAAAATTTCTTATTCTCTTTCTTCTGCCTTCTTCCCCCAATGGGGCATAGGCCCTCAACAAAGTCATGCCAAGTCATTCTATACTTAGCTAGTGCATGCAGCTCACGCCACATATCCCCCATCTCTTCAACTACATTCTCTAGTTCGCTTCTCCGTGTTTTTTGGGGTCTGCCTTTATTTCTATGCCAATGTGGGTTCCAGTGTAAAGACATACTAGTTATACTATTCTCAGGTTTTCTCAATGTGTGTCCTATCCAACGCCAATGTCTATTCTTCACCTCTTGGTCCAGTAGAGCTTGTTTAGATATCTCCCAAAGCTCAACATTAGTGATTCTATCATACTAGTTAATTCCCTCTTTTCTGTGCAGGCACCAGTAATTAAATGTTTTTAGTTTAATGGTAATTGTTTTGTTCGTTCTCCATGTTTCCACTCCATACCACTTGTATGTCATCAAGTATATTCAATTTATTTCGGATCTGATTCTGGAGTAGGATAGAAGAGACAAACCATCTGCAAAGTCCAGGTCATCAAGCATGATACTGTTTCAACATATTCGGCTAAAATAATAGGAACTGTAGTGTGTGTAACAGTAAGAGGAACCTCCAAATGGGACCATGGTGACATAATGGCAAGTGCACTTGCCTGACAAGATAAGTGGTCAAGGATCAATTCAAAATGAAGTCAGGTTTTTTCCCTGACCAGTAGGTGTCTTGTGATGGTCCAGTCCCACACCACCTGGTAATTTTAGATATTTCTGGAAATTCCCTGGGAATGAATAGTGATGTAGAAGCGAAAGGGTTACCTTTCCTCATACGCAAAGGACTAACATTTCACATCCCAACAGCAGTCATGCTGCCATGAGACTAGCTTTTTTAACATTTCAAAGATTCTTTAGTCTTAACAGCAAATACACTATGGCTACAAACTGAGTAGAAGATTTATTTTTCCTTTTTCTGTGTCTGCTCTCAAAAGGGCGGTTAGAAAGCTGCTGTTTACAGCTAGGTTGTGACGTCTACACCTTTCTGTCTAAGACGTCTGATTTCTGCAATTCTCTAATCAGCTGTGGGTTTGGGTTCTGATGGAACTGGGCTTTTGTCAAATGACATTGGCTCCCATGTTGACCCAGCCTTGAGTGGGTACCAGGTGCAGTCCGGGAAAGTAAAGGAGGCCGGTGTGATGCCAACCACATCACCCACTAAGTGCTGATTGGTCTATAAAATATAGGTCTAGCACGATTTGCCTGAAGGCGTGGAAAAAGTCCTTTACTTTTTTTTTTACTTACTAATCAGTTGCCTTGTTGGAGCAGCAGTGGGTCTTACCCCCCCCCCCCCCCCAAAGATCAAAGAACAAACTTGGGGACGCATAAGAGTTAATAAAGATTATATTTTAGGAGCCGATATCAGCAGAATGCTGGGAAATAATGCAAATAATAATAAATTAAATTAACTGTCAAACTGTAACTAATGAAATCACTGACACAATTTTAAATAAAACAGTAAGAATCCTCTACCTCAGAGACTTTTTCCTTAATGTCATCTAGCTTCTTCTTAAGTGCAGTTGAACCCTTTAATGTTTCCTCTTCTATGCTTTCCTGTTTATCAGAAGTAAATGAAAATACATTCAACAGCTGTAAATACTGTATTGAGTAACATAAGAAGATTAACATTTTAGAAAAGTTAACACCCGGTGCTGAAAGAACAGTACACTTTATATTTGTATCCTCAAGGAAATGTACTGTGTCAAAATAAAAAAAAATGGTATGATAAAATCACTAATGTAGAGCTTTGGGAGAGAACTAAGAAAGCTCCAGTGGACCAAGAGGTAAAGAAAAGACGCTGGCGTTGAATAGGACACATATTAAGAAATCCAGAGAATAATATAACTAGAATGTCTTTGCACTGGAACCCACAAGCACAGGAATAAAAGAAGGCTACAAAAAACACATGAAGAAGGGACCTGGAAATGAAGTTAGAAAGAGGAGGAGGACTTGGGAAGAGCTGCATGTGATAGCAAAAGATAGAATGACTAGGCATGAGTTGGTTGAGGGCCTAAGCTCCATTGGGGGCTAGACAAGAAGAAGAAGAAGAAGAAGGAAAGTAAAAATGAACGAAACAAACTTTCTACTAACTTGGGGGGGGGGGGGGGGGGGGGGGGGGGGGGGGAAGAGAAAGAAGAGCATGGTTCAACTGTAGGCTTGTTTTAGAGCTAACCTCAGTAGTTTTTATTTAGAAAATTACATTAGATGATTAATATAAATTACATATACAATTGTCTATAGCTATGTAAAACATTTCTGTTCTAAGAAATTAAATTTAAAACAACTGCCCTGATAACACATGGGCTATACAGTGATTTTCTTTTAAAAAGATAATAAAACATCATCCCCTATCTACCTCTTGCCATCCACTGTTTTCCTGTTGCTTTCCTCTATCTTTCCCTTGTCATTCCCTATCTTCATATTGCCTTTTCTATCTAAAATTACTCTTACCATTTGCAATCAAGTTTGGTGATTATAGTTGTCAAGTTTTTCTAACCACCTAACATCTACATTTATTTTCTTTACTTGTTCACCGCTCCTGAAAATATTATGCTTTGGCTGGAAAATAGATTATAGCCATTGTAGTTTTACACCTTTTCAACTACCACTATTTGAAATAGAGTAGTATTTAATGTTGTAATAATATAGATGTTTAAACATTTTCTTTTTCTTTGTATTTTATAACTTCACTTCTGCTTCGATTAAAACAAAGGTCACTATTAATTAGTCACTGAGTTTTTATAGCTTTTGGTCTGGTCCTCCACCACCCTTTCCATATACAATGCTATGCAAAATTACTTTACCAATTTATTTCCATTAATTAAACTAAAAATTCTATAAATGATACAACACATACCTATGCACCAAATGGTCGGCTCTGTGGCTAAGTCGATGTGAACACTTCGTTATGCCGGGATCGATCCCAGCTGAGGGCCATGCGCCTAGCATTGGTTTCAACAGTGATATCAAGAAAGCCGACCGTCCAGAAAGCAATGACAAACTACTGGGCGTAAATTTGCCTCGAAAAACCACACAACAGCCAGGGTCTGTTGGGGTTGGTTCTGCAACATCCTGTAAAGGATACGCAACTAACCTATGCACCAAATGGCAGGACAGCAAGATTACTGTTTACAATGATGCCACTGGTCTGATATCTTGTTGGCACATTTAAAATAGGTGATATAAGCTAGCTTCAAAATATTTAAAATTTTCAGCAATACCACTAATTAATAACTTCCTGCCTAAGATCAGTACAAACACTAAACCACAAGCCACGGCCTTCTATCTACCACCTGTGACATACTGTTGCTAAAATAAAACCACTGAGCATATCTATAACAAACACTTACAAACTTTTTTCTGGCTTGTTTCAATGCTTCTGATTCTTCCAACTTCTGTGTTTCTTCTTTAAACTTGGCAATACTTTCCTGAAAGAATGTAAGATAATGTTAAAATAAAAAATATGACATTTTATTGGCTTGTTTCAATGCTTCTGATTCTTCCAACTTCTGTGTTTCTTCTTTAAACTTGGCAATACTTTCCTGAAAGTATGTAAGATAATGTTAAAATAAAAAATATGACATTTTATGCCTCTATAAATTTTAAAGTAATATCTGTAAAATTACCAACTAAAACATTGTATACAAACACTCACTTTCAATCTCCTCTTGTTTGACAATCCTGGTTAAATGACAGAAATTTGTTTTCTTTCGAGGGCACCCATAAAAAAAATTTGGCATATCGTGGTGTAATATACAGGTCTTTCACCCCAACACAACAGATTTTAGCTAATTCTTAATTAGCTGTCTTTTATGATATGCTTGATAAGAGGCAAGGAGTCTACTGGTTCTTCTAAAAAACTGGGACTCCTTAAATTACATAAGTAATTTCTTTTTCTTCTTCACGTTCACCAGCTACAAACCCTGATTCTCTTACTTCTGCAGACACGTTTATTGTAGACTAAGAAATTTTGAATGGTGATGAATCACTGATTCACGGTAAACAACAAAAGCTAGTAAAACTCCATCAAAACTGTCTATTTTGTATCTTATTTTAGGGCAGTGTAGGACAAAGGGGAAGGGTCTTCAGCTTGGAGATTTTAGGGCCACACTGCTAGTGCAGTCACCATGATTTGCACTGGTTGAGATTTTAGTTTTTGCCGCTAACAGAAAAAATGTCCATCACCTTTCTACGGATTTGAACCCAGGTCTCATAAATATAATCCCAGCATTCTAACAACTCAGGGAACTACTGGCCAAACAATATTTTATCATTCTGTTTCCTGAAACTACATGCTGAAAACTGTGTTATAAGACTTACTTTCATTTCTTTGCTCTTTTTCATTTCTTGCTTGATGTTATCAAGGACAGTTTGGAAGAAGTTCTTGTTAGACATATGTCTTTGCTGAAAATATACAATTAAAATGGTACAATTCCTATATGAATTGTTCAAAGGTATCAAATATCAAGTCTGTGAAACGTGAATCATTTAAGAGAGCCATATCAACAGAAAATAGACACTAACACAGACACAGCAGTCACAAATTATCTGCTACATCCAAACAAAAACCATCCACTAACTTCTGCCTCTTACCGCCACTTGTCAGTGATGCCTACTTCCCAAACGTACAATGCAACAGTCCCTTTATAAAAAGGACTTTTAAATAAACATCAAATAGGAAAAATAGGAAAACTATTTTTACAGGATTGCATGGATATATTTGAAAATGGCAGTCTTTTCCCAACAATCAGCATATATTCAAACATTTTATAGTTACATAGTGTGCTGCTGTTATATTTAGCAGTGCTTTCCCATTGTCAGTATCTTAACTATTTGTCCTTGTGAATTTATTGAAGGTGGTGTTTTATAAATATATATATACATACACACACACTATCTGGCCTATAAGTAGCAGTTCTCCCCTTCCCACTTCTTTTCTTTATCTTATAATCCAGTTTCGTCCTTTTCAGGACGAAATTTTTTGTCATTTGAAGCCCTACTCTGGCTTTTGCCAGGGGCCGCAATATAGGCAGGCCATAAATATGGCCAAATGTCTGAACGCGGTTTCTGGGACCTCTCCACGGCGATCCTCATCCACATGGTGGCACTTTGTGTCATCAGGTGTTTATCGCTTGTGTGATGTCCTGGTGGGGTAGAAAGTCAGTCAGTCAGTTCCCACTTCTTACAGTGGACCCATTTGTGACAACCTCATGCATGTGTATCAGCCCTAAAGGAAAGGTAGGGCCAGAAAAGGATATTCCTTGCTACCCAAAATGGCTTTCATAAACGCAAAGCTAATACATGGCACTCCGGCAAGAGACTCACCCAAGGAATCGTCGCATCATATATGACCGCTCAACTTCACTTTCGTAAATCGTGCCCTACATTTATTAGGGGATGTACCTTTTGAGATTATCATAAATCAGGTCAGACTTGTGTGACCTTCACAAAATGAGCTTTTCGCTTCCTCTGGACACCAGACTGTTCTTGCAGTTAAGGGTACTTTTTGTATGGGTGATTCAGAAACTCAGGATGGCAGTTAAGAACAGACATGATCATTATGAACAGCTTGCGCCAGGTAGAGGACTTTCTCTTGATCACAGCACTCCAATGATTGTAGTCTTTAGTAGCGGATACTTGAACCTGTGTTAGCCCTCAGTAGGATCTACACTCAGAGGGTGAACCTTTTTTGTCATTTAATAGTAGGCTTTAGGGTCGGTGGACCAGAACTCATTCTCCTAAATAAGTCTTTCATGTGACGTTTTCACCCATGCACTTTAGTGGGTGAATATGCGCTGTGGATTCTCCAATTTCAGACACTGCACCTCTAGGAATCACCAGCTTAGAGATTCCCTGCCAGCTCAGTTGATACTGGCCATCTGTCTATGGCACATGGTGTGGAAGTGTTGCAGGAGTCTTACAAGAGGTATTGTAAAAACCAGCAACGAGCTTGTTGGTGTCTGAGGTGAGGTAAAGATTATCCCCTTACACAGCACCGTGGCCTCAACTTCACCTTATGTCTGTGACTGTGGCTAAAATAAGTGCATCATAATCGGTACAACACATACCTATAACTGTTTCTGAGAAATAAAAATGACAACCAATACAATACCTGGAAAATTCTGACATCGAGTTGCCCTCTGTCCAATGTACCATGCCTCTGAGGCAAACAATTGCTTCTATTAGATACATTTGAGTCTGTCTTTAGTGTCCGCTGGACAACCGCCCTTCCTGTGACTGAGAACTGTAAAATTAAAAAAAAAAAAAATTCTAGGTTACATATGAACATAGGTTTTCTATGAATACATATGGTAAACTCAATCCATAAAGAGGCAGAAAGCCTATCTTGCAAGTTTAATAATCAACGACTTATGTTTATTTTCCCCTTGACTAAGTGGAAATAGAGTGTGAGAGCCATGGGTTCTTTATTTTCTAGTGACCACAAACATTGGAAATCACAGAACAGTCCAACATTTTAGGGGTGTTGAGACTAGATTTTCTTTTCAGTTTCTTCCAAGGCCAATGTTACGTTCAGTGTGGCGTCCTGAGTGTGTATTTTCAAATTGCAGCGGCTTGTGTTAAATCTTCACCATGAATTTCCTTGAATTAGCAGCATCAGTACATGACAAGAAGATCAGTGATGCTTTTCTGCAACATCATGGCATCTTGCATAGTACCAGATGTTGTGGCAGCAATCATGCAATGGTGTTATCGCTGACTAAACACATGACCAAGTAGAGCCGGAAATGTCGCCGACCGAAATGGTAGATTGCAGCAATTACTTACGGGAGGTTGGTGCCAATACATTATTACTGAATCCTGCAGTGATTGGTGGGGAGAACACCCCTGTTGAAATTGAAAAAGTCTGCTGACACAGGCGGAAACATCACATGGAACAATTTCCACAACAGTGGCTATTTGGTGGCACCTGTCGCAAAACAGGCGATGTGCTTTATGTTCTGCATTCTAGACAGAAAGTAGCGACACCTCTCCCGATCATTAACACAAATATGTAAGTCTTAGCAGATTGTCAATTCATGAACTCAATAGTACATCTAGAATGATTGTCCCTTTTTAGGGCCACCTCCAAAGTACCCCTGCTGGGAATTGCACATAGAGTTCACACACAAAACTGCATCCTCAATGATGATCGTCCTCCCTAGGAACGAAAATTGCATCCTCATGATTGCACATGAGCCCACGTGAATAAAAAAAACTGGACAGCATAAAACTACACATGCTGAAATAGACTGGGAGAGACAGTGTAAAGATAGACAGATGAAGGTAGAGGAAAGAAGGAAAAGGAGTCTGGGGAAGGAGGAAAAAACGAGAGGGAGGGATGGAGACATGATGAGGGAAAGTGGGGAAGGGACAGCGAAAGACAGAGAGGGAGATAAATACAGAAAGAGGGAATGCAGATACAGAGATGGGCAGATGAATGGGAGGGAGGTATACAAAGAGGAAGTGGTGAAGGGAGGCAAACAGACATAAAGCAAGAGAGAGAGAGAGAGAGAGAGAGATGGGTAAGGAAGGCAGTGACAAACACAGATTAAGAGAGAGTGGCAGGAAGGGAGACAAGATACATCAAAAAAATAAAATAGCCTCATGCATGCTGAAACCCCACCCACTCCCCCGACACAATTTCAAGTGTAGTGGACACAACCACTAGGAAAAGATGGTTATGGGGCAAAAAACATATGTAGATGAACCAAAAAAAGGGGGGGGGGAAGGAGAGAAGAGAGAGGGGAAGGAAATCTAGAGAAAATGAAAAGAAGGGATGGAGAGGAGACAAAGAAGAGATGGGACAGGAGGAAGAGCAAGAGAGAACAGAGTAAGGAAAGGAAGAGAGGAAGAATGGAGAGAGAAATGAGAATAGTGGGAAGATCAAAGGAAATAGAAGGGGTGAGAGAAGAGAGGTAATACATGGTTGGGGGTGGGGCGATAAGAACACTGAGCGCCAAAAATATAACTATTTGCATAGTTAATTTAGAACTGTTATTCCAAGTAGAGCCTTAATTTAAATAACAAAACTTAATTTTATTAACTATAATTTATAATAATAATATTATAATATATTATAATTATAAGTGTCTGGGGTTCAAAAAAAGTTAAGGTTATGGTGCAGTGCCATTGCTGTTTAATAATATAAGCTACCCGTTCTATAATTTATTGTAATTTCTACCGCTTGTGAAATGTAATATCTTCCTAAATATGTAATGTTTTTTTTTTCAAGTCACATCGTCATCGTTTAGTAGTCCATGATGATGATGAAATAAACGTCCTTTCACATTCAAAGTTTCACATGGCAATGCCTCAATGCCAAACAGATAAACAAGGCATAAATCAACCCAAGCTTGGACGGGTCGGTTTGTAACATCTCAGATACGTTACTATCGAGGAACTATATTTCAAGGCAATAGAAAGATAGCCTAAAGAACGTAAAACACACAATTACCCCTTGATGGCTACAAGTTCGTCCTAGAGTGCCGAAAAGTCGACTGCAGGCCGCCATGTTGTTATTAAGCTATCTTCGTTACCAGTTGTGCAAATAGTATTCCGTCGTTAAACTAGATCTTCATATAGCAGGGCTGCCGATAGGATTTTTTCAAAAAACCAACTGCGCTAAACAAAAACCCAAGCAATAGACAAACAACAATAAAACAAAATTTAAAAAAACCCAGATTCTTAAAATGTACAAAAATTATAGTTATAAAACGAAACATTTACCACTTTTATATAAGGATATATTTAAAAAAAAAAAAAAAGATTTCCCCAAGGCATCAAATAAAAACCCAGATCTGGCGGGAAAAACCTAGCATTGGCAGCCATGTCGTATCGGCCTTTTTCTTCTCTCCCTTATAATTTCCTACAATTTTTTTTAAACATATAGGATAGGACATAACCACTCCGTTGTGAGTGTTCGAGCCTTTTTTACACAATGGTCTAAAGTGTAGGTTCGTTTCAGTCACCATTAACAAAGCGTCTTGGATTATAGCATATTAGAGTGGGTTACTGGGACTGTAGTGCAAAGCAGAGAGGGCCTGTGCTGGAGAGACTGATTTATGACTTTGATATTATCATGCCCAGGTCAAGAACCCCATGCTTCCACCCATTGTTCACCAGCAGACACTGTCCATATCTTCCCTGTCCATTAGGATTTATGTAACTAATGTATCCAGGACACTCATATCTATCTATGATGGCTCTGTGTTGATGGGCAGACAAAGTGCATTGGGGTTCATAGGAAAGGCGAATGAACGTCGTTTGGTGCAACAAAGCCTGGTATATGATATCACAACGTCTAGTTTGAGAATGGAGGTGGGGGCAGTCACTGCTGCCTTCCTCTGGCTTGAGTATCGGCTGTACACACATGTCGTCATTGTAACTAACACACAGAGCATGCTGAGAAAGGTGGAGACAGGCATGCTCCGTGCAGAGTGGCAAGCTTCACTTTAGAGGTCCCGGGTAGTTAGCATCCTTTGGATATTATCTCCAGGTCATGCTGGTGTGTTGGGAAATGAGCAGGCAGATAGACTGGTCGGTTCTGCACCACTTGGTGGTTTACTGATGTATAACAAGCTGGATGTTGTAGGGCCCTTTGGGAGCGAGTGAGCAGTGCAGAGGAACAGATAGATCATTACGGTCTGAGGAGAATGGCACAGCGAGGAGTTAAAAGGGGATCTGGCCGACGCTTGACACTCAGGGGAAAGGCAAGACAAATATACAGTCAGACAGTTACTGGTGCAATCAGAATTTTAACTCTTCGCATGCTGCTGAAGATGGGGACGGAGCGCTTATGGGGTGTCCATAGTGCCGTTATGTCGATTCTTAATTCAACATTTAGTCTTCAACATTTAGTCACCATTAAATCTTTGGGAGAAGAAATTTATGTAGAGGGCTCAAGGCGCTTGTTTAACTGCAGAAATAAAAACTTTTTGTTTTCTTTGCTAAAGAGCAAAAACAAATCACCTTATCAAGTGCTTTACCGACTGGTGTGGGCGATCATGCCTCTCCACAATCCGAAACTGCCTGTATCAGTTCGTGTGCTGATACCCCTCCATGCCATGAAAAAAGGCTGTCAAGAATCTTCAAGCGCTGAATTCCACCGTCTCTCTTTCCACATATCTTTCCAGTGATCACAACACGTTCCAGTTTCCCTCTTCTCATAGCAAGACCAACAAATGATGACTTCTCCATGTGGGTTCCGGGCTCAGATAAAGAAAATAAGAATAGACCCACTGTCTCTCCAACAAGCATGCCGTAAGGGTCGACTAATCAGGAGCTTCTTTCTAAGACGGAGTGCATCTGCCTGAGGAACCAACAGTTAAGTCAGATGTGTGTTTAAACGGATGTGCACATAACACTCAGGTTCAGGAAAAGAGTACAGCCCAAAGGTGGACAAACAATCAGGACATTCCGCTGGAGCTTACAGCCGGTGATCAAATAGTTAGTCTTTCCTCTTGTGTCGAGTGCGGCACATAGGGCAGAGGTCATGACTCTCCATGCATGGTGGTTCGTTGCAATCTGTTGTAGGTGATCAAATAAGAGAGATAATAATAAGAACTCCACAGTGAAGCATGCACAGCAGCATACCAATCATCAGTAGAAAATCTCCGTCGACAACTGTTTCGGCCCATTACCTCCTAGACAACTTCAAGACGAAATGGTGACTATGCAACAGTTACTGTGAGATTCAAAGTTAAATATATGTATTGTCGCTGCGGTATCCCATTAGATCAGCCGAATACTTTAACAACAAAGTGACAAGCTTGAGGTTGGTTCATCGGACACTGCATTTGGCAGAGGGACACTGACAGACATTTCGGACACATTATAGAATAAAAAGAAACTGTCAATTTAACTGTTCTATTCATGATAATTTGGCAGATGGCTAGCCGCTTGAAAAGAGAGACCGAAATATGATGACTGCCTTTTTCTGATGTTTGTGATAAGTTGTCTTCGACCACTCGCCTCTTTTAAAATTGGGTTGCTCTTCTTAGCTATTTAAGGAATTCTAAGGATTCTTCTGTAAAACCACATATCCGAGGCCTCAAGATATTGTTCGGCTTGTTTATTTATTGTCCAGGCTTCACAGCCATATGTTAAAACTAACTCTATATTGCATGTGAGAATTCTTTATCTAACCTACAATAACATGTATTCATTGCACAAAATATTCTTCATTTTATAAAAGATAGTTTTATCCTGTCCTATTCTGTTCGTTATCTCTGTGATATATGTTTCTTCGGGCGTTATCCGTGTGCCGAGATACATTTGTGTACTTATCTCAAATAACGCTTTTGACTTTTATTTTACATTCGCCCCAAACACAACGTGATTGGCCGTTCCATTCATGCCTCGTGACCTTTCACACGCGCTAGTGTAAGCTACAGAGGAGTCACACTGTGTTATCTTAGACGCTATCACTGATGTGACAGCTTTTAACGACTCCACAACATCTAGAACTGGTACCAACTCCAGCCGCCCCCCCCCCTAGCTTTAGCCTACGTCTCGTGGTTTCAGATTTGTCAACATTTTGCGGCGGGTCCTAAAAAGCCCTCTTGCTGCAGAAAAACAATGCTGCTCTCCTTGTCGATTCTCGCCGCTGACAGCTAATGCAAATTCATGTCCTACCTGAAGTCCCACAAAGCAATAATATACGCAATCTCGTCGACCGTCCACACCAACCATTACACGACACGCAATATACATGGCTTACAATATCAAACACAACGTCACACCCTGTAACTTAGACTGGCGCGTGTGAAAGGTCACGAACCATGAATGAACGGCCAATCACGGTGCGTTTGGGGCGGGAAATGTTACTACAACCCATTTAGGACTATTTTCTTGGCAATCACCATTGCTTCTGTCTTCCCATTATTCAAACTGAAGCCCATTTTATCACTTTCTACTACCTATTACAACATTACCAACGCCTGTAATTCTTTCTGACTTGAATGCCGAATTAAGAATCAACGTCACAGCACTCGGGACACTCCTATAAGCGCTCCGTCCCCCATCTTTAGCAGCAAATGAAGAGTTCCAGTTCCAATAGTAATAGTAACTGTCTGATTATACATCCATCTCATTGTTCCCTTGAACACTGAACGTTGACCAGATCCCTAGTAACTCCACGCAGCGCCATTCTCCTCAGACTGTAATGATCTATTTGTTCATCCGCACTTTTCACTCACTCGCCCCAAATAACACTCAAATGTCTATAAAAAAAAAAGGTAAAGTCGGGAGATGTAAACCAGCGTCATTGCACACGGTTATAAACCATAAGTTCTCTGCCACCAGTACGGACAGCTGATAAGAATTGTCCGCCCGTGTAGCCGTCCGCACGTAACTCTAGCTACAGCGACGTTCCTCCATTTACCCCAGAGTGTCAACTCTGGTACCCATTTCCTAGAGGCTGGGTGAACCCCGGGAACCGTCCGGTTTCGAACACCGACCGTGGGCTGCAGCCAGTCGCAGCTGGATTTGAAGGCGAGCCTCTTATCGACTGCGCTAACGTGGCCCTAGCTTGTCATACATAAATTTACCACCAAGTGGCACAGAACTGGCCAGTCCATCTGCCTGCTCGTTTCCCAACACACCAGCATCACCTGGAGAAAATGCCCAAACAATGCTAACTACAGGGGACCACTGAAGCGATGCTTGCCACTCTGTACTAAGCATGCCTGTTTCCACATTTCTCAACATACTCTGTGAGTTAGTTACAATGACGACATGTATATACAGCTGATTATAATTCCAGCCGAAGGCAGCAGTGACTGCCTCCACTTCCATTCTCTAACCTGACGTAGTGACACCATATGCCAGGCTTTGTTGAACCATTCGCTACTGCTATGAACCCCCATGCACTTCGCCTGCTTTATACACATAGCCATCTGTATAGATAATTACATCACGTGGGCAAGAATTGACAAGAATCATTTGTTGAACTTTCCCGTGTGGGTTCCGGGGCCCCATCGTGGGGGAAAACAAGAATAGACCCTCTGCCTACCCAAAAGCATGTCGTAAGAGTCGACGAATTGGGGAGCTTCCTTTGAAGTCGGAGTGCATCTGTCCGAGAGGCAAGGAACCAACAGAGTCTGGTTCAAGTGAATCAGATCCGTAAAACTGATGCACACGCAACACTCAGGTTCTGGATCAGGACTGCAGTTCAGAAGTGGACGAACAATCAGAACTTTCTACCAAAGTGTACAGCTGGTGAACGCGAAGAAGAAGAAGATTTGTTGAACTTTTGATTCTGCAGCGCTAGCTGACCAGTCTCTCCATTCGCGACTTAGGGTGACCAGAACCCTACACAAATCTAGGTCTTGCTCGGACAGTTTGACCTACTCCTCTCCTCGCCCAAATCTATCAAGCCTGCACACATGTCTAATTGTATCTTTAGCTCGCGCCATCCAAGACCTTCATCCTTTCAGTCTGTGACCCTTTGCTCTACCTAAGGCTTCATGCAGGACGTATTTCTTGTCTGCAGCTACTCTGAGATATGACTTTGCATGCAGAACTCCGAACCTATCTGAAATAGTAGGCAATGCAAGTATATATCGCATACATAGTACCGGGATGTCTCTCGTACATCCCAGATAACCCGCTTGGTTTCATTCTGTAGGCGTTGTAGCTTTGTCAGCTGACTCTTTGATATGGCAAGCAGCCAAGTCCATAATCTATCACCGAACACTGTGAACAGCATTCTTTGTTCCATGCCCATTGCTGCGCTCATTTTGAGAGCTTTGAGTCCTTTTTGGCATTTTACAGGAAACGGCCCCCACATGATCACTGAAAGACAGGCTTCTATCGAAAATGATGTACAGGTACATGCTGTTTGTAATGCAGGATTAACTTTTCGCGGATGAGAATCACATATGTACAAATCCCGATAACCCACATTCAGTTGCAGGGGTATACTGGGCCCCTGACGGTTACGACATCCAGATTGGGAGGCTAAATGGTGCAACACCATTTTGCTTTCAGCTCTTGTATATGCGATAATCTAGACTGCAGATAGACCTGACGGTTCTGCACCACTTGGTGGTGAACTGATTGAATGACATGATGGATGTTTTGAGGGCTCATTATGAGCGATTGAACAATGCGGAGGCGCAGCAAGATCATTACGGTCTGTGGCGCTACAAGGAGTTACAAGGGGATCTGGTCGGCGCTCAACACTCAGGGGAAAGGTGAGACACATACACAATGGAAAAGAAATAGATGAAGTTCTGCAGTTCAGGTAGGGGCATATCGGTGACACCTATGCAGTCATCGATATACTTCCCGTAGAGCTCGGGGAGCCTACCGGTATATGCTTGACGTATCTGGTGCTCGAGGTGGCCAATGAGGAAGCAGGCATAGCTTGTCCCATCATGGTACCCATAGTGACGCTGCTGATCTGGTTGAAATAGTAGACATTAAAATCGAAAGAGTTTAGGGTGAGCACTAACTCAGCCAGGCGTATCAAAGGGTCAGTGGCTGTGGCAGTGCTGACACTCTGATCTAGGAAGAACTTCAACGCCTGGAGGCCATCCGAATGTGGAATAGACGTGTAGAGAGAGGTAACATCTAAAGTGAAGATGTGGTACCTGGAAGAAGAGGTGAACCAGATCGATTGAAAGACAAACTAGCATGGTTAGTATCTTCGATGTAAGAGGAAAGACCAACAATCAGAGGGTGCAAAATACAGTAAAGGAATCCGGATATGCGTTCTGTGGGACAAGTGCAGGTGGACACGATCGGTCTGCCTGGGTTGTCAGGTTAATCTTCTTCTTCGCGTTCACCAGCTTTAAACTCTGGTTGATTGTCCACTTCTGGACTGTAGTCCTGTTCCAGATCATGAGCGTTGCGTGTGCATCTGTTTGATAGATCTAACTAATGTGTATCCAGACTATTAGTTTCTTGCACTCCGACTTCAAAGGAAGCTCCCAATTAGTCGACTCTTACGACATTAGTCGACTCTTACGACATGCTTTGGGTAGGTAGTGGGTCTATTCTTGTTTTCCATAAAATAGGGCCCTGGATTCCACACAGGGAAGACCAAAGAATTTGAATTCTCCAATTAGCTTGGGGTGCCTGAGAGGTTTGAATTTCAAACTGTTTATTTCTAAAGGAGTTTTCTCAATGTATAAACCCAAAGCTCTAAATGTCCTAGGGGCTAAGGGTGCAGGAGGACCTAGGTATTGGAAACTAGACAGTAGAGTCAGTGGGTACAGGTGCATTGGTTCTCTCAGGTCGAGTACTGTGATCATATTGCAACCTGAGCATACGAAACAAGTTGTGAGCGTCCCGAAGGAGAATGTATCGGTTGCTAGAAGGGCGTAAGTGTACGAGCCGGAGGCCCTCACTGAGGATCGATATCTCAGATGTGGACAGAGGGAGGTCTGGAGGTATACAGACCACCCCGTTGTCAGCGCCTGCGGGAAGTGGGGAGGAGGAGAGTGCAGGTGTGGTGGGATGGAATTTGGTCAACTTATTGTGCTTGGCAGAGAACAGGCAACAAAATAAATGGTGGTTTGGGCTGTTGATAATACACTGTATAACACAATAAAGAAAATAAATATTAGAAGTTAATTGGAATAAATGTCTATCCAGGTAGGTGATGCGTGATCTGCGCTCGGAAACTGGTGCACGTGATTGTCAGCAATACAGCGCATGTGCAGAGTGGCACATCTCACCTCAATCTGGGATATGAATTTACTGCAGCCAACATGGAGGGTCCCCACTGAGGGGTGAACATTGGTAGTAAAACCACGTGGGACCACTTTAAACAGTTTCTGAGAAAATCTGAGAGGCAATGAACCAATAATCTGCATACATATTAATCAGATCTGTAAAACGGATGTGATCACATCACTCAGGTTCTGAAAAAAGACTTAAGTCCACAGGTGGACAAACAATCAGAACTTCTCGCTGGAGTTTACAGCTGGTGAACGTGAAAAAGAGGAAGATTACACAATATTTTAATTTTTTTTTTAAATACATGGATACCATGTGTAAGTAAACAAACTCTAATCATGAAGAAGATACTACACAATTACAAGTTGCCGACGAATAGCAGGTACTCATAGCAGAAAGTACGGAATGCCTACAAAACCACCTAAATCAAATTAATAACAAAGAGGAGGAATATAATATAAAAATAAACACTACGAAGACAAAGGCAATGGTGACAGGAAGACAGAAAGACAATTTAGAAATACAATTAAAAAACAACATCTCAAGACAAACAGAGGAATTCAAGTATTTGGGAGAAAATTTTCACATCCAAGGAAAACTGGACAGAGAAACTAGCTCGAGATGTGCCAAAGGAATAAAGCCAGTCTTACAGGTCATTAAAGAACACATGAAGTGGTTTGAACACCTAACAAGAATGGCCTAGTACTATCTGCCACAGCAAGCCAAATTGAAATGTTACAATGGGTATTAAGTGAGTGGAAGACCTTGGAAAAGATGGAGGGATGGCACCAAGAACAGCCTTACAGAAATGATCATCAATCTTAACAGAGCTCATCAACGAATGTTACATGTCCCCCCCCCCCCCCCCCCCCCCCCCCCCCCCCACTGAGGTTCAAGGTGGAAGAGAAGAAGAAGAAGAAGAAGAAGAAGAAGAAGAAGAAGAAGAAGAAAGAAGAAGAAGAAGAAGAATTAAAAACAAAAACAAAAGTATAATTTTACATAACTGCAATCTTTGGCACACAATGACTTGCTTCCTTCTATGTCTTACCCTGTATTCTTCCGTCAAAGAAGACGGTGCCTCCTGTACTTGTAGATCAGTCAAATGCACGTGGACACAGATTATCTTGATTTGTTGCATTATGGACACAAAACTTTTAAAAATGGTACCATTTGCAATTTATTTAACTGACAAGGACTTTCAGTTTCAATTTTTTTTCCTCTTCTTATTAAAGTGACCACAATATGATAAGCTTTCATTGGGTCCATGCCCCTTTCAAAATATTTTATATTCTCATGCTTTCAAAAAATATCAAGTATTATACACGCAGTCTGCATTTTTAACCTTTCTTTGAGAGAAAAAAATATATTTTAGTTAAAATATATGACACACACAAAATGGAATAGTTTAAAATCTGGCAATAATATAATGGTTCAGAATGGAACAAAAACAGGAAACGGTAATTAAACCTATGGTTTCACCTGACTTAAAATGTAGTGTGAAACAACAAAACAGAAAAAAAAATATCTTCACCCACAAACAATGACACACAACCAAAGAATAATAATGCTGGCTTTAAATGTTCCATAATTTTAAAATTAGTAGCTAATGCAGATGATCACGCTCAGCTAACATAAATGGTGCACATTTCATGATGGGAGTCACCGTGGTGTAGTTGCTAGATGCTCGCCTGCAAACTGGAAGGTTGTGGGTTTGGGTCCTGGTGGAGCCAGACTCTCTTAAAAAGTGACCTGAGCTCCTAGGTCGACTAAGTCTTGAGTGGGTACTAGGTGCAGTCCTGGGAAGTAAAGGTGGCCTGTGTGACACTGACCACATCACCCACCAATTGCCAAGTGGTCTATAAGATATAAGTCCAATAGGCCTGAAGGTGTGGAAAAGGCTCCTTTCCTTGACTCGACATTTTTCATTATGATGTCAACCAGATGTGAATGAATGAAAAGATATTCTTCCTAATCTGGTTATGGGAAATTTTTTTCTCAAAAAATACACCGGTCTCTCAGGTCAGGAACTTAATTCGTTCTTTGACTCCCTTCGAGAGCTGAAATGTTCATGAACTGAAACACTTTTTCACCATAAAAACTGATCCAATTAATCTGTTTGTCTGCCCCAGAAACATATTGTTACGGTACAACTTTACCTTTGTGGCTGATAATGGGCTAGCACAGGTAAATGGCAGAGGAGGAAGACTAACTCTACAGAGGAGAGTCCCACTGCATAATAATCTTGGGTGACTGTATTTATTTGGACTTATTTCTAGAAGGTTGTGAAATACAAGTTATATTTTGAACTGATGTTTTAGTTGTTCCTTTGCCATTCGCAAGAGCCACCATAGTGCAGCATCTAGTACGCATCCCTACCAGCCTAATGGTAATGTATTTAGAATCCCAGTGAAGCAGGTATCTTATTTCATTGTCCAGGGCTCTTACATACAAGTATGTATATTTTAAAATACATTTCCACCAATAAATCTAAACAACACAATTTTTTTTTGTTAAATGTCACTAAAACAGGTCATTTCTAACTCATCATTATCATCCTGCACCCTGCCAGTTGGCGTAAGCGCTCATGCATCTCCACAGACCACGATCTCTGGAACAGCTCTCTCTTGATGATATCCCTCCATGCCATCGTTTCAGCCCATCCAGCATCATCTCTCTAAGTCTGCCTCTACCCCTCTTTCCACTGATCTTTTCAGTTGTCACAATGTTTTCCAATGCCTCTCTTCTCATTACCTGGCCAGAGAACAGTGTTTGTCTCCTTCTTATTGTTGTATAATGAGTATTAACTTTTATTAGCTTCTTTTAAACAATCGTTGTAAGTTACTTTGGTCGTCGAAGGTATTCGTAACACTAGTCTCAGAAACCACATCTCTGTTGCTTCCAAATTCTTATTAATTTGTTCACTGACATTCCAAGATTGGCTGCCGTACAGCAGAACAGGTTCTATGTAACATTTTAGAACTCTCTTTCTGACATTAAATGAGGGCGACTTATTGCATGATTGTTTCCAGATTTTTTAATTTACTGACTCGGTTAAGCCTTTTCCTTCAATTGAGATATCACAATGTGTGATGTTATCTTCTTCCTTGATATAACCATTACTTCTGTTTTCTTAATATTCAAGAAAAGTCCTTTCTTAGCACTCTCCATCCCCACAATATCCAGCAGTTGTTGTAACTCAGTTGCAGTATCAGCTATTAAAACTGTACTGTCTGTGTAATGCAAATTGTTTATATTGTATCCTCCCATTTTTATTCCTGCTTTTTCTTTAATTTCCCTCAAAATTACTTCACTGTATAGAGAGAAAAGGTCTGGGGATAAGACACACCTCTTTCTTACTATTTGCTTTATCGGTTCAAGCGTACCCGATCTGTTTCCCACTTTAACTGCTGCTACTTGGTTCCAGTAAATATTTTTAATTATTCTGAGATCTTTCCCGTCTACATTGATGTCTTCCAACATTTTTATCATCTCCTCATGTTTAACTTTGTCAAATGCTTTCGTATAATCTATAAAGCATAAATATAAGTCCTTTTGTATGTCCAGTGACCTTTCTGTCAATGTTCATAATATGTATATTGCATTGCTTGTCCCTCTACCTTCTATAAATCCATACTGCTCTTCATTTCCATTTTTATTCGTGTTCTCATTATAATTCTAAGTAGTAATTTGGTGACATAATTTATTAAATAGATTGTACAAAATTCTTCACACTCAATTGCTCTTGGCCTTTTGGGTAACGCAATAAATACAGATTTCATCATATCACTTGGTATGTAACCAGTGTTATAAATGTTATCCATTAGTTTACTCAATATTTGTACCCCAAATTCTCCCAGTACTTCTAATTCTTCTGAAATTTTATCTGGCCTGGCTGACATTACTTTCTTCATAAGTTTAATAGCATTGCTGACTTCTTCCTTTAGTCCCCTCTAACTTCAGTAAAAAAAAAAAATATGTTACGATCTGGTCAACTTTACTTACATAGTAAATAAAATAAAAGACTAAGAGTCTGTGACATGCTAATGCAATCAACGCTGTTTCTGATCTTTCAATTCTATTAAAGACTTATTATTATTTTGTTTTAATTAACAAAATATGCCATTTTAACTATAGTGTAAAAAAAAAAAAAAAGACACAACACAATCCAGTCAAGTTTGACAGCATGATAAAGAAAATGAAAGACTAAGAATCCATAACATGCTGTTGCTGTGAATGCTGTTTCTGAGCTACCAGTTCTGCAATTATAGATGGATCCAAGCAATCCTGCCGTTGTAAAAATGGGTGCCTCTGTTCAGATTGTTAAAAAAAAAAAAGAGTTTAGACAATATGATAATGAAATAAGTTCGATCCTAAAAGCAGATATAAAAATCTGCCAACTCCTGAGACTAAATTCAGTTATCAAAAAGTTTCACAAAAGAAGACAAGAATGCACACCATGTTAAATTTTGCAGTGCTGTCTTATCAGTATATGAAGTGAATAAACCCCCTATCAACTAGCTGTGTATGGGAACAGTCAGTAGAACTATCTTGGGATGGCTGCTGCATCAGCAGACTGAACATGTATGGGAACAGTCAGTAGAACTATCTTGGGATGGCTGCTGCATCAACAGACTGAACATGTATGGGAACAGTCAGTAGAACCATCTTGGGATGGCTGCTGCATCAGCAGACTGAACATGTTTGGGAACAGTCAGTAGAACTATCTTGGGGTGGCTGCTGTATCAGCAGACTGAACATGTATAGGAACAGTCAGTAGAACCATCTTGGGATGGCTGCTGCATCAGCACACTGAACATGTTTGGGAATAGTCAGTAGAACCATCTTGGGATGGCAGCTGCCTCAGCAGACTGAACATGTATGGGAATAGTCAGTAGGACCATCTTGGGATGGCTGCTGCCTCAGCAGACTGAACATGTATGGGAATAGTCAGTAGAACTATATTGGGATGGCTGCTGCCTCAGCAGACTGAACATGTATGGGAACAGTCAGTAGAACCATCTTGGGATGGCTGCTGCATCAGCAAACTGAACATGTTTGGGAACAGTCAGTAGAACCATCTTGGGATGGCAGCTGCCTCAGCAGACTGAACATGTATGGGAATAGTCAGTAGAACCATCTTGGGATGGCTGCTGCCTCAGCAGACTGAACATGTATTTGAATAGTCAGTAGAACCATCTTGGGATGGCTGCTGCCTCAGCAGACTGAACATGTATGGGAACAGTCAGTAGAACCATCTTGGGATGACTGCTGCATCAGCAGACTGAACATGTTTGGGAACAGTCAGTAGAACTATCTTGGGATGGCTGCTGCATCAGCAGACTGAACATGTATAGGAACAGTCAGTAGAACCATCTTGGGATGGCTGCTGCATCAGCAGACTGAACATGTATGGGAACAGTCAGTAGAACTATATTGGGATGGCTGCTGCCTCAACAGACTGAACATGTATGGGAACAGTCAGTAGAACCATCTTGGGATGGCTGCTGCATCAGTAGACTGAACATGTATGGGAACAGTCAGTAGAACCATCTTGAGATGGCTGCTGCCTCAGCAGACTGAACATGTATGGGAACAGACAGTAGAACCATCTTGGGATGGCTGCTGCCTCAGCAGACTGAACATGTATGGGAACAGACAGTAGAACTATCTTGGGATGGCTGCTGCATCAGTAGACTGAACATGTATGGGAACAGACAGTAGAACCATCTTGGGATGGCTGCTGCCTCAGTAGACTGAACATGTATGGGAACAGACAGTAGAACTATCTTGGGATGGCTGCTGCATCAGTAGACTGAACATGTATGGGAACAGTCAGTAGAACCATCTTGAGATGGCTGCTGCCACAGCAGACTGAACATGCACGGGCATACCCAATGTCCAGTGACACAGATAGTGATTACAAAAAATATATTTGGCTATTTTAACATGCCAACTGGTGGCTGAAAGTTTTTGCAAACTTAGTATTTATTTTACAGTGGAGAAATGCTGAAAGCATATTTGATTATCTGGCTATCCTCCAAATAACGGCCACATGTTATGGCTGCCAAAACAGGGCCTCAGTCACATGTAAATTGCAGACTTCTGGCGACTTAATTTACGGACTTCCGGCGACTACTGCCACCGCTGAGAGTATCTCCCGTGCCACTACGTGCGGCGCAAAGTGGGGCTAAACTAGATGGCTGGAACTCACGAGCAAACCTGCAGGAGATGCGGAAACTGCTGCTCGTGAGTCCCAGCCATCTAGTTTAGCCCAGCTTAGCGCAGCAGCGCAAGAGATACTCTCAGCGGTGGCAGTAGTCGCTAGAAATCAGCAGTTTAGGTTGCCGGAAAGTCCGCAATTTACATGTGACTGAGGCCCTGTCAGGTTTTTTTTTTTTTTGCCCACCATAATATGTGGACGGTACTCTGAGGATTGCCGATTATCTTAGTTAACCAAGTACCTTACCTTTTACTTAATTCTTCTTGATTAATTTGAATTTCCCTCACTTATTTTGCCTTAACTATGTTGCTTTGTGTCATTTATCCTTTTGTCTTGTTTTTTTTTTTTTTGTTATCTATTTGGCTCATGCGTGGCAGTCACCACAATGTCCTCAATTTTCCGTACAGGTGTATTTGTAAAGTTTTCTAGACTTCATGTTTTTCCTGTTGTATACTTTTACAGTTTTAGCAGTTAATCCATATACTAGGACATATTGCTCTCTACAGTCTATATTGTGTATCAGCCAAAATATAGCAAAGCCCTGCATGACTGGGGGAGCCGCCTTGGTCTAGCGGCTAGACACTCACCTGCGGATTGTGTTCGGTTCCTGACAAGGGCCAAACCTTTTTTTTTTTAAAACGACCATGGCTCCCAGATCAACCAAGCCTTGAGTAAAGGTGGCCAGCGTAACGCTGACCACATCACCCACCAAGAACCATTTGGTCTATAAAATATAGGTCTAGCCCTATATACCCAACTTGCCTAAAAGGCGTGGAAAAGTTCCTTTACTTTTACTTTACTGCTTGACTGGATTAAAATGACAACCATGGTTGGATTTGCATAACTAAACTTCTACTGCTCGAATCAGGTGCTACTGGAGCTGATCGGTTTATGATTTAATGGTTTTAGCAAAAAGTTCTTACAAATAGTCTGGTGCAATGTTTTGTAATGAAACGGTTTAAAATATATCATTTTTGTTTAAACCTCAAAATCCTCTTTTATGGGCTTACATCAGTGATAATAATAACTATCTTCTGTAAAACAAATGGCAGGTAAGATAAGTCTTTCCCCTCAACAAAAAGGGGCAAGTACTACAAGTGACAGCCATAAATATGCAAATAATAAAGGTGGTACCAGTGCTACAAGTGCTGCAATAATTTAAATATCCAGGGAGATATCATGCTCTCTAGAGTTCAGGACAGTCTGAGACAGTTCCAGAAGTTCATCACTAGAGTTTAGTGGAGTTTGAGGCCTTTTGAGATAGCTATTTACTGACAGAATTAGAACTAATTAGTCACAAGTTGAAATTCATACTTTCACCAATGATATGCTTTCATGCTGAAGAACTTATTGTAATTTATAAATAAATAAAAATACTCTAACAAATATTACAGTAGCAAAGAGGATGACTGCATTCTAAACTAAGGGATTCTGTTGATTGTAAATTGTATTATGGAACAATTAATTTTGTTCTGCAGCCCCCATACGTTTGCTGACTACCAAATGGGGAGGGAAGACTGGTCTATGGTATTGGATGTTATGTTTGTCCAGTTTTCTGCCAAGCATATTGTAAATTATTTTTGATACGTTTCTTTTTCCATATCTTATTTATCAGGTTCTCGGTTATCATCTCTTCAAGCATGCACCTGCTTTGATCCCGTTAACCCTGGCTGTTATCATTCAATTTTCCAGTTTAACCCTTTTTGTTACATGTTCTTTTAAAATTTCTACATTAATATTTTTATCTGCTAAAATTTAGGCAACTACTATTAATAAACCTTAGAACTGCTACAGTCAGTTATAGAAATCCATCTCTTCTTTAAAAACTCACTTGTAAATCTTGTCCTAATAAACGCAAAGATGGAGTTTTGTGTAAACTGTGGAAAAGACATGCATAAAACATTAACATACCTGTGTATGAGGTTGATTTTAAGTACTTAATAATATAAATACTTCATATGTATATTTTAATGACCTAAATAAATACATAAAGATAACACAGAATGGAATTGAAATTATCCACCTGCACACTTAAGACAGTACATACGTGTGAGTATGAGGTAGGCAGAGGTGTGTGTGTGTGTATGTGTGTGTGTGTGTGTGTGTGTGTAGAGATACATAAGCCAACAAAGGCAAAAAATTATGTAAATTCTGTTACCCACCTAGCCAATTATGATTCTGCTGTATTCTCTTTTGATAAAGACCATGGTTAAAATGTGTTGCTGTATCTGAGCATATTATTTCCGTTCACTCAAATGAACATTCTAGTAATAGTCTGTAGTGCGTTAAGGTATTTAAAGAAAAATATATTTTGGAGGTTTATAAAAAAAAAAGTACATAACAAAAGATTTATAATTTATATGAAAGTGCAAAGAAATGATAAAAAGGAAATAGCTATTTTATTAAAAACTAAGCTGTAAAACAACATAAATCACTTTAAATTAACTTATGTAGAAAACATTTGAAATTGTTAATGCAACATATAAATTACGATATGTCAGTATATTATATATATGACTAAAACTTCCTCTGAGCACTCAAATTTCATACTCTGAAACTGGAATTTCTCAAGTTTATCTGGCCTGCTGAACAGGTTTTGTGATTACTTTCGGCAATGTAGTATATATAGGGGACACACACACACTCTCTCTCTCTCTTTCTCTGTGTGCACACGCACGCTCATAAATGCCTACAGACATTCTTGCACACACATATATATATATTTAAAAAATGTCATTTTGGACCACAATATTATTTCCCTTTTTTCTTTGCTTTCACTGGATGTAAACTCTGGTGGAATATTCTGGTTATAAATTATCTGTCTACTTCTGGACTTTACTTGTATTCCAGTATTAGAGTTTTGCATGCACTTCGTTTACTTGGAATCAAATCAACCAGTTAGTGGGTCTAGCACTATATAAGCACATGTGAATATCAACATGCAGTTACAATCGATTTCGCTGGATGAGATTCTCAGTTCTAATTATTCTTGCTGTTCTTCTTTTCCTTCTCCATTTTCTTTCTCTTTCATCTCTACTCTTCTGTCTCTTTCCTCTTCATTCTATGGTTGCCTCTTTGATTATTTGTGATTATTTGTATGCAGACTGTTCATTCCTTGCCTCTCCACAGATGCTCTCCCACTTTGAAGGAAACATAACTAATAAGTCGACTTTTATTATATGCTTGTTGGGGGAGGGGGGAGGGGATCTATATAATGGGACTCCTGGAAATCCACATGGGAATATGTTATGTAAAATCTCACCATTTATTGACGAAATCAATGAGTTCTTGTGAAAATTGATCAGCTGGGAGTTTCAGATGTGGCTGCAAAAATGGAACAGATTGATTTTAAACATTTAAACAATACAAACTGTATGAGACAGTATACAGATTTAAAGTAAAGTAAATGACCCTTTTCCATGCCTTTAAGAGTTTGGGGCATATCTGGCTTGACCTACATTTTATAGACCAATCAGCACTCAGTGGATGATGTGGTCAGCATCATGCCAGCCATCTTTACTTTCCAGGACTTTACCTGGTACACACTCAAGGCTGGGTCAACCTGGGAGCCAAGGTTATTTCTGAAAAAAGTCTGGCTCCACCAGGACCTGAACCCACAACCTTCCGATCCGCAGGTGAGTGTCTAGCTGCTACACCATGCAACCAACAATAAATAATAAATGTTATGACAATCAGGCAACACTGACACACAGATTATATTAAAATAATAAATGTTATGACAATCAGGCATCACTGACACACAGATTATATTAAAATAATAAATGTTATGACAATCAGGCATCACTGACACACAGATTATATTAAAATAATAAATGTTATGACAATCAGGCAACACTAACACACAGGTTATATTAAAATAATAAATGTTATGACAATCAGGCAACACTAACACACAGATTATATTAAAATAATAAATGTTATGACAATCAGGCAACACTGACACACAGATTATATTGAAATAATAAATGTTATGACAATCAGGCAACACTAACACACTGATTATATTAAAATAATAAATGTTATGACAATCAGGCAACACTGACACACAGATTATATTAAAATAATAAAAGGTGGCTAATAAATATGTCCAGTAGTGCAATGGCTAGATGCTTGCCCTAAGGCCATAGGTTTGAATCTGCACCGCACAACTTTGTGAAGAAAAAAAAAACTGACAATGGTTTTCAGACTGATCCTTCCTATAAATGGGTACCAGGATACTGACCACCACATAACCCATCACTTGAGAGCGAAAAACTTTGAAAGAATTCACTAACAAACCAACTTACTTCAGTAATTATCACATTCATGATCTGGAAAAGTTGAAGATGTGAGGAATCTTTGGGCACATTCAACTGCATAGAAATATACAACAAAGTTAATGCAAAGTTAAAGCAAAGTTAATATTATGGAATATAGAATAAATATTATTTTCTGTATTTTATTTTTAAAACCTACAAATTCTGGAAATGGAGGTAACAGACTGTCAGCTGATTTACAGACAGCAAACATTCATGGACAAAATAAATTTCACAGAAAGAGAACAGTGCTAGATACACAACAGGAAAGAAAGAATCAGAGGGGTGTCTGACTCAGTGGTTATAATGTGATCCAGGTTCTTCTTCTGCGATCATCCAGGAATGTAACTGCGTTTTGTCTGTTTACAGTATGGCTGCAATATTTGTGCCTTTCAGCAGACACATCTGACTTCTTCAGGCCTTTGTTGCCAAGATTAGCTTTTCTGGAGATCCAAATTCAGATCTTTGGTAAGATGGAATTTTCTTCTGAGAGCAAAGATAAATTTCCAGATTGCACAGTGCAGGGTAGGGGGCTGTGTTGTCTTGAGGTATGGCATCCGCCCTGAGTGCTGGAGGTCCCAGGTTCAAGCACCGGTGAAGGATTAGAAGTAAGACCGGACGCCCGTGTGTTGCGCAGGTAAAAAAAAATACCTTGGCAGCTGGAAATTTAAAAGAGTAACCTAACGGCGCTACCCGGGCAAAATTTTGAGTTTCAAATCTACCCAAAAATAATTCCAGGATCCTCTCCGGTGCAACGGAGTTTGTGCACTGCACTGAGATTCTTCAGACTCATGCTTGAGTTAGAAGTAGAATGGAGCACCTATGGGTTTTCACCCGTGTGCCATGATGTTGATGTGTCGACTAAATTAAACAGTACAGGGTGATTCCCCGTGTGGGTTCCGGGGCCCTATTATAGGTAAAACAAGAATAGACCCACTGCCTACCCAAAAGCATGTCCTAAGAGTCGACTAATTGGGAGCTTCCTTCGAAGTAGGAGTGCATCTGCCTGAGAGGCAAGGAACCAGCAGTTTGCATACAGATAACTCAGATCTGTAAAATGGATGCACACGCAACACTTAGGTTCTGGAACAGGACTGCAGTCCAAAAGTGGATGAACAACCAGAACTTTTCACCAGAGTTTACAGCTGGTGAACATGAAGAAGAAGTATAGGGTAACTGCATTAACCATGTGTCCGTTCAATTAAAGGACCAGTCTGTCCGTTCTGAGCTGCTACCTGAAGATTGACCACCCTCAGATTAAAACAAAATCTCTGAATGGCAAAACAAACAAGGCAGATCCCAGACATCCTGTTCATCCCTCAAAGAAGTTATAATAAGGGCACTTGTAAGCCTGGTGTAGCCTGCACTTCTGCATGGGTAAGGTCTAATGTGGCCCTAAACTAATAGGATAAATATAATTCATCTGTCTTGTATCACCCTAATGTGTCATAATAAGAGTAGTAAAGAATAATTTCGAAAAATGTATTAAATAGAAAATAAATACACTCACAGAAGCAAAGGGGAACTTTCCTGTTGCCAGCTGAAAAAGAAAATATAAATTATTTCTACATGTTATTTTTTCATCATATCTGTTACAGGTGTGGTAGAATTACACAAAGCTGCATATAACCAACAGAAGTACTAATAACAAAAGAGTAAAAAGTGACAATCCATTAGAAAAATTAACAATCACTGTTTCATTATAGTTTTATTTATAAGATTTTTTAGTGTTACTTATATTTTTACTTTACCCCTTTAAAAAAAATTACTTTAGAAAATACTGTTATTATTAAATAAATTTCATCTGATACAAACGTGTACGGGGAGTACAAGGACAATACCTCAAACAGTGTGACACCAAGGCTCCAAACCTCAGCAGGATTGCCATAAGATTCACCTTTTAATCTTTCTGGCTGAAATAAAAACCAAAAAAAATGAGGTTTGAGGTTTTGAACAACAGATAAACATCATGGCACACGGGTAGTAACCAATAAGTGCTCTGTTCTCCTTATTCAAGTCCTCCTAATTCAAGTCTGAGTCCGAAGAAGCTAAGCACAGTGCACAGGCTCTGTAGCACTGGCGAGGATCCTGAAATACTCTGGGTCGATTTTTAACTGAAAATTTTGCCCGGGAGCGCCATTGCGCCAATCTTTTTGATTTCCAACTGCCAAGGGATTTTTTACGTGCACAACAATGCACACGGGCGTCCCCGATTTCACTACCCAGAGACCAGGGGGAATTACTAGAAGTCCAAGTGCACATAAAGAAAATCCCAGCTCTTACCAGGGACTGAAACCAGAACCTCTAGCACTCGAGGCAGACACTATGTCTTGAGACCACGCAGCCCCCCCCCCCCCTAAAAATAATGAAATCAACCAGAAAAAAGGGAAAGGCAATCTTATCTAGGTTCAAAATCTGTTAACCAGCTCAGACAATTCCAAACCCTAACATCCAGAATAACTCAACTAAGATATTAGTATTAGAAGTCTACAGAAATTGTTTGTTTTATCTTTGGTATTATACTTGCCAATCTATTCGTAGGTTTTGTATTTCTTACCAACAAGGCAATAACTAAATGTGCTTATTTTACTATCTGTTTCATTGTGTACTACATGACCTGGCCTGAAATGAGTACCAGAAAATATTGTGGGACATAAAGCTAACTAATATGATGTTTGTTTTATCTTTGGAATTATACTTGCCATTTTATTCGTAGGTTTTGTTTTTCTTACCAACAAGGCAATAACTATGTGCTTATTTTACTATCTGTATCATTGTGTACTACATGACCTGGCCTGAAATGAGTACCAGAAAATATTGTGGGACATAAAGCTAACTAATGTGATGTTTGCTTTATCTTTGGAATTATACTTGCCATTTTATTTGTAGGTTTTGTTTTTCTTACCAACAAGGCAATAACTATGTGCTTATTTTACTATCTGTATCATTGTGTACTATATGACCTGGCCTGAAATGAGTACCAGAAAATATTGTGGGACATAAAGGTAACTAATATGATGTTGACCACATCAGCCATTTAGTGAAGACTTGTCTATACAAGTATGGTCTAGCACTATATGCCTGATGTGCTAAAGGCATGAAAAGAGGGTCTTTTACTTAATCTAGTTAGTGTCCTTTTGGATATTTTCTCCAGGTCATGCTGGTGTGTTGGGAAGTGAGCAGGCAGTTAGACTCGCCAGTTTTGCACCACTCTGTGGTGAAATGATGTATGACAGGCTAGACGTTGTGAAGGCCCTGGGGGAGCAAGTGAACAGTGCGGAGGCACAAACAGATCAGTTCAGTCTTAAGAGAATGGCACTGCGAGGAGTTACCAGAGGATCTGGCCAACGCTCAACATTCAAGGGAAAGGTGAGACGGATGTATAATCATAGTTACTGGTACCACTGGAATTGGAACTCTTTGCTTGTTGCTGAAGTTGAGGATGTCGCATTTAGGGAGTGTCCTGAGTGCTATGATCTGGATTCTTAATTCAAAATTCCACTTCATAATCACCTTGGGACAATGACATGTTTACTGATGAAGTAACACAGCAAAGAAATGCCGCCTGAAATCTAACTTAAAACCAGCATGGTGAGATGCCTAATAGCAGAGTGGATACAATATTTGTGCAGTCAAAACACTTCAGTAACATCGGGATTTAAAAGACACAAGAAATATGCGGAAAAAGAGCATCTTGAACCTGTTCTTAATGCAATTTATGCATAGTGGAACAAATAGATATGAGAACATTTACACAGAAAAGTAACGAGCTTTCAGACAATTGATCATCTTTTTCCTCCTATTTAAGATGTTTGAAAAAAAAAAAAAAAAAAAAGAGCAATAAAAGAAAAACTGAACATTAACTACAAATAACGAAAAACTGTGGCCTTAAAATAGAAGTAAGAAAAGTAAAGTAAATGACCCCTTTTCCACACCTTCAGATGTTTTAGGTATGTAGTGCTAGACTTAATTTTGAGGACTAAATGGCACTCACTGTGTGATATGGTCGACATCATCCCAGCCACCTTGACTTTCCAGGAGTTTATCTGATCTTCGAATCCATAGGTGAGCATCTAGCCGCTACACCATCATGGCTCAAAATACAGAGAGAAAGTGAAAAATTTCCCGTAGAAAAACCTAGCCTGACAATAAGCCCAAGCATGATTTTTTTTCTTCAGAATGCTTGTAATATAAGCCCTAATTCAGATGGCCAGATTTTGTTTTTCCAGTAAAATGCCAAATGGAATTAATCCTAAATATGTTCCAGAAGGAATGAAAGTAGACTGCTGTACACAAAAACATGAGATATCTGCTGAAAATAAACCCTACGATGTCATCTGAGAGCAGTTATTCCCAAACTGTGCCCCGGGGAGCTGCGACCTTTTCACAGGGGCGCCGCAAAATATTCGAAAATACACGAGTTTTTTTTTTTTTTTTAAATCTTTTACATATGAATAGTCACACTTTTACTTAGGTTAGGGCACCGTGGAAAAATTTAAACTGGAAAAAGGCGCCGTGACTAAGACAAGTTTGGGAAACACTGATCTAGAGCAAAAATTAATATAAACCTAGTCCTACTGTCAGGAAAACATGGTAGTAGCCGACATATCATATTGCCTACAGTCGTAATAATTAATATCCCAGATTACTTACTTTACTTTTACTTTTTCCTTCCACGTATGCCGCTAAGCGTTGTGGGGAGATGCAAGTTCCTGTCATAAGCAAGGCGGGCAGCATCTGATGTTCTGAGGCCATGCTTTTGGCAGGTTTCGGAGACCCCGTCAATCCACTGTTTCCTTGGTCTTCCTCTTGCCTTATATCCTGAGCTTCTTTGGTTGAAAATTTGTGATGTTATTTGGTCATTTTTCATCCTGGTTAGATGTCCAAACCATTTCATTCTTTGATGTTCTATGTAGTCTAAACATGGTGTAGTTTTGACAGTGTTTCTAATGTCTATGTTCTTTATCCTGTCTAGTCTGGTCTTATTCGCTGCTTTTCTTAGACATTTCATTTCACAGGCTTCTATTTTTCTTTCATGGGTCTTGTTGATTGTCCATGTCTGGCGCTGGTAGCAGAGTGTTGGAATGAAGATGGTGTTTATCAATTGTCTTTTGGTCTTCATGGTTATATCTGGATGTTTAAGCAGAGGTGATATGTGACAGCATTTGCTTTCTGTATTCTTGTTTCTATCTCTCTGTCCATTCCTCCATCCTCTGTAAATATACTGCCCAAGTATTTGAACTCTTTGGTTTGCTTGATTTTGGCACTTCCAACATTTATATTCAGTGGCCTGTGTGTTCTGCTGATCATAACTTCTGTTTTTTCTGTACTGATTCTCATATTATGTTGTAAACAGCTGTTGTTGAGAGTAGTCAGATGTTCCTGTAGATCATATTCATTTTGATACAGTATGCTTTGATCATCAGCAAAAAGTAATTCGTTTATAGCATACACGTCTGGGTTTGCTTCTACAGTGATCTTATCCATGTATGTTATGAAAAGTAATGGTGACAGTACACATCCTTGTCTGACACCAGTTGTGACTTTGAACCATTCAGAAAGACCACTAGATGTTCTTACTGCACTATCACTTTTTTCATAGAGGGCTCTGATGTTGTCTAATAATTGACCCTGCACTCCCTAATCGTCAAGAATTCTCCACAGCACATCTCTGTCCACACGGTCGAATGCCTTCTCTTGATCTACAAAGACCACGTTCAGCTCTTTATCGTATTCGAGTGTCTTTTCACAGACTTGTCTTAGTGCAAATATGGCATCAGTGCAACCTCGCCCTTTCCTGAAACCGAATTGTGCTTTACTCAGTAGAGGTTCAACCTTTGCTCTTATCCTACCTTCTAAGATCTTTGCATACATTTTCCCCACATGACTTAGTAAAGATATTCCTCTATAAGTTCCACATTCTCTCTTGTTTCCTTTTTTCTTCCAGATAGGTACTACAACTGATCTTTGCCAATCCACTGGTACCTTTCTCTCTGCCCATGCTCTATTGAAAATTCTCTCCAGCCAGGTGATCATAGTGTCCCCTCCAGCCTGGATGACTTCTGTTGTTATTCCGTCGATACCAGCTGCTTTGTGTCTTTTTACTTGTTTTGATAACTTTCTCTACCTCATCCCGCAGGATATGTGGTTCTAGATGATCTGGAGCCCTTGAATGGAATTCTGCTGTTTCATATACTCCCGACGGGTTCAAAAGTTCTTTAAAATATTCCTCCCATCTTTTTTTAATTTCTTTTTGGCTGAATAATGGTTTTCCATTTTTTATCATTTATGACTGATGCTGGATTGAAGCTTTCTTCTCTTAATCGCATCGCTTTTCACACTCTTATAAAAGTCTCTTGATGATTCTGTACATAGCTGTGTTAGGTGTTCACCATACTTTTTCCATGAATCCTCTTTGGATTTCTTTATAGTTCTCTTGGTGTCCTCTTCGAGTTAGTCTGTACCTAATGTAATCCTTTTTCGTCTTTTGTTTTTAACCATATTTGAAACATCTTCTTTTTATTTGACACTGCTTCTTTGACTTCTTCATTCCACCAAGCGGTACCCTTTTTCTTGCCTTTGCCCGTCTTTCTGGTACCCACACTTGTCTTTTAATATCTTCGTGATGGTTGATTTATAATAATCCCCATTCTTCTTCAATTCTTACTGGTTCCTTGGCAATATCTGCAAAAGCCTTTGTTATTTCTAGTTCAAATTCATGTTTGATATTCTCTTCCTCTAATTTCTTAGTGTTGATGATTTCTTCACGTTTCTGTTTATGTAGACTGTTTCTACTTGAGTTGCATATGTTCATAACTACTGGGCGATGGTCTGAATCCAGTCCCGCATTTGGGACAGCTTTTGAGTCTCTTACCTTCCTCTTCTGCCGTTGTCTGACTAGTATAAAATCAATTTGTGACGCTTGATCTAAGTTGTTCCACTTGTACCATTGATTAACATATGCAAAGAA
Organism: Candidula unifasciata; assembly: GCA_905116865.2. NCBI lineage: Eukaryota > Metazoa > Mollusca > Gastropoda > Stylommatophora > Geomitridae > Candidula > Candidula unifasciata. Next base: position 182,054 of record CAJHNH020005646.1, read on the forward strand.
AGTTATAACCTTATTTTCACCAACTAGCATATGATGACAGCATTAACAAACCTTACTTATTCAGCCACTTACCGCCATATAATAACAGGTGCCTAAATGTGTGATGGCTATAGATTTCTCAAGCTGGAGAATACAAAAGACATTTTTTTTAAATTTGCAAATTAAAATAAAGATACAAACAAAATGTTGCCCAATTAATTCCCTGAAATATTTCGCTGTATCTGATTATATGCATTACTACAAAGTTTACATATTTCACTGTATCTCATCATATGCATTACTACAGAGTTTACATATTTCGCTGTATCTCTTTCTATGCATTACTACAGAGTTTACATATTTCGCTGTATCTCTTTCTATGCATTACTACAGAGTTTACATATTTCGCTGTATCTCTTTCTATGCATTACTACAGAGTTTACATATTTCGCTGTATCTCTTTCTATGCATTACTACAGAGTTTACATATTTCGCTGTATCTCTTTCTATGCATTACTACAGAGTTTACATATTTAACTGTATCTCATCATATGCATTACTACAGAGTTTACATATTTCGCTGTATCTCTTTCTATGCATTACTACAGAGTTTACATATTTCGCTGTATCTCTTTCTATGCATTACTACAGAGTTTACATATTTCGCTGTATCTCTTTCTATGCATTACTACAGAGTTTACATATTTCGCTGTATCTCTTTCTATGCATTACTACAGAGTTTACATATTTCGCTGTATCTCTTTCTATGAATTACTACAGAGTTTACATATTTCGCTGTATCTCTTTCTATGCATTACTAAAGTGTTTACATATTTCGCTGTATCTCTTTCTATGCATTACTACAGAGTTTACATATTTCGCTGTATCTCTTTCTATGCATTACTACAGAGTTTACATATTTCGCTGTATCTCTTCCTATGTATTACTACAGAGTTTACATATTTCGCTGTATCTCTTTCTATGCATTACTACAGATTTGACATAAACATATAATTAAGCATACTGGAGAGTGCATAACATTTTTTTTTTGGTAATCTACTGAAAATATATTTTTAATAACCAGGAAGCAAACAACATATTGGCTGTACTCTCTGTTTTGGTTCTAGAGTCCCATTATAGGGAAAAAAGAATAGACCCCCTGCCTTCCTAACAAGCATTTTGTACAAGGCAACTAATTAGTGGAGTTTCCACTGAAGTCAGACTGCATCTGCATGAGAGGCGTAGAACACACAGTCTGCATACAAATAAGCCAGATCTGTAAGATGGATGCACATGCAAAAATCAAGTCCAGAAGTAGGCAACATCCAGAACTTTCCCCAGAGTTTACAGCTGGTGAACATTGAGAATTAGGAGGAGAAGAAAAACACTGCTTGTGAATGTCACTGCATCTTGTCAGATGCATTACTACAGAATTAAATATAGACATTTAAAATGAAGCACACTGGAGAAAGTAGCATAAACATTTATGAGAAATGAACAACACTAAAATAACAGCAAGAAGCTTGTTAATATTTACCTGTGTGCTGACACCAAAATCACAAAGTTTCACTTCACCAGCGGTGTTGACTAGAATGTTATATGGTTTGATATCTATCAGATAAACAAAATAGTGTACAATGACCAGATTGATTTTATGTGATCAACTTAACATAATGTTAAAAGGTTTGATATCTATCAGATTAAAAAAATAGTGTACAATGACCAGATTGATTTTACGTGATCAACTTAACATAATGTTAAAAGGTTTGATATCTATCAGATAAAGAAAATAGTGTACAATGACCAGATTGATTTTACGTGATCAACTTAACATAATGTTAAAAGGTTTGATATCTATCAGATAAAGAAAATAGTGTACAATGACCAGATTGATTTTACGTGATCAACTTAACATAATGTTAAAAGGTTTGATATCTATCAGATAAAGAAAATAGTGTACAATGACCAGATTGATTTTATGTGATCAACTTAACATAATGTTAAAAGGTTTAATATCTATCAGATAAAGAAAATAGTGTACAATGACTGGATTAATTTTACGTGATCAACTTAACAGAATGTTAAAAGGCTTGATATCTATCAGATAAGCAAAATGGTGTACAATGAGTGGATTAATTTTACGTGATCAACTTAACAGAATGTTAAAAGGCTTGATATCTATCAGATAAGCAAAATGGTGTACAATGAGTGGATTAATTTTACGTGATCAACTTAACATAATGTTAAAAGGTATGATATCTATCAGATAAGCAAAATAGTGTACAATGACTGGATTAATTTTAAGTGATCAACTTAACAGAATGTTAAAAGGTTTGATATCTATCAGATAAGCAAAATGGTGTACAATGAGTGGATTAATTTTTATTAATATGATCACAAGAATAGAATGTTACATGGTTTGATATCCATCAGAAAAGCACAATGGTGCACAATGATTTGATTAATTTTTGATTAAAATGACCCACTGAATAGAATGAAGTATGGTTTTATATCTATTAGATAAATGATATCTATTAGATGAAGGGTGTACAGAGATTAAATTAAAGTGATAAACTTAACAGAATGTTACAAGTTTTTATATCTATCATATAAGCAAACTAGTGTGACTGGATTGTTTTCTCAACATGATCAATTGAACAGAATGTTCGTCAATCAATCAGGTGCCGTCTCCAAGGTGAAAGTTGGCTGCAATGGATCTTTAACACGTTTTGTCTCTTGCCCTGGTTGTACAATTTCTTAGACTGCTACCCGTCCATCTGTTGATGTTGTCTTCCTACTTGTATCGTTGCCTACCTCTTACTCTCTTGCCTTCGACCTTTAGCACCGGTGAGGATCCTTAAATTCTTTGGGTAGATTTTTAAATCCAAATTTTGTCCGGGCAGTGCCGTTAGGCTACTTTTGTTCAATTTCCAAGTGCCTAGGGATTTTTTTCGTGTGTAACAATGCACACAGGCATCCAATCTCACTACCCAGAGACCAGAGGGAATTACCAAAGTCCAAGTACATGTGAAAAAATCCCAGCTCTTACCAGGCATTGAACCCGGAACCTATAGCACTCGAGGCGGACACCATGCCTTGAGACCACGCAGCTCTCTAATTTTTAAATGTAAGTATATCTACGAATTCACAATGACCACTGTAATAAAACACTTTTTCAAAAATCAATGATGCATATAATGTAAACATAGGTGTGAGGTCTAATGAAGCAAATTTTATGCAAATTAGCACTTACCTCTATGCAAAATTTTCAAGTCCCACATGTACAACATTCCTTCCACAACACATAGGCTGATCTGACCTAACACTCTTTCAGAAACTGGCATGTATCTATCTAAAGATCCACCTAAAAATAATAGTGAAACCAAAAAAATATATGTGAAATCTTTCGTTACCAAGAACCTCATGTTTATCAGAGCTGCCTAACATGCTATGCTTATTATTATTATTACTACATTATTATTATCTTCTTCTTCTTAAAGACCATGACAAGTGCCTTTGGTAGTCATGTATATCCACAACTTTTTATCTCATGTACTTTCAATCAACTCTGACACAGATGATCCTCCAGGCCATGATGTCAAACTGTCCAGCCTCTTCTCCCTCAATCTCCCTCTGCCTCATTTCCCCTCCAACTTTCCTGTCACAATGTGTTCCAGCTTTCTCCTTCCCATTTTATGACCATAGAATGATTATTTGTATAATATGATGCCCCTTGTACCTCATTGAGCTGTAGCTTGAACCCACCCTATCCCAATAAGAGGAGTGACCAGGGGATCTGGCTGATGCTCAACACTCAAGGGAGAGGCGAGACAGACATACAATCAGACTGTTACTGGTACTATCGGAATTGGAACTCCATGCTTGCTGCTGAAGATTGGGACGGAGTGATCTGATGTTGTTTCTCGACTCATAACATTTCAATAATTACTTTAGCTCCTCTTGTCCCACAATATTATTATTTGGACCCCTTCATACACAAAAATTTATTATTTAAAGCCTTAGCTAATTAGGAAAAGAGGAGCTGAGTTAAGAGACACACCAGGGACTGAAAGTGTTACTATCATGAGAGTTAAATAAAACCCATACAACAGAGACACATTTCCTCACTGAGCTATTACATAAATAATACAGCAATGGTGAAAGATACACAGTTTAAAATGGAAACATTAGGAACTCTTTAATGGCATTTAAATTAAAGAGAAAACGGTTAGCTGGGCATAATTTAACAAATTCCCCATGTGGGTTCTGGGTCTGTCATGAAATGACCATGAGCCCCATGGGCCAGAAAGTTTTAGAATCATTGTTGTCAAATTTTGTTTGGTAACTGTGTGACATTATCAGTACATTACCATCATTTATCAGGAATTCTGTACTTCCGCTTGGTGAAATAGCGTGTATTTGAAAATTAATTTTTATTACTTCATAATGAATTACATACATATTCGAACTTATATGAAACCTTGGGAGCTAAAGTAAATAACTATTTTCTCTTATTAGGTAAAGAACCTATAAATATAAGGAGTAAAATGTGCAATGTGTTGTTGTCAATGGCAACCGCAGATGACATTGGCGGCTAACTGTCGTCTGAATGTTAGATCACCATTCTGGAAGAAAGGCTGTTGGAGGCTGGAAGCCACTCCAATTGTGTGTAAATTTTAAGCTAAAGCATGTTTTTCATGGATTTAGTTTATTCAAATATGCAGGTAAGATGCTTACTTAAATACTAGATTATGTGGCAGATTGGTGCAGATTGAATACATCGGTAAGTGTGATTCTTGTCTTGGAAACTATTGGGAAATGGTTCACCCCTTTGTCAGGGCAGAATGACCTTTAGGTATAATAGTTCTGACATTTCTTCTCGGCTACTACCTTGGTCCGGAATAAGACAGGCAACCTGGATTATTCGTTCTTGACTGGCATGACTTATCTTGAAGTCATTTGTCAGGAGAATGGACTGATTATCTTTTGTCACTCCAGATGAAAAAAAAGAGGCTTTGTGAATGCATGGCTCAGGTGGGGATCGTTGATCATCTTCACGATTGTACCATCCTTGCTCCTACCAATAAATGCTTCTACTGGATGTTTGGAATGTCACTACCACTTTTCATATCCTTGCTTAATGGTGCACATGCTTGATCTACTGCTATAAATCATACCTGTATCTGCTTTTTATATGTATAAAATGTGGATAGTTATTATCTTATATTTTGCTGTGAGTCATAGTTATTATCTTTTATTTTGCTGTGTGCATCTCATTCTCTGATCAGAGAGCATACATGGGGGCAATATTAAAGTTGGAGGAAGTCAGGCTGGACCAGAATAACAATAGAATGGAGTCGGTTTTCAAATGTCTATGTCGTCTCATTCACTGGAGGTGTTTCTGGTTACTGAGAGCTTAGAGTGATACCCCTTGAGACCAATAGACAAGCCACCAGAAAACATCATACCTTCACTGAGTGTTGGGTTTCAGTACTTAATTTACTGAAATAACAACCCATCATGAGACACCATTATGTTTTATTTGCACCAGTACTTGGAGCCTCATTTAGGTGAATAAACCCACTGCCCCAGTAACAAGCATGTTGTAGGAGGCGACTGATTAGGGGTATTTCTTTCAAAGTTGGAGTGCATCTGGCTTAATGACGAGGAACCAACAGTTTGCATACAAATAAGCAAGAGCTGTAAAATGAATGTGCACGCAAAACTCAAGTTCTGAAAAAAGACCAAAGTAAGAAGTGGACAAACAACCAGAACTTTTTACCAGAATGTACAGCCGGTGAATGCTAAGAAGAAGAAGAAAAAGAATAATAATAATTTAACAAATTGCATATGTGATTAAAAGAAAAAAACTATTCAAATTCACATAACCTAGACCCCTGATTTGTCAATAATTTTTTTAAATGGCCAAACAGATTTAAGTGAATTGCAACTGAAGGTGTACTTCTTCTTCTTCTTCCTTTGTACACCTGAAATAAGTTGTCTATTTCAGCAATTTTGTCTCTTGTATAAATTTCACTGTCGTTGTTAGTTCATTCAGTGGTCCATAGAGTTTATGTTCCACTGTTATTCTTTCTGGCAAAAAGGTTTGCCTTAATGTGTCAAATTCGGTGCAGTCATGGAGTACATGCTCTGCTGTCTGGGGCACCTTTCCACAGGTGCACATGGCTGATACGCCTATCTTGAATTTTGTGTACATGTGGTTACGTAATTAGTTGTGCCCTATTCTGAGGCGGAGGAAAATGACTTGCTCTGATCTGTCCATAATAAAATACGAAGGTGTACTTTTATTGCTACGAATCATTCAGTGTTCTTACCTGAACTTTCATGCCTTCTTTCAGATTATGCAGAACAACCATTGTATATTTATATGTAATCTCTCAACTTCAGCTATCGCTTAAATTTAAAGATGTTGTGATGATACAATACATGAAAAATACTAGCTCATTTTTGTTCTTTTATTCTATCTCAAAATTAATATTTCCCCCACTTCCATACAAAATATTTTTTGTGCATTATATATTTTTTCAACTCTGTCAAAATCTTAGGCTTGTCCCACTATTCAGTATGTTTCACAACTACTTACCATCCATATACTCTGTACAGATAGAAATGGTGTTTTCCAGAAAGAAGGCACCAAAGAATGATATGATCATGCGAGAATTACACTGAAACAAAAGGATATAACATTATCAAACACAATATCATTTCCTTTATAACTAATACAATAATTATTTCTTAGAATTACATTATAGCGCATGGTATTCATAATGAAACACTGGAAGACTTTTACTGCATTTAAAACAAAACAAAAAATTACAAAAAATTAAGCTGCTCCAGTGTAGTTACATTTAAAAAGATATGAGACATAATACAGATCATAAGCTACAATTAATACATAAATGAAACAATCTCATTTTGCTCAGCATCGTTATATGTATTCAAAATACTTAATAACTGCATACAATTTTACATGCTTTACAAATATGTAAAATATTTATCACACTAAGCACATTTAGTGGCAGCTAAGTAATTATGATACCACTCTTTCAGATTTCACAACATTTGGACACAATTTTATTAACCATTTTAGGTTAAAATAAATGACCATTATCCATTTGTCAAGGGAGCAAAAGGATTTCATACTGTATTTCTTTAAAAAAAAAAAACATAATGCATTAGCACTGGTAAATAACTGCAACAGCTTGAAAAATAAATCCAATACTTGGGTAGCAAACCTGCATCACAGCTTCAGTGACACGAATGAAGTGTCCAGAATTGCTGTAATAAAATATGATTCAAATCCATTTAGGTGTCTGAAATTAAACTTCTTCACCGGCTGTAAACTCTTTCAAAAAATTCTGGTGGTTCGTCCATTTCTGGGCTCTATTCTTGTCCTAGAAGTTAAGTTTTGCATGCACGTACATTTTACAGATTGATCTCACTTTTTCACTTATTTTTGTGCAGACTATTGGTTACTCAGCTCTCAGGGGTGCATCCTGACTTTGAAGAAAACACCCCAAATTAGACAATTTTTACACCTGCTTGTTAGAGGCAGTGGGTCTAACCCCCCCCCCCCCCCCCCCCCCCTCGGAACTCACACAGGAATGAATTTAGTCAAAATGAAGTGGAGGACCTCTTGCCATGCCATAAACCATATTGCGTATATTATGATATTTGTACATATAATATATTGGTATATTATGCACATATTGCGAATTATGGAAAATATTCTTTACCCCTAAGCTAAAGGCGCTAGTGATAGATAATGTGGTTAATTTCATGCTGGCTGCCTTAGCTTGCCAGAATATTTCTTGATACTCATTTTGAGCCAGGTCAAAATGAAGAACCAAATCAAATTTTTTTTTTAAATTGTTGCCTGAAAGGAAATTCAAATATAAGAACACAAGGCCAACAGGCAAGTGTGCAAGACATTTTACTCTATGGAAGCAGTACCTGTTTGGAATTACCATAACAAAATTGTTATCTATTTTTGTATAATCTGAAGAAATGGAGACTAATGACAGCTTAGTTTAATCTGGCAGGGAAGCAAATTACTTATTATGGTACAGCTTATCATGATCTCCTTAAATGGTAAGTGTGATAAATGGATGATATTCTATAATAAAACCATATAAAATACATTACTTTATAAAGAATTTCCAATTCAGATATGATCTGTTTTTGTATTGTGACCGAAATATCAAGTTCAATCTCCTACAGAAAAGGGGGAAAAAAGACAATAATTAAAACATCATCCTACCCTTTCAATCAACAGATACATTTTTAATAGGTATATATCAAAGAAGTTTGGCTAATAAACAGCATCTTGTCTCAGAATCTGAATTATTTTGGTCATATAAAGCACCATGGTGGATTGGAAAAAATAATAGCAGAAGGTATGGTACCAGGAAGGAGGGGCAGGGGCAAAAAAAACCATAAGATGGGCACATGATACAAGTGACATGATACAAGGCTGCTAAAGTTGAGGATAGGGCACTTTTGGGAATGTCCCATGAGCTGTGATGTCAATTCCTAACTCAACACTCAAAGTGTGCCAAACTGTACATTTAAAGTTAATAGTGCTATTTTGGGACTTACAACATATTGAATTATCTCAGCATATGAATAATATCAGATGAAAGATGTATAACAGAGATAAAGCACAGAGCTTTTAGTGAACAAAACAATGTTTGCCCGTGGTGAATGTAAATAATGCAAACATAAACAATACATCACATAATTTACTAATATGACAACAGACAACATGATATGTGTATTTTGCTTGAAAGGATTTATGTTTATGTTAATGTGAATACTACTACTTCACCCGACTGATACAGTGAAATATGCTAAGTAATAAAACGTCCAATGTATTGTTTATATCCGCAATACTTAAGCTGGCAAATAAGCCAATAATTTCTCGAGATATCAGAGACGTGGTTTACAGAAGAGTGCTTCAAATTCCTTAGACACACTGCCAGACGCAATTACATTATAAGTCTGCCTCATTTATCTTCTTCTTCTTCTTGGCGCTCACCAGCTGTAAACTCTGGTGGAAAGTTGTGGTTGTTCATCCACTTCTGGATTGCAGTCCTGTTACAGAACCTGAGTGTTGCTTGTGATTCTGTTTTACAGATCTGACTCATTTGTTTGCAGACTGCTGGTTCCTTGCCTCTCAGGCAAGTGCACTCAAACTTTGAAGGAAGCTCCGAATTAGTCGACTCTTACTAAATGCTTTTGGGCAGGCAGTGGGCCTATTCTTGTTTTCCCTATAACAGGGCCCCAGAGCCCACTCAGGGACCTCATTTATCTAAATGAACTTTAAATGAAATACGACAAACAGAACTGTTGCAGGTATTTCTAGTATCATTTTTCAAAATACATTTTTCTTGTAAAACATGTTCAAGAAGTTAATTGATCTACCTTGACTGCCATTTGTTTCCCAGAAGTTATGTGTACAGCTCTGTAAAGATATAACAATCAGGAAGATGAACTGACAGTAAAAACATTACCATACATTTTAAAATCAATTTCACGTTATGTACTCCAAATTCTATGATTTTAGAACAATGGTCTCCAGCCTGGGGGACAGCAAGCAATTTTTTAATTTACCCATTTGCACTCGGGTTAATCAGGATATTCAGGGTTAACAGTCATGAAGACAAAACTGCTTTACTAGCTTCACGTAGACAGTGATCTCCATTGTGCCAAGTAAAATACCAGATGAAAAATAGCATGTATCATCAAGATAAAATAGTGTCAACCATTGCATTGATCTTCTGACACTAAACTACCAGTTGGTGATTGCTTCTTTTATTATTTGGGAAAAGTGGAGAGACACTAAAGACATTAGTTAGTTAGTTAGTTAGTCTTTCCTCTTGTGTCGAGTGCGGCACATAGGGCAGAGGTCATGACTCTCCATGCATGGCGGTTCGTTGCAATCTGTTGTAGGTCTTGGATGTTTGAGTGGCCCATGAGCGAGCCTTCCCTGATGATAGTTCTACGTAGAGTTTCCCTTGGTCCTCCACGAGATCTTTTCCCCTGTGGTGTCCAAATGAGGGCTTTGTAAGGAAGTCTTGATTTATCCATTCTATCCAAATGAGGGCTTGGGAAGGAAGTCTTGATTTATCCATTCTAAGGGCGTGGCCGACATAGTTCCAGCGGTGTTTTCGTATAAAATTAGACACATACTCTTGCCTGGATTCTTGCCTTATTTGTGTATTGGTTCGGAAATCTGACCATTTGAAAGACCATCTGACTAAAGACATGGCAAAAGTTAAATGCATTCAAAAACAAAAGCCTGAGTATACTTCACAGGTACTTCATGTGTCATTTTGAACAGCAAAAATGATCATGTTCCTCAATTAAAAGATCTGTACTTATGTTTCTGATAAGTCTGATGATTTTATTGTCTTACAAGTCACTCTGAAATACAATCCTGAATTTTTTTCTTCTATGAACTTCTGACTAACACCCCCAGTCTTCTTATCTGCCACAACTTTCTCCAATTTTTAATAACTTGCCCAGCTACTGGAAGTGCTCTGGATAGATGTTTGCCTGCCAGACTGAATCTTATTCTTTTTCTTCCTCTGCTGTCTACTCCTCAATGGAGCATAGGCCCTCCAGCAACTCATGCCAAGATATTCTATACTTCGCTATTTCATGCCACTCACCCAGTGTCGTCTTTTTAATTTCGCTCTCTAGCTCCCTTCTGCATGTGTTCTCAAAGTGTGTCCTATCCAACACCAGCATCTTGTCTTCACCTCTTGGTGCACTGGAACTTGTTTAATTATCTCCCAGAGCTCAACATTAGTGATTCTATCACAACATTCAATTCACTGTATTCTGAGCAGGCACCAGTTAATTAATGTTTGCATTTTTTTAAACTTATTTTTTTTTAGTTGTTCCTCATGTGTCAGCTCTACATCGCAATGAGGCAAATTTGTATAATTCACCTGGGATAACCCAGCCTAAAACCGATACCAGGAAATGTCCTGTGAAGTAAAGGCAGTCTGCATGATGATCATATCACCCACAGAATGCCCCTGGTAAAAAAATATGGATCTAGAACCCTATACCTAATGGCATGAAAAAAGTTCATTAATTTTTTTCTCCATGAACTACATGTAGTTGGCCACTATATATTCACACAAAGCTACAATGACACTCATTTAATATAAAAAACTAAATAAAAGGTAAGCTATTACTGTGAAGTACACACCTGTAAACTCGGCCTCCATTTCCTTTCCCTACCAGCTCTACATAACGAAGTGATTCCTTGGTAATCCATCCATGGCTTAAGATGCTCTGAAAGCCAACCTCAGCTGGACTGTAGCATAAATAACAATAAACACAGATATATTTTTCATATTAGGAAAACCTTGTACTGTCAGGACTTTTCAGAACTTCAGAAGAGAAAAAATACTATGCATACCACTGCAAGTAAGATAAGCCCAATTTCCACACAATTATAAATGCTGGGATACAGTGCTGGTGATTTTTATAATATGTGTAAAGAAAAAGGGCTAGCATTTCTCATAACATGACAGCATATGTGTGGTCAACTTTAACCCTGCAACCGCTGTCGACTGCACCATGTTTGTAAGTGAGTATGCTAACTACAACCACAACCTTGTCGCAAGTTAAAAGCAAATTATGATTTCATAATGACTTTTAAAATGTTTTGGAGCATAATTGTTGAGTTAGACAGTATTCAAACTTGACTTTATAATGAAAAAATAAAAACTTGAAAAAATATTTTGTTTTATAGTACTGACTATTAGCTAACATACACATTTTGTTTTTCCATTTTGTAAACACTTTCATATCTTTACTGTGGCTAACTCCTTTCCATATTTGCTAAGGCTTGAGTTTAGACTTTTCATTCCAGCCAGTTTATTGCTTCTGGTGCCACCATGATCTCTATTGTTTCAAGTAAAAATAAGTGAGACAAGACGACTTGAAACAAGTTGATTGAGAGCCTATATGTTGTTTGTTTTAGTATCCAGAAGCCATGAGTTGTTAACCCATAGGCTCGGTATTATGGATATCGCAACCTTTCGGCCTTGATTCCATTGTAAATACAGTAAATCTGGGAGAAAATGTGGCTTTTCTGCCTACCCCCAGGAGTGAACCCGGACCACAAGGAGTTCGTCACCCGCTCACCGCGCAATCCGGTTTAGCCAACTACGCTAGAGAGACAGGCGAGAGCCTATATAATATGTTGGTTCTAATTTCTGTCCAATATGAGTAACTCATTCATGTTGTCTAAATAGTTAAGTAATAACATGATTTATGCAGTATTTTTCTTAAAAATGAATGCAATATTACTTGTTCTGTTCAGAATGTGAAAGTCTATTTGGGATAGGATCCATTTCTTTGTCATCTGTATCACTGCCAGTTCGAATCTAACGGGAATATAAATAAAGACAATTTAAATTATTCAAATAATTACTCATACATAACCAAGAATTGTTACATAACTATTAAAACTAAATTGTAAGTGTAAACACAACAATAGAAATGCCCTGGAAATAAAAGAGCCCCACCCTGGCTGTTGTCTGGGCCCTTATATAACCTAACGGTTGAATTTGGTTGCTTTGACTTTGCTCGGGTGATTCTCATCTGAATGGTGGCACTTTATGTCACCGGGTGTTTATCGCTGGTTGTGCGGTTCTGATGGCGTTGAACGTCACTCAAAAAAAGTAAATGAGCATTTTAAAAGTTGAAAAGAAACATACAAAAAATAGATTTCCCCAGAAACTTAGTCCTTCACATAGCCGCATGTCTGCTGAAAATATATTCATAATATTCCTTTCACTATAACTGTATGTCCTAAGTGCAACTATTATAAACTGACCAGCAACTTGATTTCTGTAGGTGGGGAGAAAGAGAAAACAAATTGAGGGAAAAAAAAAGGTGCATACCTTCAAGCCATGAATATTTCTCTTACTAGGGGTTTTCCCATCTGTAAAATAAAAACAAATACATTTATAGCTCAAGGTGTGTCACTCTGGACAAAAAGACTATATCTGCTAAGCTCCCCTGAATATTTTGTCCAGTTAGTAATATGAACAAACCTAGTATATGGCATAGTTAGTTTCTATATTAGCTCTAGCTCACATAACAGGGTATAAAAGGATCAAAATGAGATGAGACTGAACTGGTTTGTAAAGGGTCACATGCATTGCACTCACCCATACAAGTGCAAGTGCTCTACTTTTCTCTAGCAGAGCACACTAGCAGATGCTCAACACAGAGTTCCCATTCCACAGCACTAATAATAATATACCAGAACCAAATGTAATATATACTGTTTATATACTAAAGAACTTGAAATTTTGTCAAATTTTTTTTTAAACAAAACTATTATATGTTTATTGCTATGCAAAGAATGATAATCCATCATTTCTTTCAGTGTCTTCAGTGTCTCGTTCAGGGAAAATTATTTGCCTAAAATTATACTGTATTTCAGATGAATCGCTTTTTTAGGTGTCTTACACACACAGCCTTAATTCTACTTTTATGCATATTTAATTGCTTCTTGCATTCCCACCAACACACATCATCCTCATCCATTCATATTACCCAAATTTAACTATACACACAACTGTAAAATCGCAAGACAAGTAAACTGCTAACTTACGTTTGGGAAATATAATCAATGGAGGAAGGAGACCTCTTGCTCTGTCTTCTTCACTCAGTTCTTTGAAGTACTGCAGAGAACAGATAATTATAATTACAGTTAAATTTGAAACTGCACAGGAAGACAGGAAGACCTAAAAATATATCTATGTTTAGAAGTAAATTACTATTTTTCATGCCATTTTGTGTGTGATACATATGGTAGTAGTACCATATATCAAGAGACCAATGGGTACTTGATAGGTGGTGTGGTCAGTTTTATACTGACCACCTTTACGTTTCAGAACATTTCCTGAAACCCAATTTCAGATGGGCTGACTTGGGAGTCCTGGTAAATTGTTTGAAAATCCACCTCGATGGTTCGTCTGAACTTACTTGCAGGTAGGCAACTGTGCTACTGAGGAACCTTTCCCCCCACCCTTTATGCGCATTAACATAAATAATATTGATGTGTCAAATTGACCTCCTGAAATAATCCCCCCCTCCCCACCCACAAACACACAGAGATAGAGAGACAGACAGACAGAGAGAGAGAGAGAGACAGAGAGAGAGAGAGAGAGAGAGAGAGAGAAAGAATGAATGAACAAACTTTATTTTCAAAGGGTTATGAGAGAGAGAGTTCATGGGGGGAAAAAAATTTGATTGATTATCCATACCAGGATAAGGCAACCATCATTTCTTTAGTCTGGCATTTTATAAGACAAAATGGTGTGAAAAAGGTTGTGACAAATGGAAAAGCTGAGGGTGTTAGAAAGAGAAAATTCTGGATGTTTTCACAAATTATCAGTAGTTGGATGTCTCAACAACAACAAAAAGATGTGGGTAAAGAACAATGATTGCCTATGCTACTTAGCATGGCATATACTGATGAAGATACGTGTACTAAATAAAGTGCCTGGTCATCAATAGTTGCAGTTAAGCAAGAGTTTTTTTTTTTATCTTTAGCCAAACGTGTTGCCTGCATTGTGTTGTATTTGTATAGTATATCCTGCGCTCCTGATTTATTACATAAAAATTATTATAACAGCAGAATCTGAACGATTACACACACAAATATTTAGGGAGGTTGCACACAAAGAGGTAAAGAAGAAAACAGGAGATCAATGCCAAATTTGGGGAACACATGGAAGAAACGGTTATCACACAAAAGAAGACAGGAAGACCAAACACAATGAGGATCAAACACAACAAGATGACCCAACACAACAGAACTACTCAACACAACAGGAGGATGTGATGTGAGGTGATATGGATGGGATCACAATAAATTTCTTCCATATAATGTTGGTAAGTGACATATGGCAATATTGGCAAGGACAACTTACGTAGTTAAACATGTCTTTCATCTCATCATCACTGCGAACTGTTATCCTGTCTCCATCTTCATCTTCATCTGTTTAAATAAAAAAAGTATATTTGAAAAACAGATAACCAACAGGCACTAAATTATAGAAAGAAGCTTACTGCTTAGTGAACTCAACCAAGACAGGGATACAGGTTCAATCCCTAGCAGGGGCAGGAACTCCTTTTCCGACCCAATCTTGTAAGATGAGTGCCAGAAAATATTCAAAATTGTCTGCAAAAGAAAAGACAGTAACGAAGGGAATTTGACACCCACCGGTATAACTACTGTAAAACTTCATTAACATAAACTCACTTGAGAAGAACACTTGGTTAACATGAAAAAACTTTGGTCCCAGTAGGGATGTAATGTTATTATTATTAGTTGTTGGTTAGAGAATATTTTTTTCACTTAAACTCAGTTTTTGTTCCCTTGAAATTTACGGTAATGAAGTTTTGCTGCATAAAAAAAATTGATTCAGTCTGCAGAATTTAGGTTGGCTGCAATGAATATGTGCATGTAAAAAGCGACTAATTAGGGAAGTTTCCTCTGAAGTTGGATTGCATCTGCCAGAGAGGCAATAAAAACAACAGTCTGCATATACATAAGCAAGATCAGTCAAATGGATGTGTATGCAAAGTTCAAAGTCCACAGTCCAGAAGTGGACAAACAATCAGAACTGTCCACTAGAGTTTACAGCCTGTGAACACTAAGAAAAAGAAAGAGATTTAGAAACACTGACAACAAAGTAAACACAATATGTCTCATAAATAGGAGCTTATTACCACTAAATACAGAGATAGAAAAATCAATATGGCTAAAACTTATGGCAGTAGCAGGCTGGGTTACAAACTGGATGAAATAAGTGCCTTTACAAGTTCCTCATGGGGAAAAAAAACAACCAATCAATATTCCTACATTTATCATATAAGGGTGTGTCACACGCGCAATGACATCAATCTAGATAGTCTATCTTCATCATTTAGTAGCTCCTTAAGATTTGATATTCTCTGTATCTTTTGACATATACAGTTAACTGTTATTAATTGCTGACACCGTCTTAGAGGATCTAATTATTTAAATATATTTACTTACATTCAAAGGCTGAATGTGTAGTCTGGGGCATTAACTG
Source organism: Candidula unifasciata (assembly GCA_905116865.2). Lineage (NCBI taxonomy): Eukaryota > Metazoa > Mollusca > Gastropoda > Stylommatophora > Geomitridae > Candidula > Candidula unifasciata. The sequence goes on from CAJHNH020005646.1 coordinate 198,172, forward strand.
TGAGAAGACTTCCTGCAACAATGTATTTCTTTTAAAATATGTTAGGGACTAGGAAAATAAAAACAAGACACACTTAAAGGCAACAGCAACAAGGGAAACCACTGGTAAGCATAAATAATGCAATCAACATACTTCAAACATTTTCAGTGAGTGTGTTACAAAATCTACAGACGTTAAAAAAATTACGATAAACTATTACAATGTGTCATAAAGAGGACACATGCAATTCTTTTATTCCCCCCCCCCCCCCCCCCCCCCAATAAGTTAACATACGGAAGAGAAGAAGTGTTGCAAAATCTGGCATCACCTTTCTATGTATGTGAGCATATGTGTGAACGTATGTCTACTCTGTGTATGGAATCAATGATAATAAAAATGTTAGCATGCTTGCCTCGGAGAATGGTGGTCATACATTTGAATCCCAATCAAGGTGGCCACTTTGTTTTAATACATGCACTTCTGCGTCAAACCAGCTGAAAATGGGCACCAGGAAATATTGTAGAAAGTTTGGGGCCGCGTTAGTGCAGTCGATAAGAGGCTCGCTTTCAAATCCAGCTGCGACTTGCTGCAGCCAACGGCCGGTGTTCGAAACCAGGCGGTTCACCCAGCCTCTAAGAAAATGGGTACCAGAGTTGACACTCTGGGGTAAATGGAGGAACGTCGTTGTTGCTACAGAGTTAAGTGCGAACGGCGACACAGTCAGACAATTCTTATCAGCTGTCCATACTGGTCTTCTTCTACTTCTGCCTTTTTATCCCCCAATGGAGTATAGGCCCTAAAGCAACTCACGCCAAGTCGTTCTATCCTTCGCCAATGCATGGGGCTCTCCCCATGTCCTCCCAATCTTTCTAACCTCGTTCTCCAGCTCTCTTCTCCATGTGTTTTTTGGCCTTCATTTATTCCTATGCCCCTGTGGGTTCCAATGCAAAGACATTCTAGTAATGCTGTTCTCCTGTTTTCTCAGTGTGTGCCCTATCCAACGCCAGCGTCTTTTCCTCACTTCCTGATCCACTGGAGCCTGTTTAGTTCTCTCCCAAAGCTCTACATTAGTTATTCCATCATACCATTTTATTCCCTCTATTCTGCGCAGGCACCAGTTAATGAATGTCTGTAATTTATTAGTAATTGCCTTGGTTGTTCTCCATGTTTCCGCCCCATACAATAGTACTGATTTGACATTAGAATTAACAATTTTTAGTTTAGTATTTCTTTTAATTTCTTTTGACCTCCACAAATTCCCTAGTGCTATGAAAGCCCCTCTTGCCTTTTGTATTCTTATTTTAATATCTCTGTCAGTTCCTCCATCTTTATCTACATTACTGCCTAAATAGGTGTACGACTCCACGTCTTGGAGTGGGGTGCCATTAAGAGAAACAACATTACTATTTGCCTGATTTATTCTCATTATCTTTGTCTTTCCTTTATGGATTTTCAGACCAAGCTGCTGTGATCTCGCATTAAGTATATTTAATTTATCTTGCATCTGATTCCGTGAATGGGACAGAAGAGCAATATCATCAGCGAAGTCCAGATCATCAAGCTGTTTTGTAGGGGTCCACTGAATTCCATTCTCGGTGTTAGCAGTTACTGTTTTCATAGTCCAGTCTATAGCCAGTAAAAATAAGAGAGGCGACAAAAGACATCCCTGTCGCACACCTGTTTTTATTTCAAATGCATCTGTTAGCTTTCCCTCATGAAGAACTCGACATTTCATGTCTTTATATATTGCCTTTACTTAGTTGATAATTTTCTGTGGGATTCCATAGTGCCCCATCAATTTCCAGAGAGATTCCCTATCTATGCTGTCAAATGCTTTTTCACAGTCTATAAATCCAATGTAAAGTGGTGAGTTCAGTTCAATGCTTTGCTCTATTATAATACGTAATGTGGCTATCTGATCAGTACAGGATCTGTTTGACCAAAAACCTGCCTGCTCATCTCTTAGCATTTTATCAATAGCATCTTTTAATCTTTCCAAAATAATTCTACTTAATATTTTTCCAGGAACTGACAGCAACATAATTCCTCTATAGTTTTCACACTCCTGTAGATCACTTTTTTTGGGCAGTTTCACAAGATATCCTTCTCTCCAGTCTGCTGGTATTTCTTCGGTCTCCCAGACTTTACTGAATAATCTATGTAGCAATTCTGTTGATGTGTTTATGTTGGTCCTGATGGCTTCAGCTGGGATACCGTCTGGGCCTGTCGCCTTTCCTTCCTTGAGAAGATTTATAGCTTTTCTAATTTCCTCTTGGGATGGTATCTCACAGTTGATATCCAGTTCCATTTCTAAAGGCTGGATATCTGGGGGAACCTCTGGGCCTGGTCTATTGAGAAACATTTCAAAATATTCAACCCATCTGTCCATTTGATCTTTAGTGTTAGTAAGTACCTTTCCTTGACTATTTTTGATTGATCCAGTTGGCTGACTATATTTACCTACTAATTTTCTTGTGTTATTGTAAAGTTCTCTGAGGTTTCCTTTTGCTGCTGCTGTCTCTGCTTCTTGTGCTAGATCATTTAGATATTTCACTTTATCTGCCCTTATATGCCTCCTAACTTCCTTGTTGGCTTCTGTGTATTTCTCCTGAGCTCTAGCTTTAGCAGCTCTAGTTTTGCTATTGTTTAATTCTGCCTTTTTACTTTTCCTATCTTCAATCAGTTTAATTGTTTCTGGTGTTATCCATGCTTTATGTTTCCTTTCTTTCTTGCCAAGAACTTCTACACAAGATTCATTCCAGATTCCTTTGATCTGATCCCAGCAGACTTCTGTGTTGACATCTTCAGCTAACTGCTGCAACACCTGGTACTTATTAGAGACCGTAACTGAGAACTGTTCCTTAATTTCTTTATCTCTGAGAAAGCCTACATTATATTGGTTTCTATGATTATAAGATGTTATCTATCTTTTTAGTTTCAACTTGATTTTACTTACCACCAGGAAATGGTCAGTAAATACATCGGCACCTCTGAAAGCCCTAAAATCGTAAAGGGATGATCTAAACTTTTTGTTAATACATATGTGGTCAATTTGATTAGTTGTCTTATGGTCTGGTGATTCCCATGTTACTGGTGGCAGAGCACTTATGGTTTGTAACCATGTGCAATGACGCTGGTTCACATCTCCCAACTTTACCTTCACCTTTTTTATTGTAGAAAGTTGCCAACATGATATTAATCCCATCATCCATTTCAAGAGGTCTATAACACACACAAAATATGATGCTAGACCATATACTTAATGTGCCTCAAGGCATCATCTTCTTAGTGTTTAATGGCTGTAAACTCAAGCAGAAAATTCTGGTCATTCATCCACTTCTAGACTGTGGTCTTGCTCCAGAACTAGGCTTTTACATGCATATTCAATTTACAGATCTGGCTTATCTGTGTGCAGACTGTTGACTCCTTGCCTCTCAGGCAGATGTACTCAGACTTTGAAGGAAACACTTCTGATCAGTTGACTTTTACAACATACTTGTTACACTGGAATGGGTGTATTCTTTTTCCCTCTTAAAAAGGGTCCCAGACAAAACAAAGGGGGACCTCAAGGTAAGAAACAAGGTCTTTTGTGTGTTGGTATTGTTTTAGATTTTTTCATGTGTGTAGTCATGCAAAGAGAAAAAGTTAGGTAATCCCCAAAGCAGATTCTGCCATCAGGGTTTGGAGTGTCAGGCCTTAGGGCATTCTAGACAATATATGAAGTGGTTGGTCAAGTCTCTTCCTAAGCCATGCCGACCTCACTTTGTTTTGTGATTCGTGCCTTTTCCACTCTGTAATTGCAATGCGGCCAGGGGACTGAACTCCGGCATACTCCCCCGGCCACCATAATAAGTGGCCGTAGTTTTAAGGAGAACCCACACTTTTAACACATTCCCATTTAGAAATTTCTTACCAATGTTTGCAGAAATGTTACTTCATCAGGCTTCACCATCCAGTCCATGTCCGGATTATTGTCAGAGCGAATGCGAATTGTAAAAGGAGGCTCGGACATCATGAAATCCTGCTTTAAACTAAACTGTACTCAACAACTTCTTCTTGTGCTTAATTACCATTAATTTTGGCATTACAGTAACAATGTAGACTAGATCAATGTCATTGTAAGTATTTATATATAATATACCAGTTACATTGTCATTTCACGTAATAGAAGTAAATTAGATCGTTTTTGAAGCATTATCCTTGAATTATGAGCAACGTATGCGTTGCGAACGCGGTTTGTAGTTCCGAGGTGCCGCTGTTCGATTCTTAGCTAGCAGCTGACAACACGGAATTTGGCAGCAGTCGTCTGCGTTGACGGTTGGTTCCGACAGCGGTATCAACTATCAAGAGTCGACCTTAAGGATACCAAAAAAAAAAGTAACAAACAATTGGACGTAAAATTGCTAGTGAAATCAAAGCCCTAAAATGCTGAGATTGGTTCTGCAACGTCCTGTAAAGTATATGCAACTAACATATATAGAGACTAGAAAGAGATGAAGTGAAAGCCATGTTCTGTTGAGTTTCATGTTTACTGTTACTTCCTGAAATAATAAGTCTGATAGAGTTCTCTCCCCCTGATTCAAGGTCGCAGAGAAGCCAACAGAAATGGCCTCGTCTCTTACTCTCAGGTTACTGGGACATATTCGCAGTGCAGCTCATATGGCTGCCAGAAGGTTGTTTATGTGATTGTTTCGTTTCGAAGAACTGAATATCATATCCCTGCATGAACATGCTGTTATAGATTAGTTGCTTTTAGTGACATTTAGGTTTGGCACAGTAACTTGAGTAACTAACAACAGACTAGTTTAGTAGTTAGTAGTTTACTTATTAAATTAAATCGTTGAAACTGATCAAACTACTACTGGTAACTACTAGTTACCAGTAGTAGTTTGATCAGTTTCAACGATTTAATTTTAATTGTATTTACAAATTATTTTTTTTAAAGAAAATATAGGAATGTAAGAAATAGTCTATTTAAAAATTACTAATTACTTTTTTTGTTTGTTTACAGTCCTAATGATTAGGCTAATCATTTGGGTATAGGGCTCCTAATTTTAAACATCTGAGGTTATGGCTCTACTGTCAAATTTGGCCGGTAAGCTGGACTGCTTCGGCCGGCTTAGCGGGGCTTAGTGGGAGTTATGTCCCGTTGCCGCACTCAAAACAAGTGGCAGAGTGTCAGTGGCGCCACTCCCACAAACGTCAGATTGTCGGCCACTATTTCGACCTCCTACGTGATAATTTTCAAATCGAACCATACCCCTAAACCTATACCCTAACCCCTAACCCTACACGCAATAAGCAGCCCTACACGCAACCGTAGGACGCTGATAGACACCCTACGCACCCGGATGATGACAGGTAAGTATGTCATTTGATTCGTGACTTTTTCCGCGACTTGTTTTGAGTTGTTTTGAGTTTGGCGACGGGACATAACTCCCACTAAGCCCCACTAAGCCGGCCGAAGCAGTCCAGCTTACCGGCCAAATTTGACAGTAGAGCCGAGGTTATTTCTGATCCTGTTGGCTTGAAAAAACCCCAAGTATTAGTACTATGTCTATCGCTATGATATGACATTTAATGTGTGGTCATGTCATCTACCAGAAGTGTCCTGACGTCAGTTTAGAAACAGAAGCAAAGCACCCATAACAGTATCAGGCTATTTTTTGAATAACGGTCCCAAATTATCGAGGCCGAAAATATACCCTAACAGGGCCTCAGTCACATGTAAATTGCGGACTTTTGCCACCACCGCCAAGAGTATCTCCCACGCTGCTACGTGCGGCTTGGATTGGGGCTGAACTAGATGGCTGGGACTCATGAGCTAATAAAATGAAGGAAGCTGCAGGAGATGCAGTAGCTGCTGCTCGTGAGTCCCAGCCATCTAGTTTAGCCTCAATTCATGCAGCGTGTAACAGCGTGGGAGATACTCTTGGCGGTGGCGATAGTCACTGGAAGTGCGCAATTTAAGTCACAGGAAGTCCGCAATTTACATGTGACTGAGGCCCTGTTAGGGTATATTGTTGGCCTCGATAATTTGGGACCGTTATTCAGAAGATCACCCAGTATCATAATATATGACATGACCATATCATTACATTAATTATCAGTCAGAAACATTTACAATAGCAGCTACTAAACTACTCAGACAACTGTATGATGTGAAATACATTATTAATATTATTGACTGTGTTTCCTTTATTTTCTCCATCTTTTTCATTGCCTTTTACTTCATTCATTCACTCTAAAGTCTAAAGATCAAAAGAATCAGCAAAGAAAGCAGCAGTGAGCAATTATGATGATCAGAGAACACCACAATTTAATCAGTAAATTATACCTATAATGTGGTTCATTGAATCTGTATCCCCAGAAACATGTCTGGTATAACTGTTGCTGCTGGAAATGCACTGGAGGAAGCCAGGAAAGAAACAGAGAAGAAAGATTTGACAATTGCTGTTGATGAAAAGGTGAATTTTCAATATTTTCTTTCTGGTCACTAAATTACATGCTTTTCATATTCTGGAATAATGTTAATTATGTGTGAGTCCTCTGGAAGACTTGATTTCTACTCTTTCGTATCCCAAGCCCTGGGAAGTAAAGGTGGCCGGCGTGATGCTGACCACATCACCAACCAAGTGCCAATTGGTCTATAAATATATTCCCAATGAGCCTACAGGCGTGGAAAAAAGACTGTTACTTTTCCTTTACCTGTACCCAGGCAGCTGTTGCTGCAACAACGCAGATGGAAACAACGCAGACTGCTGCCAAATTCTAAGTTGTCCGCTGCTGGAATCGCACCTCGGAATTACAAACCGCGTTCGCTACGCAAACGTTGCTCATAATTCAAAGATAATGCTTCAAAAACTATCTAATTTACTTCTTTTAATGTGTTAGTCAATCTTTCCACAAGGGACTGTGATAAACATTCTGTGTGTTTTTCGTTGGCACAGGAGTGGAGCAACTATGGGGTGACCCATTTGCTATGAAGCTGAAACTAGGATTACCAGATTACCAGCTGTTGCTCCAACTTCTATCTCTAGGAGTTAAGCTTAAAAGCAACAACAACAACAGAACAGTCTTAAGTCTGAAGAAATTAAACAAAACCACTACTGAATAGTCTCTGCTGGCAGCTTAATTTGGGGATAAAGTGCTTATGGAAGTACGCTCGAATGTTGGTTCATAACTCACATGTAAAGTCTATGCCATGTAGCCCTGGTAGTTATGTCTGTCCACAACCTTATGTTTCATGTACGTTGAATCATTTTTTACACAGATGATGCAAAACTGTCCATCATAGCAATGGTGATTTCGGTTACAGGCATAAAGGAAGTTGAAGCCTATAAGGAGATACTTCATACCTCATTTTGGGCACCAGCAGGCTGTGTGCTAGTTTTATAGATCATCATGCCCAACACTTGCCAGGTGACCTTGCTGTGCATACGGATAATGGTCTATATTAGCCTTTATCAAGCTGACAGAGGATCTTGGAGTGTATGCCCCCTTCCTGCATGGGTTATAATGGAAAACTCCTAGAGAAACTGTCATGCAAATGTTGATGAAGTGATGAAGCCAAAGGTGCTGGTTTGGATTCCTTCCATGAGATTGAAAGGTCTGTGCAGTATAAAATGTAATGGAGAACTAGACTGCAAGCCCTTGTGACGGCAGGATGCCAATGATGGTGAATGGTATCGACAAGTTTTAGATTTTTCACTGCAGCAAGCTCCCCATCCAGAAAAGACTAATTTGTAAATACTGAACTGGATTCCCAGGTGAAACCAATTAAATTAATGAATTCATCCTCCACAAATTAAATGTCACATAGAGCTCACAGTCTATTTCTCCATTACACTCCATCCTGTTCAATCAGACTGATATCATGGATGTAATTCAGTCCAGCACCTTCAACATTCACCTGAGAGTTTTTCTAGGATATCCTCAGTCCATCTATTCACCCCCCCCCCCTCCCCCCCCCTTCCGTCTCCATGGCGAAGTGGTCAAGCCATTTGCATCGCGCTCTTAAGGTCGTGGAGGTTCATTTCACGGCTATGACGTTCAAGTTTCACCAGTGAAAATGTTATGGAGGTCCCTAGGAATTGTCGCCAGGTATATAGAGGTCATGCTCTGCGATGTTCCTGCTGTTCTGTGGAGAGAGACTGGGCCATATGGGCTAAAACTAAGTGCAGTGAAGTCGATCCTGTCACCTTTTACCTTACCTGTCTATTTCCCATTTCAGTTTGATGATTCTCTGTTCATCTCTTCTCAGAACATGTCCAGCATAGCACTATCTTCACTATCTTATAAACTGTTGACACTAGTGGTTTTTCTTCTTCTTCTCTTCCACCTTGTACCTCATCAAAGTGTCGGGGGGAGTGTAATGTTCGTTGCCCTAGTGGTTGCCCAGACATTTCTCTTATTTCTTCACTCCTTTAATTTATCCCATTTTATGTCATGATTTTCTTATGCATTTGTTTTCAAATGCATTTAACTTTAGTTCCACGTCTTAATTGTTTCTCCAACTTTTCACAGGCACGTGTTTAAACTGAAATAACATTAGAATTGAAAATACAAAATTTGGTTCTAAAACTATATAATATAGTTTCAGTTTTAATTAGGTGTCTGAGAATTTCAAAAACACCTGGGCTTGTAAACTGAAAGTAGGAGTCTGAAATCGAAGCCACAGCATTCAAAGTGTGGGGCACATAGCCTCACCACTTCACCATGGAGTAATCATGGTGTGTTGCATTTGTCATAGATGTTTGTTTATTTCTAATTCTTTAGATAGATATCACCCCACTCAGCGGGGTGCCTGAGGAACATATCAAGACCCGCATAGTGAGGATATTTGTCCCAGCCCGTAATGCAATGCAGTCAGGAACCTACAACACTCGGAGATGGCGTATGGAATTTGATCAGAGGGAGAGATGGGAGAATCCACTCATTGGCTGGATTTCCACGTAAGAATAATTAAAAAAATCATCATGGTTGCTATTTTTTTATTTGAAGCTTGTATTTTAAAACATGCGTCCATCTACTATGAGAGGAAAGGAACCAACAGTCCGCAGGCACATAAGATCTGTAAAACAGGTATGCATGCAACTTTTCGGTTCTGAAACAGGTCTAGAGTCCAGATGTGGATGAACTAGAACTTTCTGCCGAAGTTTACAGCTGGTCAACACTAGCAGAAGAAGAAAAAAACAGCTGTTCTATTTGCTGTTCCAACAGCTTACAACATTGTTGTTATTTTTTGGTCTTTATTTCAGTCTACTGACATTTTTAAACTTTTTCTTTTTTAGGGGTGACCCATTGTCTAACTCTGAAGTGGACTTTAAGAGCAAGGAAGATGCTATTGCATTTTGTGAAAAAAACGGTAAGTTTTTGTGAGATTTTGTGACCACATATTTACATTTTCGGAAAAAAGTTAACAGTTTTTTGTAATTAGTTTCTGTAAGAGCTTGGGTCTATTTAATGTTGGGAGTTTAAAACTTCATAGACAAGAGTAATTTTATAGATATAAAAGAATTGGTTGCTGAATTCTCTCTCAGCCCTTCCCTCCCTCCCCCCCCCCCCCCACCAATCTCTTGCTCACCCGCCCCCTCCCTTTTCTGTCAGTCCCACTCTGCCATCCTCTTTCTTTCTCTTCCTGCCACTACCTGTTTAGTTCTCTCTCCCTCCCACCCACTGCTCTCCACCAGCGTCTCTACCTGCTTAAAATATGTATTTACATTGATTGGTTGCATTAACATTTATCAAATTGGAGGTCAGTAAAGAAAACTCATGAAATAAAGTTAACCGAAAGATAATGAACACTAAAAAGTAAAAATGAAAGATTAAATCCAAGAAATTACCATTTATTGTTTTTCTTAGTGTAATTTAACAAGCACGGAACAAATTGAGAAATAAATTTCAGAACTCTCTCTCTATCTCTCTTTTATAATGTTTCATCTCCTCTGTAGAGGTTGCTGCAATGTATCCACTGCTAACTATGGCAATATTATGGTGAGGTCCAAATCTCTTCCATGGTGCAACTCTTTTACCAATACTGTCTTCTGGTTTTTCTTCTTTAGTTCGTCCAAGTGATTCATTTGTGTTTTATTCGTTTACAGCAAAGCTGTGATATTTGCATCTTTTAGCTGACACATCTGACTTCACCAAGCATTTGTTTACTGGGTTAACTGCCCAGCCACTACTGTCTGAAAGCCGTGGGAACAGTCTTTTTCTGAACTTCCCACTGGGAATCGGACCCTGGTGAACGTTGAGGATTGTATTGTGAAACCATTTCACGAACCTTTAAGCCGCATAGCTTTACTCTTTACAAACCCAGAAACCGGTGAGGTATACAGAACTACAGAGAGTTGACTTTTGCAATGTGGGAAATATTTAGATGTAACTAGGTCAAGATGTAACAAGCGGTGCACACAGGAAAAAGAGGCTGTCAGGTTTCAGGCTAACAGGGCGTTGACGCGCCAGGTAAGATGGAATCCATCTGGTTAAATACTCCCTTAAACTGTGACAGGCCCAGCAAGCCAGCAGTGGATTAAAACCTCACTTGAAGAAACAGAAGAAAAATTGGCCTGAAATTTTGAACTACACCAGGAGACAACAGATCGGATGTTTGGATATGTGCACCAGACAGTGCACCACAGAGAGCCCTGTTGATTAGACACAATGGAAGTGAATCCAGAGGTCTACCGCACAAGCGATGGATAGATGGAATATCCGAGGTCATAAATGCCAGCATCTGCGTAGCACATACAAAGACTCTCACCCGATGCCTCTTTGAAACCTGATGCTGAAAGGCAGTCCAGAAGAAGATGAAGAACTAGGTCAGGATTGAGCAGGAAGATGTTGACTGGCTGAGGGTAGGCCTAGGTTATGAGTTTCCTGCACAGGTTTGTTTGTCAGTCCTGCTTTAATTGGTTACTGGTTACACTGTGTGTGTGTGTGTAGTGCACGCCTCGCTCCCACTTTCTTTCTCCATAACACTATGTGTACCTTATTGTCTCTGTCTTTGCACCTCTACCTGTTTCTCTGTGTGTGTGTATATATATATATACACACGCACACACACACACACACATATATATATATATATACACACACATATATATATATATATATATATATATACACACACACACATACATACATATATCTGCTTCTTTGTGCCACATTCTCTCTCTCTCTCTCTCTCTCTCTCTCTCTCTCTCTCTCTCTCTCTCTCTCTCTCTCTCTCTCTCTCTCTATCTCTATCTCTCTCTCTCTCTCTCTATCCATCCTCACACATGTCATTTCCTGTATCATGTGCTTTACTCTTCAGGCTGGGAATGGATTGTTGAGGAACCTAAAAGAGCTGAAAAGTTGATCAGGAAGTCGTACGGTGAAAACTTTTCCTGGAGTGCCAGAACAAGGGTCTCCACTAAGTAGTGACTGAAGAATGTAGATTAGCTTGCTTGTCCTTCAACTGTGTTCGTGGTTACTGTTTAATGTGTATGGATTTGTCCCCTTCTGAAAGTACAGCTTGTCTTGAAAGCCTTAGCAGTAATTTCATTGAGAAAGGAAGATATTTACTGATAGAGAGCCAGGTAGTGACAAAGTCACCATTGGGGAAGTTTTGGAAGATCCATATTTCACCCTGTTTTCAGAGGACTTTTTTTGCTTGTTGAACACCAGTTGATAAAAAGTATTGATCCCCTTTTCCCCTCCAGTTATTTTAGTCATTGACATTAGAATTATTGTTGATATATATAGTTTAACTTTGAAGTACTTGAGAAAACATTTAAACTAATGGTCAGTTGCCTTTGATTTTGTGAGAAAATACTGTTTCGTATTGTATTTAAAACAGGTAATCTGCAGTTCTGTAACAGAATGTTTGTACATGTGTTTGTTTGTCATTTACTGTGGTGCAGGACTGTAGATGAATATGTTTTATGTGTATATTAACATATATCAGTTGTGTGATTAATAAATATATTGCAGGAGACACATACATCTTGTTTGTAGTTAATTAGAATTTTATGTATCTGTCATGATAATGTTAGTATTGTGTGGATTTGTAGAGCACAGGGGTGAAAAAAAAAAAAAGTAATATTCAATCTATTACAGAAAATTAAAATAGAACAGAAATAAACTCTCTCGTTTTATGCTGGGTGTTCCATAAATTTCCATACATATGAAAATAAACATTTTTGGTTATCTTCCGAAACACGGTCCCAAATTATCTAGGCCGAAAATATACCCTAACAGGGCCCCAGTCGCCTGTCAGTTGCAGACTTCCGGTGACTTAAATTGCACACTTCGGGCGACTACCGCCGCCGAGAGCGCGGTGTGGATTGGGGCTAAACTAGATGGCTGGGACTCACGAGCAGCAGCTACCGCATCTCCTGCAGCTTCCTTCATTTTATTTGCTCATGAGTCCCAGACATCTAGTTTAGCCTCAATCCATGCCACGCGCGGTGGCGGAAGTCCGCAATTGACACGTGACTGATGCCCTGTTAGGGTATATTTTCGGCCTAGATAATTTGATAATTTGGGACCGTTATTCAGAAGATAGCCACATTTTTTTATGAACACCATTTTTTTTATTTATATAATATGCTGCACATGACTACAGGAGTTTTTTTTTAAACACATTTCAAACGCTGAAGAACACATAACTCAGCTGGAGTTATGCCTGTAGTGGCGTATGTGATATGTTAATTTTTTTTATGGGACACCCTGTATTTGATTTTTCAACTCCTATCGGTCAAAGAGCCTGTTAATTCTTCTTCTATTAGTCAGTACCAAGTAGTGTTGGTTTTAATGTCTGCCCACTGCACACTCATTGGTATGATGTTACCACATCACCACCAGGTGTTGATTGACTTGTAAAATATGAGTCTTAGCTCCAAATGCCCACTGCCGCTGACTTAAAAATCCCCCTTTTTGATCGCACATTCGTAAACTGTCAATAATTTTATTATAAAGATAATTTTTCAGTGCCTTGATGCCAAAGCTTCTAACACAGTGATTCCCAATTGCTTGGCTTACAGAACCCTTTTAGAATCAACTTCTATGATGGAGATCTACCATACTGTATGTTCTATGATGGTGTTTAGAGGTAATTTTAAGGAGCAGGGTAGACAGTGAGGTTAATTTGAAGTTAAGACATATCTGAACAGTTGTGCAATGACATTATCTTTTTGAACTTTACCAGAATAATAAATTTTTTTCTCAACTACCACCTGCACACATGATATTGTCATAACTTAGTCATATTTTTCTGTAGTGGCCATGGAGCCCATGGGAAGTGCACACAGAGCCCTTTGGATTCTGCGGAGCACAGATTAGGAACCGCTGGTTTAGAATACTGTCTCTTGGTCTTTGCTGCTCCAGCTTTCTTGTTACGACCACATACTCTAGTGTTTACCCTTAATATGACATGTCCAAAGAACCACTAGTATCAAAAGTAATAAGAAAAAGAAGATCATAATATATGAGCACATTATGAGAAGTGGACAGAGAATCACAACACAGGTATGGAAAAAAAAGAAATATTGTAAAGAAATGATAACATCCAAGAAAAACCCTAATATGAACATTGCTGAGAGAGGCCAAAAGTGTTGGACTAGATTCCATCCATAATATGAAAAGATTTGCACAGGTTAGAACAGAATGGACTAGACTGCAGGCTGTATGTCTTGTACAATGGCACATCAAGATGATGATAAGGGGTAAAGGCTAACTGCACAAGTAGCTGCTAAGCTGAAGAAGGCTACGATTTTTTCGTTAAATACAAACAAGCACAGGTCTTCCTCTTCGTGCCCGCCGGCTGTAAACTCCAACAGTAAGCTCTAACTGTCCACCTCAGAACTGTAATCTTGTTCTAGGACTCGAATGTTTTGTGTACATCAGTTTTACAGATCTGACTTGCTTGTATGCAGACTTTTGGTGCCTTGCTTCTCAGGCAGATCCATTCTGACTTCACAGGAAGCCCCCAGTTGGTCGACTCCAACAATATACTTGGATGTTTACCCTTCAAAGGTCCAAAATATTGTCATCTTCACAGATTCAATGTCTGCCCTTCAAGCTCTGGAGGGCAGTGAACGCTGCAGAACTGACAAAGCCAAGATAATCCTGGATGCTGATCAGCTTATTACCTCATACAACATCAGAATAGTGATGCAGTGGATTCCAGGTCACTCCGGCACACCAGGTAATGACAGAGCTGACAGATTGGCAAAGAAAGGAGCAACACAAGAACAACCACCTACGGCGACAACCTCCAGACAGCAAAAACACTGATAAGAGCTATAAACAAAGAGACTTGGTTGAACAGATGGGCCATGGGAGACACTGGAAGAGAGGTTTATAGACATATGTCTGGCCCTGATCCTAATGACAGCATTAACCATCTAACAAGAAGGGACCAGGCCACCATCTTCAGACTTAGAACGCAACATACTCCACTCAATGGACACCTAAACAGAATACAGCCACAACACTCACCAGAGTACCAGCTATGTAACTACCCCTACGAAAGTGTTGAACACCATCTCTTTGAGTGCCCAAAACTCAGTGAGACACGAAAAACGCAACTCCCTCCGAGACCAGACAATTGGAACACCTTGTACGGAGGAAAAGAACAGCTTGTGAAAACATGCAAATTCCACTACATGGCATTGGGCCAAAGGGCGAAAGCTCATGCGCCGCTGGATCGATAACAACAACAACCAACAATAAACTTGGGGGGGGGGGGGGGGGGGGGGGGGGGGGGGCAGTGGGTCTGTTCTTATTTTCTCCCTCAAAAGGGTCCTAAGATCCACATAGGGAAAGCTCAGGTCGGAACAGGACATTTTATGGTTTTTTATTATCTCACCCCAGATGACGTTACAGGACAGTCCAACATTTTAGAGGGTGGTAAGACTGGATTTCCCAGCTTTCTGATGCTTTTAACGACCCCTAAATTTTTAGAACTGGCCACTACCCACCTACGTCCCACAAGAGAGTGCAGCCTAGGTCCCACGACTGCATGCAGCCTGTCTACCATCTCCTGAAATATTAGACGTCCCGTGACCTGTGGATTTCCCTTTTTTGGGTTGAGGATATTAATCAAGAACCCATTTTGTTATTTTGATTACTTTCTCCCCTGCACATGGACATTATGTTTCAAACATGAATTAACATGCGGCAACGATACCTCTTGTCAGAAGTGGACCTCCTACTAATTTTTAAAGGGTCACAAGAACACTTTATAATGTCAGAACTGGAACTCAGTGGAATCTGATCAAACAGTTTGATGCTCTCAGTTTCACAAGTTATTTTATCCTCCATGTCAGGGCTATTTGACTGATGGTCCGATTGCCAAATGTGGCCCATGGAGGCCTGGCAAGTGGCCCGTGGATCATTACAAGTTGTTCTGTATTACTGTTCCTTCTATGCCGGGGCTTGGCCCTCTGGCCTGTGACGATTGCCATTTTCAGAATGTTGGCACCTGAGTAAATTTAGTTGAATAGCCCTGCTCTATTGAAAATCTATGGTTAAGCACCAGCAAGGAGATCAAAAATTAGAATTTTGAGAGCAATACATCTTCCCTGTAGCAACATATGGATGTGAATCATTGACTATCTCCCAGTCTTTAGGAAAGAGAATAGGGGCTTCTGAGCTAAAATGCTATAGAAAGATTTTCAAAATATCTTGGACAAAGATGAGGAGAAATACTGACATCTTGAGGATCTAAACATCAAGGAAGATTGGCTAATAAACAGTATCCTGTCTCGGAAGCTGAAATATTTTGGTCATATTAGGAGCCACGATGGATTGGGAAAAAATAGTAGCAAACGGCATGGTACCAGGAAGGAGGTGCAGGGGCCGCCCAACACGAAGATGAGCACAGGATATAAGTGACTCCTTGAGTATGAAAGTACATGAGGCAGGAGAGCTGGTTAGAGACAGTTTCTTTCCGGCATGACAGTGACTTTCTGCAAAGGACCTGCTACACGATGATGAGCCCTGCTCTATGTTACTGCAGAAAATCGTAAGTATAGAATGAATGGATCAAGAATTAATGTTACTACTGGTAATCTGGTAATCCTAGTTTCAGCATCATAGCAAACGGGTCACCGCATTGTTGCTCCGCTCCTGTGCCAACGAAAAACACTCGTAGCTCACAGTGTCACACCATGCACTCAACTCAGAAGCTGGGTGACGAAACTATAATGAAATGAATGTTACTACATTCAGGCTATTCTCCCACTAACTCTTTTCCCATCCACAGTAGCTAACGAGGAGTTAAGACAGATACAATTAAACACTTAGAATAATAAAGTTTATGTATTTTCGAGCAAGATTCTCTGTATCTGGAAAGTAAAACGTAAATAGGCAATAGAAAAAAAATATACTTGTTAGGTAGATTCTCTTCTACCTTGGGGTGTAGAAGTTTGCCGAAGGGATCGCTAGACTTCTGTCGGCAGTTTTCTTATTTGGCTCTGCTCCATTTCACTGCTCTGTCGCTGTTGTCTTCCCAGCGAACACTAAATTAATATAATGTAAGAAAATAACCAAAGTAGTTATGAAATGTTAACCATCTGTGTAGTAATCAGTAAACTCACACTGAGTTGCCTGGTACCATAGTGTTAAAGGTTGCCATCTTTTACGTTAAGCATCGAATTTCACCTATACTGTCTGCTCAATACCCGTTTAATCAGTTTCTCTGGAAATTAAAATGAAGCATCACAGACCAGGTCATACGCTTACCCTGACAATCTAAAGGTTGCTGAAAGCTGAGGACATAGTCTAAAGCCATGTGGATGTGTAAATCAAGGGGAAACTGCTACATTATTATCACAAGAAACTCATTATGGAAGCCAAGGCGGATCACAAACGCGAACTGGGGAAGAGAACAAAGACAGAACAAGTACGGGTAGCTGTGATGACGGCCTTAAGCACGATGGTACTTGGTGGGGCAGGGGCCGATCATCACAAAGATGGGTACAGGATATAAGTGACTCCTTGAATATAAAAGTACACGAGGCGGGAGAGCTGGCGAGAGACCGAGTTTCTTTCAGGCAGACCGTGATGAGAGTGACGTTCAACGAAGGACCTGCTACGTGATGATTGGTGTGCTGTTGCGCTATCCAACTGATCGAGACAACTTTCATTACGTCTACTGTATTACCAAATAGTTTGCACCCCAGAGGGGCGACAGCAGCCAGTCCATCAGCCTACTCATTACCCCGCACATCCAAAAATCCTGAGCAGAGCAAATCGCTCACATGCTTATCTTATTTTATGCCCAGCTCGCTAGCGCAATTGGTTAAAACTTTCTGCGCGGCGACCGGGTGACGAACTCCTCGTGGTCCGGGGGTAGGCAGAGAAGCCACATTTCTCCCAGATTTACGGTATCTATCATGGAATTAAGACCGAAGGGTTGCGATCGCCACAGTACCGAGCCAAATTGTTTACAAATCATGGTTTCTGGATACTTAAAAAAAAAAAAAAAAAATCAGCGATACGAGCAACGAGCAACAGCATGATCGTTGATTTTACATATACATTCCTGGTTGTCCTACTCCCAAATTATCGGGCAGCTGCCGTTACTGTTTCTGTCTCGATTTTCAAGCTGGAGGCTGCGATTTTTTCCCCCTTAATAAATTGAATGGAAGGACTTTTTTGTTGTTGTTAATTTTAATCTGTCATTGCAGTTTTGTCTTATGTATAAAATAACATTGTGCGTGTGTGTGGATTCTCACTGATAGATGCTATAATTTTTCTGAATTATAAAACAACCCTAAGCGTTTGCTGAGATAGATTATATACTTATGAAGGGCCCGGCTCTCTAGCGTAGTTGGCTAAACCGGATTGCTCGGTGACCAGGTGACGAACTCCTTGTGGTCCGGGTTCACTCCCGGGGGTAGGCAGTAAAGCCACACTTTATCACGATGGATTAAATAATGGCAATAACAATATCTATGAAAAGGGACAATTACCATGGGATAAATAATGGCAGTTGCATTTTAATCTCATGAAAGTCTATATTGGAAGGAGTATCCGATCTCTAACTCAGTGACCTGATTCATGGTTCAGATGACCGTGTGGTATGGCGAAACCACGGGCCGACTGTATAATCTTTTCGCAGAGGATTCGGATGAAACATAACAACATACGCTTATTGACACGACACACATGATGATAATGATGAACAGAAAAGGCGTAATTTGTGACTTTTCCATCCATTGGGTTGACCCTAGCAGAAAGGCAGAAAAGTAGTGTTAAAGTTCATAACCTTAGTTTATCAGTTTATTTATAAAGAAAGGATGGGAGAGATAGATAGGCAGGGAATCAGACAGACAGACACATAGACAGACAGACAGACAGACAGACAGGACAGACAGACAGACAGACAGACAGACAGACACATAGACAGACACAGACAGACAGACAGACAGACAGACCAGACAGACAGATAGATAGATAGATAGATAGATAGACAGACAGACAGACAGACAGACAGATTAGATAGACAGATGCTATAATTTTTCTGAATTTTAAAACAACCCTAAGCATTTTGCTGAGATAGATTATATACATTTGAAGGCCCGGCTCTCTAGCGTAGCTGGCTAAACCGGATTGCACGGTGACCGGGTGATGAGCTCCTTGTGGTCCGGGTTCACTCCCGGGGGTAGGCAGAAAAGCCACATTTCTCCCAGATTTACGGTATTTACAATGAATCAAGGCCGAAAGGTTGCGATATCCATAATATCGAGCCTAAGGTTAACAACTCATGGCTTCTGGATACTAAAACATACAAACAAACAAATACATATGAAGAAAATTATCTATTGATATGTTTACATTCTTCTAAATTATTTTCCAATTTTTACACACCAACATATTGAATCGGCCCGCCTACACAGCCCGTTATATAACTTTTCGGAGATATCGTCTGCTGACTTACATCTGACGGTTCCACCGTAAACCACCGACTCACGCAGTGCGCGTCTGTGAAGGAAGAATGAGGCTGGCATTCTGGTGGCTTTCTCGCCTGTACCCGAGCCTCCTGTGTTGTGTGCGATTTACATGACCTGCTATAAGTTCCACAAGTGTTTAACTTGGAGCCAGTTCCCTAACATTTTTCTTATCTTCAATAGCATACATAACTCCTGCGTTACATTAGGGTTTTAATACAGTCATGAGTGTGCAGAATATACTAGAGTGGATTTATGTATAGATAATGCATGGTATAGACCATTATTAGCATATGTATGTTAACCGTTCAAATGTTTATTCGGCAACAACTAGAGTTTTGTGATTTTTAAACACGGTTCTGTTTGTTACATCTATAGACTACTGTAGTTCGAGATGTGTGCCTTACATTTGGTCTCTGAATGACTTTACCCACCTGAGTTTATTGGTAAGATTTTACAGTTCACATTATTTAATATGTTTGTGGCTTGGGCATTGCAAATGCGATTTATAATTCTGAAATACTTGGTTCTGTTCCAGCTGTGAGGGGTTTAGCAGCAGACAGCTTTACGTCGATTTAAACAGTGGCGTCAAGAGCCGACTTTTAAGTGGGTAATGGCAAACTATCGAGTACATTTTTTCCTTACGGCAGAACTTTGACAACTTATTTGCGCTAGGAGAAATGGCTAATTTGCTTTTACATGCGATGCCTAAGAAGATTACTTGGCAAAAAAGTGACAAGACAAGATCACAAACACTGAGGCATTAGAAAGAGCAGGTACTACAACAGTTTTCTCAATGCTTAGTCTCCGAAGGCTCAGGTGACTGGGTCATACATGGAGAATGGGGGATGACAGAATCCTTAAGGACATCTTCTATTGTGAATTATAGACTTGTAGAAGATATCAAGGCCGGCCTCTACTACGATACAAAGGGGCGTGCAAGAAAGGACATGAATGAGACAGGTATTGCGGTAGATTCATGTGAACAGTATGTCATGGACCTGTTTAGTGAGTGGGAGAAAATATCAAAGAAATAGGAATAAAACGACCAATGATTGCAGAAGGGTTGAGAGCTGGGTGTCTGAGAAGAAACACGCTAAATACATGTGATGGCAACATCGGTCCTGAAATCCTATGCTCTAATTGTGGAAGACTTTTCTTGACGTGGGCAGGTCTCTCAAGTCATTCTCGCCATAACCATGGGCTGTTATTCCCATGCCCCTCCTCTCCCACCCCAATTGCAGAATATAACGCTATCGTCTGGAAAAAATGAAGGGTGCCAGCAAAGAAAGACACATTTGCTAATGTAAACATATAATATGAATGTTAGGGACGCTACACGTTTAATTACATCAAAAGTCGTATCTCTGTCAGTCCTAAATGTAATGTTATGTTAACATAATTGACGTCCCTATACTTTGAGCATTACCGTGCATACCTAGATCTCCGATTCAGCAGCCACTCCAAGGTACCCCTACTGATTGTTTTCATGAGCCTTTGGTTACGGTGTCTCTTTTCTTCGCCCTTAAGACGGCATAAACGTGCTTCTCCACGTTTTGATCTCATGTCACGTAATCGTGTAAGCGTCAGCGATTCATCATTGTTCGTTCACATAACTTCTAACATTGTTATTTTATCTTTAACCTTCAGTTCAATGCATTTTTACTTAAACAATCTATTTCACAAAGTGTGTGCTTGTATATATCTTGCATGTATGTGTGTGCTTGTGAATCTGAAAACTGCAGATGTGTGTCTAAGTGAGTTAAAATAATAGTTAACACACAGAGTGAGTTTAAGGTAGCGATGGGAATAGAATGGTTATAGTGACAGAAGAACCGGAATAACGTGTATACATGTATGCGATGTATACAGTAATAATTACAAGAATAGTAAATTGCGTGGTAATGAGAAAGTTAACATAAACCCCAGCCATCGTCCAGTGTATTTTGGTACATATTTGGTCAGATGCACGCACAAGAAACCTGGCTTCCACAAGGGTCACATTCACTTGATGGCCTCTTTAACGGCCTCTTCTACATCATAATTATCATTACCTTCTTCTTTTTCGTCTCTTCTTCTTCTTCTTTACCTTCTTCTTCTTTACCTTTTTCTTCTTCTTCTTCTTCTTCTTCTTCTTCTTCTTCTTCTTCTTCTTCTTTCTTCTTCTTCTTCTTCTTCTTCTTCTTCTTTCTTCTTCTTCTTCTTCTTCTTCTTCTTCTTCTTCTTCTTCTTCTTCTTGTTCTTCTTCTTCTTCTTCTTCTTCTTCTTCTTCTTCGTCCTCTTGTTCTTCTTCTTCTTCTTTACCTTCTTCTTCTTCTTCTTCTTCTTCTTCTTCTTCTTCTTCTTCTTCTTCTTCTTCTTCTTCTTCTTCTTCTTCTTCTTCTTCTTCTTCGTTGACCCTTAAAAGGGCTGTTGACACGTTGATTTCTGGTTTACAGCTAGGATACGATATTTGCGCTTTGCGGCCCAACACATCCGATTACAGTTAAACGTTGATTAGTCCCCTCTTATAACATGTTTGTTAGGAGTCAGGGTACTTTCTAATTAGCCGACCACAAACAGAAGAAATTCACAGGTCACGGAACAGTCAAATATTTCAGGGGATGGTAGATGAAGCGTATAGTTTTGGTTAGGGTTAGGTAAACACGCGAAAACTTTGGCCTTGGAAGAAACGCGATAAAGCACAGAAACCACGAAAAACCCGCTCCCACCACCCTCTAAAGTATTGGACTGTCCCGTGAGGACATTTGAGGTCGGCTAAAAAGAAAGCACCGGAGACAGTCAGTCTATTTTTTAACCAAAAAAAGGCACTGGACGCCATGCGCGGATCTGTAATGGCAATGCATTCATTAATTTTCATAATGATTATTCTTATTTTCATTTCAGTGTTACAATGGAAACCTTTTTGAACCGACAATTTCAGTAGCATGAGAAATGTAACTTGTTTGTACTTTTAATTTGTTGTTACTTTAACTTATTACTTTACCTTGTTTGTTTTTGATTATGAAATTTTAAGGAAAGTGTGTATGGATGGAAGCATGAGTTAAGAACTTTGGCAGACATTTCATTCTCTAACCAAATCTAGGCCCTGTCCAATGTAAGGCACGTGCGGGTAGATAAGTTCGACAACTCGGTCAGCGTTTGAGCGATCTCCACGCAAGACGTAAAAGCGAAGTTACAATCTATGGAAACGATAGAAAGGGTGGGCTGGAAGAGAGAAAAAGGCAGCTGAAATGTATGGGGCAAGTCAAAGGTGAAGGTTCCCTGAGATAAAATGGACAGTCGGTATATAGAACATACAAATTCCACTGGGAATCAGGGAGGACACTGGTTAATATCATAAAACGATATCAAACCAGATGCTTGGCACCCTTCCGCCTTTCCAGACAATATTGTTAAAGGTTAAAGGTGAAGGTCAGAGGATCGACTACATTGCATCCGGTTTTATCATATACGGCTCAGTCTCTCACCTTCATTGCATCCGGTTTTATCATATACGGCTCAGTCTCTTTCCGCATAACAGCTAGCTGCCTAATGAGAGCGTCGCACAGAACACGACCTCTGTAGCTCAAGCGACAGTCCCTAGGTATCTCCGTAAAAATTGCGCTCGTTAACTGAACGGCGCCGCCGTGAAACTAACCCACCACCTTTCAGAGTGCGAGGCAAACAGCTTGAGCACTTCGCCACAGAGACCACCTATACATTATTGTTATTGTGTGCTATGAGGAGGCAAGGGACGATGGCGAGTGTAACTAGCGAGACCCGCCTGCGTTAAAAAAAAAAAAATCTTTTTATTGTATCATGAGATGTCCTCACCCTTGTTGTCAACATTTGTATTTAATGTGTTCCCTCTCAGACGCTCAACTCTCACCCTTTCTGCAATAATTTCTCTATTCATTCTCATTCCCTTACTAAAGGAGGGGAGGGGTTAGTCTCCATGGTGAAGTGGTCAAGCCGTTTACCTCGCGCTCTGAAGGTATTGAGTTCGTTTCACATCGGCACCGTTTATTTCATGAGTGCAATTTTTCTGAGATCCTGAGGATTGTCGCCGGAGCTATGAAGGCAGTGCTCTTGCGACATAGTTTTAGCTGTTCTGCAGGGAGAGACTGAGCCATATGTGATAAAAGTCGGTGTAATGAAGTCGATCCTTTCACCCTCACCTTCCCTTCCTGATTTGGCTCATCCACGCAACAGGGTTCAGTTCATTTTGTTTCCACGAATCCATTTTATTATATCTGTATCATTCATGTTCCGCTTCCACACGTCTTTATATTGCAGTAGAGGCCGGCCTTCAGAGTTGTCTTGGAATTGGCGGAAAGGTGAAGAGAAAGTCGATTGATCACTCTTCCTCATATACCATAGCCCAGAATATGTGAATGCCAAAAGCTTTACATCCAAACAACACTAGCTGCTTTGTGACTACCTTAACGTTTTACATTATGACCGAACATGTAACATTTCAAGAATAGATAAAATAGTCCAGACACGTTTTCTGACATGACGAGGCTGTGGCGGGAGCGTATCGTGCAGTGGGCAAGTGATAATATTTATCAGACGCTGTAGGCAAGGCACACACACTCTTAAAGCAGCAGATTACCTGAAACTGAGACTGATGTAAATATCAGCCAATCAGACGAGCAGTTCCAGGAATTTGTGTAGGAAATCGTCCCTTTAAACAAATCTCAGGACGTCAGACCAACAGGTAGCGGCTCAAAAGGGGGAAATACGGCACGTGCGCACCTGTTCTTTGCTTAGGCTTGAAGTTCTTGTCATGTTATTTACACCTCTCTCTCTCTCTCTCTCTCTCTCTCTCTCTCTCTCTCTCTCTCTCTCTCTCTCTCTCTCTCTCTCTCTCCCTCTCTCTCCCCTTCTCTCCCCTGTCTCTACTAATGATTTAGAGAGAGGAAGGTCGTGGGCTCAGGTCATGACGGTGCCAGGAAATTGTCAAAAATGACCTTGGCTCCCAGGTCGACACTGTCTTAAATGGGTACTAGGTTAAGTCCTAGGAAGTAAATGCAGCCGGTGTGATGCTGACCTCATCACCCACGGAATGCCGATTGGTGGATAAAACGTCGGTTTAGCCCTATATACCCAGTACGCATAATTCGTAGACATAAACATTCATTATTGAAATGGACAAACAAAAACAAATACGATATGTATCCCAAATATAGTTCCGCTGGATTGAGCAGGATATTGTTGTTTAAATGACTACACATGCATACATATTTTTTTTATATGTATGTATACATTAAAAAGTTAATTCTATTTTTCATTTTCTTTTCTCGCAGTGAATATGTGACTCGCAGTACAAAATGGAGGATAAAAATAAAACGGTGCCTAGACTGCAGATAAGGCGTCCATCAGTAGTTATTATCACACGATGGAAATGGTTAGCGCTTCGCATCCTGGTTGCCGTGGCGGGAGTTTTGGTTGTGATATTAACAATAACGCTAGCAATTGTTGCTACTACAAACACTACACCGCCATACTGCTCTAGCGGCCTAGGAAGTAAAAACAAACATTTGAACAACCCTGGCTTATTCAACGACTTAACCCCGAAAGAGATGATAGCTATTAGAGATTATCTTCATTCTCAGAAACGCCTAAATCTGATCCTCTTTGAAAACGCTACTGTTGACTCTAGTTACATTTTCATGATGTCGCTTCAGGTCCCACTTAAAGCTGCCGTGTTAAACTTTCAGGAAGGCGTGGACAGAAAGCCACAGAGAGCCGCCAAAGTGATTGTATTTAGAGGAGATGCTGATCCCCCAAGAGTTGAGGAATATGTCGTCGGACCTTTACTTACTCCTAAATTTTATAGAGTAGTGACAAGTCCTGCCTACCGCAGGGTTCCAGTTCCTTTCTCAAGTCGCCCAGTAGATGCCGTTGAAAGAAAACAACTAATGCATTTCCTTTCTACTGCTACAGAAGGACTATATTCATTCTTTCAGGAAAACTATAATTTGACATTTCACAACTGTACGTCCAGTGATACTTGTATTTTGTTTAAAGACTTTGGATCTGCTAGTTCCAGGAGTGGAGAAAGACAATCTTGGTTCTGGGCTTATAAAGAAACTGGTGGATTTTATCCTCGTAATCTTGGTTTTGCCATACAGGTAGACCATCGAAGTGTTCGTGATTTTGATTGGTCTGTATCGGCGGTAAGCTACAACGGGCATATTTTCAACGATGTTAGTGATTTAATCGAGGCATACACAAACGGAACTGTAAGAAATATTCGTTACATATTAGACGACGCGGATGTCAAGTTATCAGCTTCTAAACGGCGAGGTTATAGGTCGTTTAATGTACCTCTGCGTCCACCTCGCTTAGTCGAGCCGGACGGTCATCGATACACCATTGACGACCAATTTGTCCAGTATTTTGGATGGAACTTTAACTTTCACATGCATTCGGCAACAGGTCTCCAAATTGTAGATCTTTACTTTCAAGGAGAAAAAATTGCTTACGAGATTTCTTTGCAAGACATTACGGCTTTCTACCCAGGACCTGTTTCAACTTGGCTAGGGCTGTATGGGACGTCATGGTTAATAGGAGCATCTTCTTATGAACTTGTACCCGGTGTTGACTGTCCCGCTACCGCTAGTTTTAGAGATTCCTATCATTTTGCCAACTCTGGAAGTCCCCTTCGCTACAAAAATTCGATATGCATATTTGAACAGACCGCTAGTACTCCGTTAAGAAGACACTATTCAAATGGAAAGGATGGTAAATTTGACTCCTATGGCGGGTTAGTGTCAAGTAATCTTGTTGTTAGAGCAATCGTTAGTTTGTGGAATTGTGATTATATCCTTGATTATATGTTTCACCTGGATGGAACAATACAACTCAAAATATCCTTATCTGGGCATGTGCAAGCGTTTTTTAGTTTAGCTAAAGAAGATAGCAATGATGACATGGATCACAATGTTAGGGGTGGTTTACATCAACATCTGTTCCACTGGAAAATCGATTTTGATATAGAGAAACCAATGAATAGGTTTCAAACATTGGATATGACAACGGAGTCCGGGTCAAGCTTCTGGTATAATGACGCTGTTAACAATACTCAACTGAAATCTGAGGCTAGTCTGAAGGAGACTGAAATCGAAGCAATTATCCAGCATGACTTTGATTTACCCCAACACGATATTATATATAACATGAAATCAGACAACAAATACGGAAACAACAGAGGCTATAGGATAATTAACGAAGCAAAGAGCAAGTTTTTGCTGCAGAATTCCACAGCTGCCAGATCTGCTGGCTGGGCTAAATATCAGGTGATTACTTTTTATACTCGTTTATATGATGTACAGTTAAGTAGTTGATTCTTTTTGTACCAGCAAACATATCACATGTAGTCAGATATTGCCATTAGTCACTTAGTAGCCTTACAATTTGGGGGAGAGAGGGGGGGGGGTGAGGCTCCAAGGGCTTAAGGCCCTCCCCCAACTCCCTCTGTCTCTCCCTTTATGTCTCTCATACTCTCTCTCTCTGTCTCATGCGCTCTGTCTGTCTCTCTCTCTCTCTCTCTCTCTCTCTCTCTCTCTCTCTCTCTCTCTCTCTCTCTCTCTCCCTCTCTCTAGCTTCAGGTGCTCTACGATAGAAACACCATGTTTTTCGGGGCTCAGTTGTAGGGAAAATAAGAACAGACCCACTACATTCCCAAAAAAGCATGTCTTAAGAGCCAAATAACTGGGGATTCCTTCGAAGTCGGAGAGCATCTGTTTAAGGAGTAAGGAACCAACAGTTTGTAATTAAGAAACTCAGATCTGTAAAACGAATGTGCACACAACACTCAGGTTCTAGAACAATACTGATGTCCAGAAGTGGGCGAACAACCAGAACTTTCCGCCAGAGTTTACAGTCGGTGAACATGAAGAATACAAAGAAGAAGAAACTATACTACTCCACATGCATTGAAAAAAAAACACATACACACACGCACACAAAGAAAGAAAGAAAGAAAGAAAGAAAGAAAGAAAGAAAGAAAGAAAGAAAGAAAGAAAGAAAGAAAGAAAGAAAGAAAGAAAGAAAGAAAGAAAGAAAGAAAGAAAGAAAGAAAGAAAAAAGAAAGAAAGAAAGAAAGAAAGAAAGAAAGAAAGAAAGAAAGAAAGAAAGAAAGAAAGAAAGAAAGAAAGAAAGAAAGAAAGAAAGAAAGAAAGAAAGAAAGAAAGAAAGAAAGAAAGAAAGAAAGAAAGAAAGAAACGCATAGCTTATAAAAGAAAGATAATTTTGATAATGATGTTCACAATTTGTGTAATTTAATGAATGACATTCAAACAACACAAACGAATACTTTAGCGTTCAACCAATTAAAGGACAGCTCTTTTGCATTTGAGTCGTCGATAGTTTTAGGCGCAGGGACTTTCCCGTCAACTAATCAAAATTGCCAAAGGACAACTATGCGTTGTTTTTTTTTTAATCAGGACCTGTTTCAACACGGTTATGTCTGCATAGCTGCGGCGAGGGTGATAGGGCTATAACTTGTCATCCCTTTGTGGGATGCAATTTTTCGTTATTTGAAGCCCTACTCTGGCTCTTGCCAGGGGCCGCAATAAAGCCTGGCCATATATATGGTCTAATGGCTGAACGCGGTTTCTGGGACCTCTTCACGGATGATTCTCGTCCACATAGTGGCACTTTATGTCATCGGGTGTTTATCGCTTGTGTGATGTCTTGGTGGGGTAAAAGAAGATATAGATAGATAGAGATAGATGATGGGGCTGCAAATTTTGAGCAGCTTCATTTAAGATTAAGGGCTAGTTAATTCAAGAGATAAAGCATGCAGGGCGATGCGCTATCTCCTTGATTTTCCAACCATGAAGGACATAATAGAAATTTGTCAAGCACAAACCTACCTCAGAGTCAACGCAGTCACACGACTCCCGGTTCGTAATTTAATTAGGAAGGAAAAATGCCTGCAAAAAAGTGGATGATGGGTCAAGGACATTTTTTAGCAGGTGTGCTCTCTTGAGGACATAGAACCTGCTGATGAGTGGGTACAAGTGCCAACAGATTCATGTACGACCTTTTCTGTTCGATTCTGACTGGACAGACAATGCAGACAACAAAGACTGGCCCCAGTGAAGGCAGAAGTGCTGGTCTTGATTTTCGAGAATTCTCTAGAGGCGAACGCCGACATTTATACAGATGTTTCTGAGAGAAGCTCATGCGCTTTTACGGCTTATGTTGGAGTTAGAACTTTGAAGCAAGATTCTGGTGCTTTCGCCTTGGCTACATACAAGTAGTCTGACTATGAAGGTCATGGCAGTGACCAAAGCACTAACATGGCTAAAGACGCCAACCTTTGCCCGCGCATGTTTTTTCTGAGACTCAGTGAGTATGTTCATGATAATAGAGATGGGCTGGATCCGAAGACAGTGGCTGGAGTATTTGAGGCGATCGGGGTTGGCGCATATCAGTTTCATATTCGTGCCAGGGCACACAGTTGTGCAAGGAAATGAGCAAGATGATAAGCTTGCAGATAAAGCTAGCATGGCGGACGGTAGACCAAGTTGGCATATTGAATACTCTATGAAAAGTAAGACGTTTGCGAAAACCAAGTGATGATTGTGAATCTGCAACAGTGATTATATGCCAACTCTGGAAGCTCCCTATAGATAGAGCACAGTATGTTTTATAACATATGTGTCAGAATCATATGGGTTAATATTTCAGCATTTACAAATAATATTACATTAGATCGGATTGTTGCACTATCCTCATATCATTCCAGGCACATTATGTGTCGCATTTAACTGAATGACTGACTTTCTACCTCACCAGGACATCACACAAGCGATAAACACCCGATGACACAAAGTGGATGAGGATCGCCGTGGAGAGGTCACAGAAACCGCGTTCAGACAATTGGCCATATGTATGGCCTGCCTATATTGCGGCCCTGGCAAAAAGCCAGGGTGGGGCTTCAAATAACCAAAAATTTCGTCCTAAAAAGGACGAAACTAGATTGCATTGGCTTGCAATGCTTTCCTGTAACTGTGTCGCATTTAGCACAACTCCAGCCTAGGTCTCTTATCGTTTGTCACCTCATGCAGTTCAGATACATTCTCTAAAATCATTAATCTCTTGTCAATAAATCTCTTTACTATAAGTTTTAACCCCCCTCCCCCCCCAAAAAAAAAAAAACTATCTTTCTAATTCTTTTGCTCTGTGGGTTCAGAGAAAGGAATTTTTAGCTATAAATCCTTAAACTCGATTCAGACTAAAATGATGTCAATTGTTCTAGAGAAAATGTTATTACATGTATTAATATTAATAATAATAATATGTGTGCTGTTTGGCCTTAGCAAATCTGAACATGACATTTTCTATTTTTTCAAAATTTCGTTAGTGTCCTGCCACTGTGGACGATTAGGCATCCACATTAAACAACTATTTAATTGTTAAAATCAACTCAAAATCTCTATAATTGTTGTCTATAATTATTTCTTGCTGCCCTACACATATTCAATTTATACAGCCCCTGGCTGTTGTGTGGTTTTCTAGGCAAATTTACGTCCAGTAGTTTGCCATTGCTTCTGGACGGTCAGCTTTCTTGATACCACTGTCGAAACCAACGCAAGGCGTATGGCCCGCAGCTGGGATCAAACCCGGCATCCTGGCATTACGAAGCAATTTATACATATCGGAAAATATTTGTGTGCTTACATCTGCCACTGTATGTACCTGTGCTGGTGCGTCCTGTCTAGATGCTTATATTATCACACTGTAACCTATACAACACATGTTTACTTTTTCCTGTATTTTCCCCTCGCATGAATTCTCAAAGCTGGCTGTTACCAAATACAAGGATGTTGAGGACAGCAGTTCATCCATTTATGCCCAGGGTGACCCCTTTGATCCAGTACTTGATTTCACCCGCTACCTAGAGGACAATGATTCAATCGTGGACACAGATTTGGTGGTCTGGGTCTCATCAGGATTCTTTCATATTCTACAGTCAGAAGACATCCCTGGTACCAGTACTACAGTAAACCAAGCGCAAGTGTTTTTGAAGCCATATAATTTCTTCAACCACTGTCCCAGTATGGCTGTGAGTGACGCACTGGTAATCAGACGTCAGAAAAGTGAGGGCAAAGACCTCTCATTTGATACTTTTGAGACAGAGTCAGGTGAACCCTTATGTTATCAGAAAGAGAAAAGTGTAACTGAATTTGATGGTGAAATAAACGATTCTGAAAATTAGTCAATTAACAAATTTTTTTAAATAAGATTTTCAACTCATTCGGTCCCAAGCAAATCGCTCTGCATTTCTTGAGTTCAGTTACATTATATTCTCAACCTTCTGAGCCCTATCTAGTAATTACGTTAACCTACTCTGCCTCAAATGTTGTGCTCTACATCCTTCTTTCTCAGAGTATTATTATTTTCTTTGCTTCAGACTCAAACATGTTTAAGTTAAAATAATAAACATGCAGATTATAATGCAAGTAAGTATCATTTAACTTGGGTCTCAAAGAGTTAAGTCTTCCTACACTATTACATTGCATTTACAATATTTGTGTGTGGTTATCAATACTTTCTTCAATCAGTTTAGTAAATAACAGTAAGGAAATTTATCTTCCTCCTTTTTCAACTTTTTATTATTCTACACACTACATAAGATAGACAAAAAGATATGTCTTTTCCATTTCCTCATTTGCTTGTGTAGCATTTATTTCTTTATGTCAGCTCCATTGCAGTCACTCCTGTTTCCCTACATTCCCAATATAATCACGAATTATGTCAATAAAGACTACAATTCATCATGACTGAACTCTTTCAGTACCTTTTCTTTTTCTTAGTGTTCGTCAGCTGTAAACTCCGGTTGCTCCAGGACTTGATTTTTGCGTGCACATCCATTGTACAAATCTGACTTATCTGTGTGCAGACTACTGATTCCTCACCTCTCAGGCATTTGCACACCAACTTCAAAGAAAACTGACCTAGTTTTTTTGCTTTGAATGACATGCCTGTTAGGGAAGCATTGAACCTACCCCCCCCCCCCAACAGGAAAACTCATTCAATATAAAACAACGCAACAAAGGTTTCTTGGTCACTCTTAAGATAGTATGATGTTTATGTGGTGTCTTCTCCGTCACATAAACATCTCATATCAACCCTGACTTTCTGAATCTTTAGTTTGCCTTCTTCTGTCCCATGATGTCTCTGCTAAACTCCTCGTTTATGCTCAACCTTTTGTAAGTAAAGAGTTGAAGAAACAACCGCCTAGTACTGAAAGACAAAGCTATCAACACCTTGGGGGGGGGGGGGGGGGGGGGGGTGGAGAGGAGGGACCTATTGTCTGAGGTGACCAAACCAATAAATGAGATGCTATCTCCAGAAAATCTCCAGCATTCTTTGTCATTCACTTGGTCATTTGTTTTTATTCTTTTTTTTTTCATTTATAATCTCCTGAGAACCACTGCATTTGATTGATTTTGTTTTGATAAAATCGAACCTATTCTGTATTTCCAGCGACTTAATTTGACTTCTGCTTAACTGAAAAGCTTTTTGCACTAAATAGGAGAGTTGAGTATGTGTAACATTTAAAATTTCCTATTTGTATCGCTCTTTTCTCTCAACATATTAATAATTTTCTGATGTCGTTGAAATTATTTTAAATTTATATTAACTTGTTTATGTCTATATCACTTCTGCCATCATTTGTTATTACACCTTTAAGATAGGAGAAACTTGTTACTTGTTCTATCTCTCCATTTACTGTGATGTTCATTGCTGGCCAAAGGCAATTTATGGTATATAGGGCAGTCGTGCAGAATATGATATATTGTTATCTTATTGATGAAGCAGAAGTATTTATCAGTATAAAATTTATTTATGGAAAAAAAAATGTCTGAAGTCTACAGCAAGGCTGTCATATCTCATGTTTTGGCACAGCACATATTATGTTAAACAAATAATTTCATTCAAATCTTTTTTTTTTTTTTCTGTTATAATTGCCTACTTCTAAAGCAGCAGATGGTTTTAAACCTAGATGTTGCCATATAACATCAAACTGCACACATTTATACACACACCTGCTCGTGGACACACGTATGCGTGCAAACCACACACACACGCACGTGCCCATGCACGGGTGCACACACCCACACAGATACATACACAAACTGTACTGTATATGCCCATAGACAGCAATACAATTATGTAAATATAATGTTTCTAAACAAAATAACCTACCAAATAAGAATAATTATGACTTCAAAGAAATTTTATAAACAGGCAGTTTAATTTAGTTGGTACAAAATCATTTGTAAAGGGCAACTAATTAAGGTTTTTTTGATGAAATCGAATCTGCTGCGCCAAAAGGCATAAATATTGCAGCCTAGCTGTAAACCACAACACACTGTACCAACCACCATTTTAAAATTGATCACAGAACAGAAAGAGTGCTTGCAGCTGTCTGTAGAAATGTAATATTATACTGTGGCACATTATAATATACTTGACAGAGTTGTAACATATTTATTAATTTTAGACTTTAAAAAATTTTCAATGTAATTATTTATGTATCAGATGAAGCTTAAATATATGGCACAAGGAATAATGCTTCTAAGTATTATCATTCTATTCTTGTTAACACAGATTTTATTATTTTGTTTATATATTTGTTGTCTGGTAATACAATCAAAGATTTATGTTATTCTTGTATGTGGACAAAACAGTTCCTTACCACATACTGATTCACCTTGCAAAAATTACTTCTTAGTTTTCATTCACTCTTAACTGAAATCCACGCAGCCCTGTGATCTCTTTATAGCTCATTATATAGGGACATAGCTTGCCATTCAAGTCTTCTATAAAAAATGTTATATTGCAATTTTTGGGGGATTACCTATAGTACTTTTAAGTTTCGTGTACAAAAATTTTCTCAACTGAATAATATTTATTATTAGCTGTATCACATTCATGTTGCCATTCTGTTTTTGTGCGTTTTGTTTTTGTTCTAAATATTGATGTAATTTATTCTAGAACTCACTAAGACAATAAAGTTACCCTTATTCTATTCTTTGGCTGCTGCCATGGTGTAGCAGATCCAGAGGTCACAGGTTCAAATTGGAACCAAGCTGGACTTTAAACAAAAATATGACCTTGGCTCCTAGCCATAAATGGGTACCAGAGTCCTGGAAAGTAAAGGCAGCCAGTGGCATGCTGACCGCATCAGCCACTAAGTGCAAAATGGTCTATACCAGCGGTTCTCAACCTATGGGTCGTGACCCTTTTTGGGGTCAAACAAGCCTTTCACAGGGGTCGCCTAAGACCACAGGAAAACACATATTCATTGAAGTTATGAAATAGCAACGAAAATAATTGTATGGGCGGGGATTGCCACAACATGAGGAACCATACTAAAGGGTCGCAGCATTAGGAAAGTTAAGAACCGCTGGTCTATAGGTGTAGCACTATATGCCCAATATACCTGAAGGTGTGGAAAAAGGTCTTTTACTTTACACTATTTTTTAAATGTTCTTGTGGCTGATTGAAGTTTGAGGCTTGTTTCCTACGTGATAGTGTGAACCAACTTAGTAATCTTATATACTAAATCTACAGTATGTATTTCACCACAATCATGTGCACTGCCGATCAACAAAGGCTGTCAAATTTTGACATCTCACGTGATCACCAGAATCATGAATCAAGTTGGCGATCTTGTCTTGCTTCATTCATATGACCAAACCATCCAGGTATTTACCTCTCTGCCTTCCCCTTGCTATTTTTCTAACAATCTTGCCAGTCATCAGTGTTTTTAAGTCCATTGTGCTTTAGAAAGACGGTCTACATCTCTCTATCAATTTACAGTTTTCATCTGCGTAATTTACAGTATTGTTGTCTTTTTTTGCTTCTCTTCTAGATCTCGCGAACACACAGATACAATAACAGAATTTTAGTAGACGAACAGTATGAGGGAAATCTTGTCTTTAAGTGATAAGGAAGAAAGCCTGAATACAAATATAAATGATAGAAATGTAGGACCCTGTTCTTTCTAATCAAGTTGAATGATCGTAGACTTGATCTGTATCCCCTCAAAAGCTAACTTTTCCAACACAGGCAGATAGATATCTTTTGTTACTGGTAAAATAGCTCCTTTTCTATTTATTATGCCTGAAACAAAATTAAAACAAATATTGATTATAAAGAACGTTAATGCTTTCTGTACATGACAGCTTTTGTTTCAGTTATAAATATTACAGCTTTTAACACAAAAAGCTGTTATTCAATGTCTTTCTATATTCGGACTGAAACATTAATTAATTTACAGTAATTTACAGTGGGGATGAAAATCTGTACCAGAAATCACTGGCAGTATGCCGCAATGCAACATACTATGGGTTATAAAAAGAAGAGCAACTATCTGAGGCATAAAACAAAATGTTAAGTGTGCAATGGATGGCTTTTTCAATGTATGTATGATGTATTGCTTAGTATTCTTTCTTCTTCTTTTTTTGTCATCTCACTGTTACCAGGTTGTAACCCAGTGTTGTGGTTTCATGCATTTGTCTTGCGCTTCTCGGGTGTTTGACTGATAAATTTGTTCAACTTTTGGCAGGTTTCATCTACACCATTTATTCATATTTTTTCTTGGTCTTCCTCTCGCCTTCCTCCCAGATGTTCTCATATGCAGTCTGGTTTGGCTGCATTCTCACTAGATGGCAGAACCATTTCATTCTTTGTCTGTCAATATAATCCAGACATGGTCTTATTCCAACTTTCCCTATAATGCTGATATTCGTAACCCTGTCTTGTATAGTGTTGTTAGTAACTTTGCGGAGACAGAATTTGCCTTCTGTACTCTGGCTTCTATCTCTCTTTTGAGTCTGCCATCCTCCGTAAATATGCTTCCTAGATATTTGAATTCTCGTACTTGTTTGATTGTAGTACCGTTAACATGAAGGTTCATGATATTATGTTTCATGATTTTGCTTAGTACTGAACAAATTAAATATCATATTCAAAGACAAGAGGGAGGTGTGGCAGCATAGTGACACCCACTTGTAGTATTAACCTGCTGATTATTGGCTCAAACTCTCTGAAGGTGGGGTTTTGTTTGTGACCACACAGCTCAAGGATACACTGCCAAAAACTGTCACTACTGTCTGTATTTACCACTTTTTCAGTGTAGGCAGAAAGGAAGTGGGCAGTAGCTGATCACACTCTATCCTCATCTTCAGCAGCCTGTGCAGACTTCCAATACTAATGGTACCGGTCATAATCTGGTTAAATATCCATCTTGCCTTTCCTCTGAGTGCAGTGAGCCAGCCATACCCTCTGATCACACCCAGGTGCATCATTCTCTCTAGGCTACAATAATCCAGCTTCTCTTCTGACTTCGTTACTTGTTTCCAAAGGGCCTTGACCACATCTGCCTTGTCATAAATCAGTTCACCACCCTGTGGTGCAGATCCAGCCAATCTGTCTGCCTGTTCATTTCCCCCAAGCCAGCATATCCTGGAGAAAAAATCTAAAGTATGTTCCTTACCTGTGATCTTCCAAGTGAAGCTTACCATTCTGCTCGAAGCAACCCTGTCTTCACCTTTCACAGCATGCTTTCAGAGTCTGTTACAATTATGACATGTATATGCATCTTGTCCTTTAGCCAACGGAAAGCTGCAGTGACTGCCTCTACCTCAATTCTACATATTGTAATATCATATGCCAGGCTGTCCTGCACTAAAGATTTTCCATTGGCTTTCACTACAAACCCCCAGGCACTTCTCTTCCCTCTCAACACAGAATCATCTGTATAGATAATCAGATCATTTGGATAAGAAATGTCATGAATCAACTGTTGGACTTCCACCTCCATAGCCTTTTCCTCGTCCAATGTTCTCCAGCATGCATACTTGTCTTATTGTGTCTTCTGCTTGAGCCATCCACAATTTTCCCTTTTCAGCCTCTTACCCTAAGCTGCATCCAAAGCTTCACACAGAAGGTGCTCTTTGTCTGCATCTATTCTGAGAGATATGACGTAGCCTCCAGCCCCTTTAACCTATCTGCAATAGTCGGCAAAGCAAGGATATATCACATGCATACAACAGGGTGTCTCTTGTACTTCCCAGGATCACTTGCATAGCTTCATTCTGAATGCGGTCTAGTTTCACTAGCTGACTCTTCGAGATAGTGGGCAACCCCAGTTCATGATCAATCAATGAGATGATTAAGTGCTGGTGTGAAAAGCATTCTCTGCTGAAGAAGAAAAAGAAGAAACATTAGCAAGTGATATGTTACTGACCTTCCACTATAAGACTTGTACAAATGGCCACGGTAAGACCTACGGTTCGTGCCATGGCTGAAAAGCCACCAGCATGCCCCATTTCCAGAAGATCAAAGGTATACTTTTGCTGTTTACCATCTGCCAAAGTGGCCTGGATGACATTTCTCATAACAACCATGTCTCTCTCTTGAGGACCTGTACAAAGACAAACAAATAAACTGAAATGTAATTTTTTTCCTCGTTTTCTGCCCTTTTTCCTCCATTGGCCCAATGCCCTCAACCAACTCATGCCAAGTTGTCCTATCCTTTACTACTGCATGCAGCTCATACATGTCTTCCATATTTTTTTAACTTTTCTCTCTAGTTGCCTTCTCCATGTGTTTTTTGGTTTGCCTTTATTTCTA
The DNA here is from genome assembly GCA_905116865.2 of Candidula unifasciata. NCBI lineage: Eukaryota > Metazoa > Mollusca > Gastropoda > Stylommatophora > Geomitridae > Candidula > Candidula unifasciata. The sequence continues at coordinate 234,741 of CAJHNH020005646.1, forward strand.
AGCCCATGTGGGTTCAAGTGTAAAGACATTTTAGTTTTATAGTTCTTAGGTTTTCTCAACGTGTCCTCTATCAAATGACAGTGTCTTTTCTACATCTTTTGATTCTTTGTAATTTGTTTAGTTCTCTCCCAAAGCTCCACATTACTGATTCCATTAAACAATTTAATTCCCTCTGTTCTGCATAGACATCAGTTAATTAAAGTCTGTAGTTTATTAGTGATTTCTTTAGTTGTTCTCCATGGAAGTTTCATACATTTTTGACTAAAGAGTTAATTGTCTGTGGTATAAGGCCTTCATCATTACCAGTCTGAGATAAGTTTCAGGCAGATCAGTAGCAGACAAAACTGCCTTGATTTCAACAACATATGAGTGTCAAACCATTCAGAAAGCGATGGCAAAATACTGCAGGTAAAATTGCATTGTAAACCCACAAACACAATTTGGGTCTGTTTCACTGTTGTATAACTTGATAGATTCTTGTTCACTAAATATTGGTGGCATCTTCCTACTCGTTTCACTGCTTAACCTTTGCTCCCCTGCCTTCAATTTTTTATTCAGTATGGTTTTTACAAGAAAGCCCTTTTATAATTTTCACAAGAATATTGTAATTTAACATGGCCGAAATATGTCACTTGTCTTTTGTTTTCTTCTTCTTCAGGTTCTATCTCCACTGCATTAAAACAACATATAATAGTAACTAATATATGTGAAAAAACAAAAACAATGGAGAACAGTGAAAGGCTGCCTTGAATGATAACTGAGACTATCAGGGATCCACCATGGTGAAATGGCTAGAAGCTCACATGCGGATCCGAAGGTCATGGGTTCAAATCTAAACGGAAACAGATTTTTTAAAATATATACCCCTGTCTCAAACAAGTGCAGCAATTTAAATACTTGGGGAGCATCTTCACAGATGATGGAAGAATTGATAGGGAACTTGAGGTAAGATGTCAAAAGGCGAACGCAGTAACTTACCAACTCTCCCCACTGCTAAAACACCCAAGCATCACAATGGCACTAAAACGACAACTGATAAATTGCATGTTTATACCAACCCTCTGCTACCAATGCCAAACCTGGTCCCTAACAAGAGCACAGGAGAAAAAGATCACGACGTGCGAAATGAGATGCTTACGTAAGGCTGCCAATGTCACAAGGAGAGACAGAGTTCGAAACGAGAACATTAGATCAATTGTAGGAACCACACCATGCCTGCAATACATAAAGAAGCAACAAATAGAGTGGTTTGGCCACTTGATGCGAATGCAAACTGACCAACTACCTCTACGAGCATACAACGAACAGCACTACTGCCCTAGAGCAAGAGGCAGACCGAGAGTACGATGGATAGACAATATATCAGAGATCCTGAGGCAACACGGACTAACAACAACACGTGCAACACACCTGGCCCAGGATAGAAAACTGCGACTCCCCACTACGCTGTGAGGCAATTGTGGACAAGACAAGACAAGACAAGACCCCTGGCTCCCAGGTCGACCTAGCCTTAATTGGGTATCGGGTGAAGTTATGGAAATTAAAGACAGCCGGCATGATGTTGATCACATTCCCTATTATGGGCCAATGGTCTATAAAAATATGAATTTAGCCCCTTATGCCTGATATGTAAAGGAACCTTTTAATACATTTGAAAAAAAAAAATATGCAACGTGAAAGCTGCCTTGAACAATAAGTGAGACTGTCAACTTATTAGACAATGGTAAGTCAGCTTCAGCATCAGTTTTCAGACTGACCATCCTTGTGACAATGACAGGTTCATGACACAATACAGATTAATCATGAATTAGCACACACCAAAGTTACAAGTAACACAATAACAGAAATGAACTTACCATATGCAAGCTTCTTAGCAAGGTGAGCACATAATGCATCAAGAGGGGTTGCTCAGCTTTGGAACTTCCTCAGTTCCCATAAGCCCTAGTCTGTAAGGAATACTTCTTATTTTCATTGCATTTATTGTCTAACAAGGTGCTGCTATTTAAATATTTTAAATATGTTTGTCTATATTAACTTGCAATATCTTATAAAGGGTGGGCCATATTAATGGGAACAAAATCTTGTCATCCATTTTTGGGATGCAATTTTTTGTTATTTGAAGCTCTACTCTGGCTCTTGCCAGGGGCCGCAATATAGCCAGGCCATAAATATGGTCTAATGGCTGAACATGGTTTCTGGGACCTCTCCACGGGTGATCCTCATCCACATGGTGGCACTCTGTGTCATTGGGTGTTTATCACTTGTGTGATGTCCTAGTGGAGTAAAAGAAGATAGATAGATTAATGGGGCAAATTTCAAATGCACATGTGGAGCATGTAGGAAGCAACATTTACTACCAAATATATGGAAAACACTGCTAAATGATGGGAGTTTTGCACTGTGTTCAGTGTTTGAAGATTACATTCCTGAGACGAATACCACCTTGATGAGAACACTCTTTGGCTCTAACAGTCATGTTCAGTATAGTTTTTGCACAGGGTTTTGGTTGGGATAGTTGCTGTCTTCCTTTGGATGTTGTCCTTCAATTCACTGATGGTAATGTTCAATGAAAGAAACAAACATGTAACTCTCATCCTTACACTTTCTATTAAGCTATATATAAAACATGCATGCCAGTTTTTGCTCACAGTAATTTAAATATAAATGTTTCCTATCAAAATGGCCCACCCTATATTTCTATTCTGTTTTGTTTGCATAAGAAGCTTATAAAAAATATTGTAATTTATTTTTTTCTACGTAGGATTAAATATGTTCCCTCAACTGTTTTACCTACTATGATTTTTTTGTAAACAAATGTCATTCTACATTGTCATTACATGAAATTATTACTCGTCATTCAAAATGTATCATATTATTGCAGTTTTTTTTATGATACATGTTTAGTCATGTGATTATGTTTTCTGTTTAGCAAATAATTTGCAAAATGTTTACCTTTACTTTCAGTTTAAGGCATTCTCACATTCTTAATTTTATGCAGTGTTGATTTATGGTGTATGTAACATATCACATTATTTATCCCTGATGTTTAAATCTACTCCACAACTTGTGCTGCAATACACAATGACAGAGTATAATCCTCTACCTATTTGCTGTTCTAAGATCTGGACATTTCTCCTAGTTTTGGGTGTCTCCATGGTGATGCAGCCAAACATTTAGCCTCACGCTAATTGGTAGTTGGTTCATTTCCCAGATATGTTCATTCAGTCTACGAGTGTTATTTTTACAAGGATCCTTGAAGATCATTGCTGGAGTTACAGAGTGAGTGCTTTGTGCCATGCTCTTGACAGGCATCTAACCTTTCTGCAGACATAGAACCAACCATATTGAATACAAGCCAGTGCAATGAAATAAATCCTAAATCCTTCTAAGAAAATTCTTGGAATTTTCTGGTATCCAATTTCTAGAAGACTGGCAACTCTAGAGCTGTACTAGTTGGAAAAACAGATTGTTAAACACATATTTTATGCAAATTAAGCCACAATTAATTTGATCAGATCTTCTTGAGTTATTACTTCTTTGGTTTCAACACAGAATATTGTATAACGTAGTGCAAGAAATGACTATTGTATAACAAAAACTGATTAATTTGGAATCTTTCCCCATTCTCGCAATTAAGAACACTTCTGACAAAATAATAACGCAGTCAATTAAAGTGGCTTATCTGTTTGTTCTCTATCACTGTAGGACAAACTGTTTTTTGGTAAATGCGAGCAGTAATAGAGAAAACATATTTACAACCAAACAGACATTCTAAAATTATGTGAATGAAGTTTAATAACAATGAAACATGTGATTAACATTAAAAAAGAAATTTAAAGTAAATTCTGACTACAATAGTATATAATACTCATACTCAGTTATCGTGTCTAGTTGAGCCTTGGTAAGTCCAGGTCGGCACTGTAGCCAGGATCTGATCTTGTCTTCAGATAAATTATCTGGAATCTCATTCAGTACACAGATCAAGTCTCTCTGTTCCAGAAACAAGATTTTACATCATACCAGAATAGAAATATAAGTGTGTTGTTCTTATTCTTTTCTGGCAATTTCTATGTCATTTTTCTCTGTTAATTCCTATTAATAAAAAAAGAAAGGCAGAGTTAGATAGAGAAATGTAAATTGAACATATGACTTAGTCTCATATTTTATAACCAGCCGGCACTCACTGGGTGATATGGTTAGTATCACATTAGCCATCTATACTTTCCAGAATATTTCCTGGTACCTATTAATTTTTTAAGGACATTCGGACAACATAGCCCTGGTCAATTATTAAAAAGGATCGAGGCAGCTAGAAGAACAAGAAGCAGAATGTTATATCTTCTGTGACACCTGAAGAGGTAAAAGAAATTGAAGATTGGGATTCAAACCCAACAAACACTGACCCAAGAAGCAATCATGCTAGCCACTGCATGGATGATACTCCATAAATACTAACTACAATATGCACAAAGTAACTAATAATAATTTGTCATTTTTGTAGTTGTGTATATATTTAGTTTATAGCAAGGCATTTGATTGTGTCCAGCACCACAAACTGTGAACTATTATGAAAAGTATGGGGTTTCCAGCGCATTTAGTGCATTTAATTGAAAATCTTTACCATGAACAACAAGCAGCCATCAGAGCAGCAGGTGAAATATCTAATGGGTTCAAGGTGCGAAAGGGGGTGAGGCAGGGGTGCATTCTTTCACCATACCTATTCAATATATACGCAGAAATGAGAAATATAAAAAATGACCAGACTTGTGACAGCTATGATCCGCTCAAAATTGGTGGCAACCCTATTCCGGAACTCCGCTACGCAGATGACATAGTCCTCCTTTCGAACAGTGTAAAGGGAATAAAAATTTTTATATTTTCTGTCCAAAAGCACAGTGAAGATCAAAATCTGTTCTTGAATTTAAAGAAAACGAAAATAATGTCCACAGATAAAACTCGCTGTCACCCAAAAATAACAATAAATGATGAAGAAATTGAAAATGTCACAAACTTTGAATATCTAGGCTCTAAAATAAACAACAATGGAGACTGTTCGACAGAAATTAAAAGGAGGATGGCCATAGCAATGCAAAGATTGAACAGCCTTAAAAGTCTATGGTTAAGCACCAGCAAGGAAATATAAATTAGAATTTTGAGAGCATGCATCTTCCCTGTGGCTACATACGGATGTGAGTCGTGGACTATCTCTCAGTCCTTAAGAAAGAGAATTGGGGCTTTTGAGCTGAAATGCTATAGAAAGATTCTCATAATATCTTGGACAAAGAAGATGAGAAATATTGACATCTTAAAAAGATGTGAACATCAAGGAAGATTGGCTAATAAACAGCATCCTTTCTCGAAAGCTGAGATATTTTGGTCATATCAAGCGCCATGACGGATTGGAAAAAATTATAGCAGAAGGCATGGTACCAGGAAGGAGGGGTAGGGGCCGACTGACACGAAGATGGGCACAGGATATAAGTGACTCCTTGAGTGTGAAAGTTCATGAGGCGGGAGAACTGGCGAGAGACTGAGTTTCTTTCAGGCAGACTGTGATGAGAGCGACGTTCTGCAAAGGACCTGCTAAATGATGATGATGATGTATATATTTAGTAGAATGTGCCAAGGTATTGAAAAATTAAACAATGTTAAAATCACTAATCCGGTATTTGTGTGCTCTATCAAAAGGTCAGCTGTACTCTGTTGTGAATGAATACATGAATGAGTCAAGAAGTGACATCAGTGCACTCGGAACAATCCCACAGGTGCTCTGTCCCCTTGCTGAGTAGCCAATGAAGTGTACCCATACTGGTGGTGCCAGTTACAACTTGATTAAAACTGTGTCTGTTTTTCCCCATGCAGGCAGAAAATCATTCCATTCTTAGAATCAAACTTTAAAGTCACAAATATCTTTAGCACAATTATTTTATTTTGTAAATGATGATTTTATTGGAATGTATATGTGAGCTAGAGAGCCGCCCTGGTCTAGTGGCTAGATGCTCACCTGCGGATCAGAAGGTTGTACGTTCGGTTCCTGACAGGAGCCAGACTTTTTATTTTCAAAAATGACCTTGGCTCCAAGCCTTGAGTGGGTACCAGGTACAGTCCTGGGAAGTAAAGGTGGCCGGCATGATGCTGACCACATCACCCACCAAGTGCCATTTGATCTATAAAATACAGGTCTAGCCATATAAACACAATACCCCTGAAAGGCATGGAAAAGGGACCTTCACTTTACTTACTATATGTGAGCTGTGTGGTCATGAACAAGTTAAACAAATATCAATGATGATCCTACCCAAGATATTCCAGGAGATTCAGCTAACAGTTGTGGGGTAACAGCATTGTTTGTGAGGCCAAGTCTGATCAGTGCTAGCATTCCAATGGAAAACCCCTGTCACAGATTTGTTAGAATAACATGTAAGTTACCAGATTTGTTCTAATTGGTTTACAGGCTGAAAAATGAAAGGGATTGTAAAATCTGTAGCAGATGCTAAAAAGCCTTCAAAAACTAAAAGAAAAAGGCAATGACAGGCATATCGTGGGGTCGAGAGGATCAATTAAATTGTTCAGGATTTATTCCTATATAGCTTGGTTTCCCTTATGCAATATGACTATAGTTTGTTCAACAATCGATCAACACACATGCAAGCCATTTTCTCGAAAACTGCCTGTCAGATCGCAATAAATTTTTGCATGCAGCCTTAGAATATCCATGACAATAAGGAAATATTTTTTCACTAAAGAATATCAAATGTAGTTTTTTTCCTTCTTCTTTATTATATATATTTTTATCGTGAAACCATCTTGGTAGACTTTTGGAAGGTTTACTTTCATTAGTTTCAGGAAGTAATGGACACTATGACTGGTTTAACAGGGAGTCAAAGAAAACCTATGTAATTTCATGGTTTTCTCGTGCAAAGATGCACTATTAGTGATCTGGAGCCAAAATAAGACGCAGGTCAAGGCTGTTTACTAGTTGGTGGCCATAGGCATTGTCTCTACATCTGCCTAGCGCCGCAGAGTGCCTGACCATAACCAACAGCAATCTGTCGACTGCTCTCACACTCCATCCACCACCTGCTTCCATGGCTTCACGTAACCCTGACTGGATGGTTAAACAGGTACTCCACCTTGCCCAAGAGTGTCCTGTAGACTAACGGAGAAAAGGAGGTGTATTAATTTCCTTTGATAGGGGATACCCCTCTCCCACTAACCACAAACTGATTCCTACAAAATATAAATATAAATAATATGATGAAAAAATCAGTAATAAGTTTTATAGTCTAATTATTTAAATAAACAGATTTTATTGCATCTGACGTTCATTAAGTAGCCACAAGGTAAGTACTTCCTCAAGTGCCAGGTCTGGAGCAAACACACAAAAAATATTTTTAAAGCTCTTAGGCAATACTATGTATTATTATTTTGTATTTTTTTTTGGGGGGGGGGGGGGGGGGATTTTTCCAGACAGAGGATTCAAGGCTGCTCATACAAGCAGACACACGCAATTTAGAAGCAAGAATTTTTACATCAACTTTGACAGATCACAGTCTGTTGTTTTAAAATTAGAAGATTTAAAGTCGAGAAGATCAACTGCATTGCACAAGGATTTTATCCAACCTGGCTAGGTCACAAAAAGCATGAACTCGATAGCTGCAGTGATGGGAGTCCCTAAACTGAACCTATAAGGCATGAAACAAAACGGCTTAGGGATTCATTCTAATGTAGCAGCTAGATGCTTTTCTGTGGATTTTAAGATTGTGGGTTCAAATGCAAATGGAGCCTGACTTTTTTCAAAAATGATCTTGGTTCCCAGGTAGACCCAGCCTTAAAGGGTACTAGGTTAAGTTCTTTGAAGTAAAGGTGGCCGGCGTGACAGTGACCACATCAACCATCGAGTACTGATTCCTCAAGGCGTGGAAAAATTGCCTTTTACTTTATGTTTTATAAACAGCTTAACCACTTAGCCATGGAGACTAGAATCTCTCACCTTTGTGGATACACTGGTGTGTGAGATAAGTATTTATTGAAATAAAATATACAATTTTATAAAAAGTGTTCAGTCATCTCACCTTGTATCTAAGTGTTCCCCTGTAGACTGTTTTTGCAGATTCTATGTTGTAAATCTTAGTGTATTCCGTTGAGTTTCTGTTTGGGATGTTTTCAAGATCAAAGCCTTCTACAAGGTCATCTACAACTTCTGCTTTCTCAAAAATATGACCTTCTGGTATTTCAATAACCTGGAAGACATGACAAGAGTTCACGAACAAAATTTATTTGTTTAAAAAGAAAAACAAATGTGTTTATTTTTCAAACATAATGTCACAGACAATAAATTGCATCATTATTACTGGCATATCTCACTATTTCTGATCAGAAAGATAACTATAAAACTGGGTCAATATTAATCGAAACATAAAAAAATAAAATCTTTTAGTGGAAATATACAATACACATTGTCCATTACTTCAATGTTAGTTTTACCATGTTATTCTTAAACTGCCGTGAATATCTTTCTGTTTACACAGAAGAAAAAAGGTTAACCAAATATCAAGTAAATGCTTCTGCACATTTCAATGTGTGTTGGTTGTGTGTGTGATATGGTAAAATCACCTGTACAAGCTTGAAAAGTGTGGTGAGCTCGTGGCTGGTCTGAGAGACAAATTTCACATTTTCACATTTTCACCATCGAGGTAGGCGCAAGAGGTCCACTTCCACATACAATGTGCTAAAGCAGCTAGGCTTGAGAGGAAACGAGCTTAAATGGTCACTAAAAAACTGGGCAAAGCTGCTGAAAGAGCTTCGAGCTGGCTTTGGACCAGCGAAACGTTGTGGGGCATGGGCCTCGGTAGACTGGTCCCAGCCCCTAGTGGAAAAGAACTTTTCATCCCTATAAAACCAAAGTGTCCAATAAATGTCCGCCAGTGTCTCTCTGTCAAATCAAATGCCAAAGTCTAATAACTGTCTTATGAACCAACTGTAAGTCTTTCACTCTGGACGTGAAGGTAGATAGCTTATTTGCTACTGCAGCAACAATATAACACCAAATCTCACGATACCTGTCCCAAAGTCATCATTTCATCTTGTCCTTGTCAGAGAATCTGATAAGTGCAACAGGGAAAGATCCTGGCCTGGAGTCATGAACCAGGTCGACCCACCTTCCTAGACTGTATGGGAAGTAATGGGCCAAAACAATCGTCGACAAAGGATCTTTCTACTGACGAACGGTGGACCTCTGCTGTGAATGCTTTCCTGTGGTGTTCCTATTATTATTACAATAATACTGTGTATGAGAAACAATGGACCATGTGGGTTGTATAGTTTTGTGCATAACTGTAAACTCAGTTATTTATGCACTATGCAACTGACAGGTTACAGTGAAGTATGCAAACTGTACAATCTTTGTTTTAGTTATTCAAATTCCCAGCTAAACAACATTACTTTGCATCATTCATATATTTTAAATAAGCTGTTAAAAAAGTGACCTCAAAGATTAGTATTACATAAAGATTACTTAAGTACACACTTTTGCTACATAACAAGGCAGCATTAGACATCACATAGGTGACATATTCTTTATTTCACAAGGATAAAGCAACTTTCTTAGTTTCTTATCTTTTACCAATTTAAAGCAAAGATAAGTATTTTCTTTTATAACACTGAGCAATAATGTCCACATCATCAATGTGTTTTACAGCACAATCATTAAAACAAAAGAAATATAAAATGTTATTTATGCCTTATATAAAGTACTTTGAGTTATTTCAATATCCAGTATCTGAATTGAAAATGGTAGCATTTTAATTTAAAAACTGTATACAAAAGTGCTCACTAGGGGTAGACCATTAGGTAGATCAAGAAGATGGTGGAGTTAATATTCAGGTAGACCTATGAACTCTTAGAGTCGCCAAGTGGAAAGAGAAAACCAACCACAGAATAAAAGAAAGGACTTTATTTCCAAAGGGTCATAAGCTGGGCCTTACATTTGGCCTTCCAAACACTCATCCTTTGCACAGGATTTGTATTTCATCCATAAAGCATATTCTATCACATCAATATACACAACATGATTATAAAGTGGAAACACATATATAAATGCATACATACACTGATATAGAAAAATATATTAACTCAGATATGAACAGAAGTGGATGGTAACGGCACACAAAAATCTCAAGGGCTCAGAACGCTACAGAAGAAATAAAAACATTTATAAATATAAATTCTTACTTGCCCATCTTTGATATACTTTGCCTTATGCATCGCACTGATAAACATGCCTTTGGGATACCAACTGCAAGAAAACCGACATCAGTGGTTAAATGACATATTATGACACTGGTTAGATTACAAATTATGACACTTTAGTTAGATTACATAACTACAAGGGGAAAAAGGTTTACCTAAACTTGTATCTCAATGGTCCATTTGAACATTCAGGGGCTGGAAGACCCCCACACAGTGATACATAGCCAGTTACCTAGAATGTGGAAAGAGAGAAAAAGTAAACATGTTGAGCTTAAAAAAAATTACCAAATTGTCTTTTCTAGACTCTAAAATCGCACCAAGCCTCTTAGCAAGACATAACAATGTGCAATGCCACTTCCTAATGCATATAAACAGTACTCATTTGTGTTAAGTGTATAATTATAGTCCCTTCTTTATTTTATATTTTACTTTTGTTTCTTTATTGTAGTGACTGAATTCTGGTATCTATTTCAATGCTGAATTTAAAGTAGATAACTTATTAAACATCACTCTTTTGTTCTTGTTTTTTTTTCTTCCTTCAGTATAGACATTTGTGCAATGAACTCAACCGATTAAACATATTTAAAAATAAAAACGGCAAACTTTTCCCTTTAAAATTTTTTTTACAAGTTGTAAGTTGTTTCAATGTATTTCTGCAAGGAAACACATTTAACAGTTTTCACTTCAGACAATCCTGACATAACAGTCAACCTTATTATATCTCATAATTTATCTAGGAATGTTAAATCAACATAGATTTTTTTTTAAATTCAATTTCCTGTGTGGTCGTTTGAGTAACTGCATTAAAAATATAAGTTTTATTAGTGTTTTAATAAGCTTTATGGTCATTGTAGTGTTTTAAAAAAAATTCATAGAAAATTTTTAATATTTGTCAGTTTGGTATTTGAAACCACGCATATTTCTTATTAGTGCAACTATAAAATTATTATTTTTATCAATTTTATTAATAATCTAATCAGTCAGTTAGTCAACAGATCATTCTGACTATACATCAAACTCAGTTCATAAGTGTGTGGATCCCCTCTCCAGTAAATTTCACAGAGTACATCTTATTTCTCATACAATATTCAGTATATCATTCTGATGCATGGCTCATCTGTCCTCCACAGCAGCCTTATGACAAGCCTGTCAGCATGCTCAAGTACACCTGCAACCTTCATCATCATCATGTGCCCTGCAAACCTGCAACCTTACTTTTTGAATAATCTAAAAGAAAGCAGCGTAAGTGAATGTGTGCAAAGCCTAAACAATAGCAGAAAGTTTATAGCATTTAAAACACAGACATGTTGAACATGAAAGTATATGTGTTACGTTCCATACAATTCAAACAGTTACCTACAAAAGAATACTTATAATATATTTATTTTAAATTAATCTTTTCAAATGATGTGGAGTCCCAGGGTAAACCACTACATTAATTTCCCAAGATTAGGTTTATGACACCACACACAGCTAGAGGCATTGAGGTAACAACCTCAACAACAAAATTACTTCACATCAATCTTCAGATTAATGTTTTTAACATGGCTTCAGAAATAAAGGAAATGAACAAAAGATAACAAATCCTATTTGAAAATTTATCATGCTTACCTGTCCTCCCTGTTCTCTGACTGAGTCTATACACTTCATAGCCAGAAAATGATCAATACCTGGGTCCAAACCTACTTCACTTAAAATGGTGATGCCTGCAGCTTCAGCACTGAACATAAATTGCAAGAAACACATTTTCAGTAATTTTTACATTTTAGAGTAAGGTAAGAAAAGGATCCTTTTCCATGCCTTGATGTGTGTAGAATATATGGTGATAGCCAAAAATCTTTAATAGACAAATCAGCACTCAATGGATGTTGAACAGTCAGTTTTGCTTTTACATTCTATAACACTTCCTACTAGGCTAAGCGACCTGGGAACCCTGGTATATCTTTTAAAAATCATAAAAAGCAACTAGTTAAGGATTTCTGAATTTGTAAGTATTGATTTGAGAAGTGCGGACATTGCAGCCTATCTGTAAAATACAAGGTACCGACCACTCTTTTAACAATGACTGCAGAAGAAGAACAAGAAGAAGAATATAACAGCTTTGATTTTTGTTTTTATCTTTAACCTTTTTTTTTTTTTTTTTTTTGTAAATGCTATTTAAAAAAAAAAAAACATGGGCCACAAACCTTTAGGAATTTGTGGAAATCCTTAAAAAAAAAACCATATTACACAGGTTGCTAATAAATTGTTTAAATATTTATGTATCTACATTTGTTTCTCTCAAAATATGCAAAGCTTTATAAAAAAAGTAATAAATAAAGCATTAAATTGAATGCATTCCCCAATGTGAATATATAAAAAACAAAAATGTATAAGGTAATAAACGCCATGAAGCAGTGACCTCTATCCTCAACGGAATTAACTACACTCTTAAAGAACAGGTCACTGCAGACTAGCCATTTATCGGCATTTAGGAGACTTTGTCACAATCGAAAGTGACTAGATTTAGTCCTCTTGTGGCAACAAGGTTAAATCTTGTATTTATCAGTCATTAAAAACTCTGTAACTTGTATTTACAAAACATCAACAGCTGCAATATTTTTGCATCATCATCATCATCCTGTGCCCATTATACATCCCATAGGGCCTGCATCCACTCCAATCTGTCCTGTACAATCTTTCGATATCATGGATGGAATTCAGTTAATCATCTTCACTCTCTCTCTCTCTCTTTATCATTTCTTCTTCTTCTTCGTGTTCACGTGCTATATACGGTGGCAGAAAATTTGAGTGGTTCGTCCACTTCTGGACTTTAGTTCTGTTCCAGAAACTGAGTGTTGCATACACATCTGTTTCACAGGTCTGACTCATCTGCATATCTGCATGCAGACTGTTGGTTTCTTGCCTCTCAGGTAGATATACTCTGACTTCAAAGGAAGCTTCCAGTTAGTTGACTCTTAAGACATGCTTTTGGGCAGGCAGTGGGTCTATTCTTGTTTTCCCCACAATGGGGCCCCGGAACCCACACTAAGATCTTCATCATTTGTTTTAGGGTTTCTTTTGGGATTCTTTGTTTTCTCACATCATAAATTTCCTATTTCAGTACTAGTTTGTGATTCTCTGTTCACTTCACCTCACCGTCTTCTTTATCTTTACTGTTAAAAAAAGCAGCTGCGCAGACAATTCTGTTATTTCTTCACCTTTCTTCAGTTCATCCCATTTAAATATTGTCATTGTAGAAGTAAAAAAAAAAAGTAAAGATTCCTTTTCACGCCTTTAGGACTATTGGGTACATGGGAAGATTGCCCATATTTTTACAGTCCATCGGCATTCGGCACTAGGTGGGTAATGTGGTCAGCATTACGCTAGCCGTCTTTACTTCCCCATGACAGCCATTCTGGTACCCATTTTAGACTGGGTCGACCTGCGATGCCCAATACCATGATAAAAATCCACGCAGCCAGCAGTGGGTTTTGATCACGGTATGATGGAATTACGAGTTGGACTTGCAACACCTAAGCCAGGGGCGCTGCATAAATACTGTCATACATAAATCATAAGTTTACCTAGCACTGACAGCTCTGGTATAATCATTTTCATAGCTTGCAAGTACCAGACTTTTCCTACATTCAATACAGCATCGAGTCACTTCAGGATGGAGATGAGCAGGAATAATGCTGCAGGAGTTTAGCAACAATAATGTTTAGATTATTACAAAAGAATACACACATAAAATTTATCTGTCATGCTTTTAGTATTAGTGGTTATCTTCAAGTACAAAGTTTAAAGTTAGGAGGATATACTTCAGTTCACTTGGTTTTAATCACTTATGGCACAGTTTCTCACCATAAAATGATTAATCATCTGCCAGGAGCATCACATGAAGCCTGAACTCCATGGCTCCAGTGATGATCTCCATTTAACTCATGAACCAAATGTCACAGACTGTGAAATGAACCTATGACCTTCGAGAAGCGAAGAAAATGGCTTAGCAACTTTCCCATGGAGGTTATCTTCAAAGAGATGAAAACATGTATAGTTTTACTCCCTCTACCCCTCAAATAATAAACAAGAGAGGTATTTAATAATAGAAGAAATTTTTCAATTAGCATCATTTTAAAAATTTCATACTTCTTCTTCTTCACATTCACAGACTGTAAACTCTGGTGCAAAGTTCTCGTTGTGCATCCATTTCTGGGGTTTGTCGATTTGTTCCAGAACTTGAGTTTTGTGTGCAGATCCATTTTACACATCTGGCTTATTTATATGCAGACTATTGATTACTCACCTCTGAAGGTAGATGTACTCTTGACTTTGAAGGAAACACCCCTTATCAGTCACAATATATGATGTGCTTATTAAATGGCAAACTATTGAAAGCAAAATTGTCTAGTAAAATCACAAACAGCCAAAAAGAAAAATGCTTTGATTGATACTGCAATGTCTGTAAAGGATATGCAACTAACTTTGAAAATTAGCTTTTTTCCCCCCTCAGTATGGGACCCAGAACCCACATGGGCAAAAATTATAATACAAACATTAAAGATGAGGCATCTCTAATACACAAGCACAGGAGTGGTTGAAAAGGTTGAGGAAACCATAGAGGACTTGGGCAATGGAACAGCGGTGGGGTTCAGTGTGTGAGGAAATATTCAGGACACTATTGGTCAACTCTTAGGACATGTTTGTTACGTAGGCAGTTTGTATATTCTTGCTTTTACTGAACCTCGGAACCCACATACAAAGCTGGCTATCTCATCCTGTAGATAATTTAAATTTAGGCTGCTAAATCCAGCTAATCATGAACAAGTCAATAAATGACTTGGTGTAAGCCGGTTGAAGGCTCTTGTTTCACTTACAAAGTTTCCAGGTTTAACTAATGTACCAATCAAAACACTGTTGATTAAGTACAATGCTGGGAGTGTTTTACTCTGGATTATTCACCTGTATAAAGCTAAATTTTGTAGAGTATTTTATTTTTAAACAAGGAACTCAGGGATGCAATTTTTATCTGTATTGTTGTTGCCTGATTTCATTTGTGTGCAGTTATGTTTTAAAATGTTTTCTGGTTATGTTGCTCCCAGAGATAACATAACTGACCCCTGTGTTAAACCGTTATGCAAATTCAACACGATGTTTACCTGATGATTATATCATGCTGGCTGAAAAGATCCTTAAGTCTGCTACTCTCTTGCGCAACATCTAGAAGAATAATGCTGGCAGATGGACAGAGAGAAGCCATGTGATCCAAGTCATTCTGTACTGCTGAAACTGTATTAAAAAAAAAGATGGAATACAGTTATAATACAGTTTAATCACTTTAATAAGTTAAGACTAATTTTGCTGTCTAGCAGATTTTTAAAATGTAATTTACTTTCTAAAACAGTAATGCCTTAATATGCTGAATTTGGAAAAGAAATATTTCTCTGTATTCCTGATTTCACCACTACGGTCTCAAGTCCAGAGGAGAAAAGAATAGGGTTGGGCATAAGGCCAGCTTCTCTACCCTGTAAAAAAAACACCAAGACAATCCTGCTACAGTTAAGAAACTTGCAGAAAGGAAGCCAAAATATTGCAAAAGATAGATTGGATTGGAGGAAGACTGTGAGTCCTGTATGGTGTATAAAAAGCATCGCTGGATAATCTTCTTCTTCTTCATGTTTGCCAGCAGAAAAGTTTTCTGTTTGTTGATCAACTTCTTGATGCTAGTTTCATTCCAGAACTTCAGTTTTGCATGCACATCCATTTTACCGACCTGGATTATTCATAGTAAGCTGTTGGTTCTTCGCCTCATAGGCAGAGGCACTCTGACTTCAAAGGAAACATTTGACTTTTATGACATGCTTGTAGTTCCCGTGTGGGTTCCAGGGGCCCTATTGTGGGAAAAACAAGAATAGACCCACTGCCTACCCAAAAGCAGGTCGTAAGAGTCGACTAATTAGGAGCTTTCTTCAAAGTCAGACTGTATCTGCCTGAGAGGCAAGGAACCAGCAGTCTGCATACAAATGAGTCAGATATGTAAAATGGATGCACATGCAACACTCAGGTTCTGGAACATGACCGCAGTACAGAAGTGGATGAACAACCAGAACTTTTCACCAGAGTTTACAGCTGGTGAACTCGAAGAAGAAGAAGATGACGTGCAGTGGGTCTGTTCTTTTTCCCACACAAAATGGAGTCTTGGAACACACATAAGGAAGCTGGATAATGATAATGATTTTTGGTTACCATACAGCTTGCCTAGTGTTGATAGGTTTGAATCCTCATCAAGACAGATTTTCTAAAACTGACTTGGGCTCCCATGTCATCCCAGTCTCAAATGCTTGCAAGGAATATTCTAGGAATTAAAACTGACAAGTGTGATTCCAGTACTAACCTATGGATGCGAGAGCTGGAAATCAACGAAAACCCTAGACACAAAATTAGACAGTTTTGAAAATAAATGCCTTAGAAGAATACTAAATTTCAAATGGTCAGATTTCCGAACAAATACACAAATAAGGCAAGAATCCAGGCAAGAGTATGTGTCTAATTTTATACGAAAACGCCGCTGGAAATATGTCGGCCACACCCTTAGAATGGATAAATCAAGACTTCCTTACCAAGCCCTCATTTGGACACCACAGGGGAAAAGATCTCGTGGAAGACCAAGGGAAACCCTACGTAGAACTATCATCAGGGAAGGCTCGCTCATGGGCCACTCAAACATCCAAGACCTACAACGGATTGCAATGAACCGTCATGCATGGAGAGTCATGACCTCTGCCCTATGTGCCGCACTCGACACAAGAGGAAAGACTAACTAAGTGTGATATTTCCTATGCCAGCCATTAGGTGCCAGTTAGTCAACAGAAATTAGAAGGCTAGAATCATATGCCTTTCACTTACTTACACATGTCATAGTAAAAGGTAAACGACCCTTTTCCACACCTTCAGGCATATTAGGTAGATAGGGTTAGACCTATATAGTACTGATCAAACTACACTTAGTGGGTGGTCAGCATCATCAACTTCCCAGGACTGTACCTGGTACCCACTCAAGGCTGGGTCAATCTGGAAGCCATGTCACAGTAGACGGTTTAAGAAATAAAATATCAAGTGTTACAGACACATTCAATGAATTTTGCACTTAGAGTATAAAATGCATGTATTTTAGAAAAGAAATAAATAAATACTCAGATTACCAAGAACCATGCTCACCAGCTGTGACAACATTAAAAGTCACCACATACATTTTCATAAAGACTGGAAGTAAGCATATCTATTTTTGACACATAACAGTAGGTATATAATTTTATATGATTGAGAAATATATATAATTACTAGGTGACAGTAGTATCTGTGCTTTTATAAATCATGCAAAGTTTTTTTGAAAGTGTGATAATTAAAAAACAGACCACTATTTTCTTAACCTTAATAAGCAAAAAGAAAGAAAAATTAAGTACAACTGAAGTTAATAGCATTATCTTGGGACAAGTAAAGATATTTAAGTTTCTAGACACATAGAGTTAATGGAGGAGCATGGCATGGAGGGGTGTCAGCACATGAAGTGATGCATGCTATTGGAAACTGCAGACTGTGAAGAAGCATAATATCCTGTGGCAGTCAGCATGGAATTTGATGATGATGATGATTCTAGGTATGTAATTTGTACAGAACAATATCAAGCTGCTAAACGTTAGTCCCCCATAAAGTTCCTGGTATTTATTTCAGGTTGGATCAATCAAGGATCCCTCTTTCCAATTTAAAAACAAAAACACCATCACCTCATTCAGTAAACTTGTGTCTTACAGGCTGAAAAAAATCAGGTGCTTTTTGTGTGTGTGCAGTTGTTAATGGGAAGACAGAAGTGATGGTGGTATCAAAGAAACAAATTATTCCTAAATGTGTAATAAAAGTCAATGGTGTTATTTTAGCACAAGTACAGAAATTTAAGTATCTGGGCACATGGATAACATCAGATGGAAGATGCATAACTGAAATAAGAAACATAATTGAACAGGCAAAAACTGCATTTTCTAAAATGAAAAACATCTTGCGCAATATATCCTTGTCATTGAGAGTTAGAAAAAGAATTCTTGCTTGCTACATACATCCAGTTTTAACATATGGATGTGAATCCTGGACAATCGGTAGGCAGGCCAAACAATTTTTAGAGGCCTCAGAGATGTGGTTTTACAGAAGAATGCTTAGAATACCTTGGACAGCCAAAAAGAGCAACCAAGAGGTTTTGAAAGAGGCGGGAGCCCGAAGACAACTTATCACAGACATCAGAAGGAGACAGTCATCATTTTTCGGCCATGTTATGAGAAGAGGGAAAATAGAACATGTTGTGACCACTGGAAAGATCTGTGGAAAAAGGGATAGAGGAAGACAACGAGAGAAGATGCTTGACAGTCTTGTTGCATGGCATGGAGGTGTGTCGGCACACGAACTGATACATGCTGCAGGAGATAGCAGATTATGGAGAGGCATGATCACCCACGCCAGTCGGCAAGGCACCTGATGATGATGATGCAGTTGTTTCTTTTGTCTGGTCTTGTGTACGGTAACTGTGTTATTTCTACTGTTTTGTAGATGTAGTTAGCAGAGTTTTTAACACAAGACCACCAGGTCAAAAAGCAACACATGTTAGCTACATATTCACTCTTAAAGTCCCAGGCAGCAAATTTGTCTTCTTCTTCTTAGCGTTCACCAGCTGTAAACTCCGGCAGAAGGTTCTGTTTGTTCATCCACTTCTGGACTGCAGACCCGTTTCAGAACCGAAGTGTTGCGTGTGCATCCCTTTTACAGATCTGACTCATTTGTATGCAGACTGCTGGTTCCTTGCCTCTCAGGCAGATGCACTCGGACTTCGAAGGAACTTCTTACTGTTTACTGTTTACTTCCGGCAGGAAGTTCTGGTTGTTCAACAACTTCTGGACATTAGTCTTGCTCCAGAACCTGAGTTTTGTGTGCACATTCATTTGACAGATTTTGCTCAATTATATGCAGACTGTTGGTTCCTTGCCTCTCAGGCAGATGTATTCTGACTTCAAAGGAAACGGCCATAATTAGTTGCCTCCTACGACATGCTTGTCAGGGGAGCAGTAGGTCTATACTCTCTCTTCCCCCAAAATGGGGCTCCGGAACCCATATGGAGAAGTTTAAATAATAACTAAATTAATCAGAATTAATCAAGTTTTCATTTGTAATAGAACAAATTAATGTAAGAACAACAAAAAAAAAGAAAAACATTGAAGAAAAACATGTGAAATTACCAATAACCACATCATGAGTTCTTGGTACTGAATGAGTTCACTTCAACAGGGAATAAAAAAGTTAATGAACAACCACATTTCTGTATATTTTAACTTACCAACTGTGACTCTGTAATTGTTTCTCAATAAATAATCTACACAGGGTCCAGAAACCATTCCGGCACCAAGCACAAGAATATTTTTGGACATTTTATTTTCTGTTCCCTTGATCAGCACTAATTGTTGGCTAAGGCCAAAAGTTCCCAAATAATGTCACTGTACTGAACAGAATGCCAAGGAACTAAGCCCCGCTTTTTATCACTGAGATAAGTGTTTCAACAACTTGGTGAAGTAATGCAACCTCTGCTTAAACAGTCAACAACACATCAGTCCGTATATGATTAGTGTGTAATCAATTATAACTGAAGAAATACAGTTAAGTGCGCCTATGTTGGCTTTAGGACTGCTTCAAGTTTAGCTTCAAAACTGATGTGTCTTGACATCAGTATCAGATCTGTAATTTATCTGTATTAAGAAATAGAAAGAAACATGGACAATGAATAAACAAAGTTTAGATAAAACTAAAGCTTTAAAAATAGTGCAAAAAATATGGAGGGAAAGAAATCAAATTAAGCAGTCCTCATTGAGAGAGATGAAAGTCGTAAACTCAACAGAACAAGTGAACATGAACAGTCTGTTTATTTTTTGTTTGACATGAAAAGAAATGGACTTGAGAACTTGGTAACAACTGACAAGATTGACGGAAAGAGAGCAAGAGTAAGGCAAACAGATAAATCCCTGAATGACCTGGCCACATGGATGGGGTGAAACAAAAACATTCACCTGTTCCATGATTATGGTGATTTTGTGAGACAGCCTACACTTACCAGCATGGTACGTGATGATGATGAAGCATGTAGGAGGAAGACAGAATTACATGTGGATGGATGAAAGCAAGAGATGACCTAGACAGGGGTGCATCAAGAAGACACAAGACAGAGGGTGTTAGAGACTTATACTACACTTGACTTTCAGTTCTGCGGTGTAGGTGCAGAAAATGCATTGTTGGCACCTTTCCATATTTCCAGACGATAGTTTCTATACTGTGCTGCTACAGGGAGGCACAGGATTAACAGCCGATGGTGATGGCGAGTGTGACTAGCAAGACCCACTCACTGCACAGAGTAAGCCTGTGCAGTATTGTGTAGACCACGTGTTGCCATTGAGCCCCTCTCTTAGCTTGACCTGTTAACTCCAATGAAAACCTAACACCAATCCATTAGGAACATAGCTTGCTAAAGAAGCTCCAAGATCAGAAGAGCAGTGCTCCTTCTATCCGTCTTTTAGAGCTTATCTCCTAGACTATGTGCCACCACATGACTCCGTATCCCGTTCTAGACTGATGGAAATAGGGGTGCAGCCTGGAGCTGCAAGAAATGAACATTTCACTAATGGGACAAGACGTTTCATTAACTAAAGTAGAACTGGCGCCTTTAGTCATATTACACTTGTCGAGCTTTTGAGGAGGAGATCGGTGCACCTATGGATCTGTCCAGAGTGCTGTGATGATAATCCTTTCTAATCACTAATCACTATGTGCCACCCAAGTCTAAGGGCCTTGTCTGCCCTACCATAACATTAAGTTTTCAGGCTGCATTTCTGCTTCCTAGAATAAGGCTGGTATCCTCTCCAGTGTGCTCCTCCACCCAAAGCCGTCGGCGCAGTTGAGATGTCAGGTTTGGTGTACACCAACCACCCATCACTTGGCATTAACAGAGAATAGGCAGTAGTGAATACTGTTATACAGCAGCTCCATCACATTTTACCAAGTCCTGATTGTCAGCTGATAGTGAAAAAAATAAATAAATAAAACTTTCAAACAGCTGGAAGTCTTATTCTGTTTTCTCAATCGTTTTTATTTCTATCTTGTTCATTTTAATAAGTTTAGGTTGTAATTAAGGCCTTTCCTTAAATATATATATTTTTTTAAAATTTATTAGTAAGGAGTTGCGGTGACCTTCAAAAATGATCAGATGCTCCTATTATGATCAAGAAAAACTATCCAGATAAACTATCGCAGTTACATGCTTACACAAATGGATCAGAAACCAGTGCAGTTAAAAATGGGGTTGCTGGTGTCTTTATCATTTACCCAGATAACCACTGCTACACAAAGTATTTTCCCCACAATAGAGCCACGGAACCCATACAGGAACTATAAGCATGTCATAAAAATCAACTAATTAGAGATGTTTCCTTCAAAGTCAGAGTGCCTCTGCCTATGAGGCAAAGAACCAAAAGTATATTATGAATAATCCAGATCTGTGAAATGGATGTGCATGCAAAACTGAAGTTCTGGAACGAAACTAGTGTCAAGAAGTTGATCAACAACCAGAACTTTCTGCTGGAGAACATGAAGAAGAAGATTATCCAGCGGTGCCTTTCATACACCATACAGAACTCGAAGTGTATTCCTCCAATTCAATCTATTTTTTGCAATATTTTGGCTTCTTTTCTGCAAGTTTTTTTTTTTACTGTAGTAGGAATTTTTTTTTTAAAAACAGGGTAGAGAAGCTGGCCTCACGCCCAACCCTCCTCTTTTCTCCTCTGGAGACCGTAGTGGTGGAATCAAGAATACAGAGAAATATTTCTTTTCAACATTTAGCATATTAAGGCATTTCTAGTAGATTCTGTTCCAACTACACAGCAGATATCCTAGCACTAGAGAAAGCTGCCGAAATATTACACAACACCAGTTCTGACTGCCACCAAGTGGTCATCTTAACAGAGGCGATATCAGTGCTCCAAGCTCTCAAGAGTGGTAAATTCCCTCACCTGAGATCTGAACTAGACAATGTGGCTGCCTAAAAGTGTACTGTAGTCCATTGGGTGCCATCCCACTGTGGTATACCAGGAAATAAAACGGCGGATAAACTTGCCAAGAAAGGGGCAGAATGTGAACAGGAAGAGAATGCAGTAACACACTATGAGAAGAAAAGGATCCTGCAGTCTATTAGAAGTGAAAAAAATGTGGCCAGAGATGACTACCACTTACTTGACCGGTATGGAATGGTCACTATTCTACGCCTTAGGACAGGACATTAAAAAAAAACATAATAAGCATATGCACAGGCTTTGTCTAAGTAGTTCACCATTGTAGCTGTGTGTGCAGATTAAAGAACATGTCTGGCAAGACTGTTGCTTGTACAGCCCATTAAGAAGGGAATACTGGCCCATTGATTCAACACTGTACTCAAATTTGTATGGAACTAAAAAGAGAACTCCTAAAAACAGTCAAGTTTATCACAAGAACCTGTCTGTCAGTGAAAATGAGAAAGCGCACACAAGACGAAGAGGAAGGAATTGTGGTAAGGTATTAACTGATGCACTCATATGTTTGTCTAGTTGTCCTAAAGGTCCTAAAGGTCAAATGCCAATTTTATCATAAGTCATACATTGTCGAAAGATAACCAGTGATTGACTTTGTCAATCTTCACTTTCTTATAGTTTTTGCTGTGTGGCATTGGCCATCATCTCTGTCTCATGTACTACCAATTATTTGTAACATACGAGATGTTTCTCCAGGTCATGATGCTAAAACATCTTACATCTTTTCTCTTGGCTCTTCCTGTTTTTTCCCCCCTTAAAATCTTCTGTTGTTACTAGGCACTCCAGATTTCCCCTTTTCTTGATGTACCTCAATACTGTGGACTGTCTTCTTCTAGATTTAATTTGATTTGATTTGATTCAAGAACCGACATCACAGCACTCGGGGCATTCCCAAAAGTGCTCCGTCCCCATCTTCAGCAGCCAGCGAAGAGTTCCGATACTAATGGTGCCAGTAGCATTCTGACTAAATGTCCGTCTTGCCTTTCCTCTGAGCCTTGAGCATCTGCCAGAACCTCGTGTCACTCCCCGCTGCATCAATCTCACCAGACTGTGGTGATTCATCTGCTCCTCCGAACTGTACATGCTCTCCCACAAGGCACTAACCACCTCTGCCTTATCATGTATCAGTATTCCACCAAGTTGTGCAGAGCCAGCCAGTCTGTCCGCCTGTTCATTTCCCAACACACCAGCACACCCGGTGAAAAAATCCAGACAATACTCCTCACCTGTGTCCTCCGCAGCGAAGCATGCCACTCTGCATGAAGCATACCTGTTCTGATCTTCTTCAGCATGCTTTCTGAATCAGTTACAATCACGATGTGTCTTCTTCTAATGCGAGTAAATATTTCTCAAGGTGGTTAATTTTTCTTGCAACAGCTTGTATCAATATAGCTCTTAAAAACATTCTTTCTCACCTCAGTTCACAAAGACAAAGCCTATAAAATATTCTTCAACTGATTACATTATTCAGGAAAATTTCAGCAACCATAAAATTGTAAAATAAATAACTATATTAGAAAAAACAAACTCTTGACCAACATATTAAATGAGCTTTGTCTTCAACAACAATTGATAGGAAGGTCTCATTCATTTATAAAACATATAACACCTGTTTCAATCTACATCTTCAAACCAAAGCAGTCTAAAATCTGTGGAAGAATGCATTAAAGAAAATATCATTTTAACTAAATAAAGCAAATTCTTTATTTTATTCAACACAACTACACACAATAATATTACTATAATAAAATATGTAAACAGCATCACAAGAGTCAAATATATTAAAAGAATGAACAATCCTTATGGAAATGCACCATACAAGCAAAACACATAAAGTTAATTAATTATTTTTTTTCACACACTCATAATTAAATTGTGACTGTCACTCAAAGTAAAGACATGCCTTCATTTATGTCCATAGTATCAATCCCTGAAATAACTAAAGAGCCTAGGCTCTGCATAACAGAAACACATTCGACAGCTGTTTTCCATGCAGAAATTTTAGATTTGAAATTGTCATACATTTTATTTTCAGATGACGGATAAGAAGAATTCATATTTTCAGAATTATTAGTGACAGTGCCTGTAGATGAAGCATTTAACTTAAAAGATAGGTCTGGTGCTTTAAACATATCTAGTTCTTTACTGACACTTTGTTTCATTTGATTCCCAGTGACATTTTTAAAACTGTCATTGCTTGTCTGTGAATCAACACATGCTGTGATTTCACAGGGAAGATGATATATTTTTGAACAGCAGTTCTGTTCAGGATAATCTACAGCATTTCTACACTGTGTTGTTAATACAGAATTTATTTCTGGGTCATTTCCTTTTTGTATGTGTTCTTCTGTAGAAAACTTGGTATTGTGTATAACTGTTCGATAATAATCCTGAAAAATATCTGCTACTGCCTCCAGAATCACAGACTGCACCATGGGCTGATTATCTGAAAGGGAAAAATTATAACTATAATGTTTGACAGAATCTCTGCACATATCAAAAGATCATTTGTACAGCCTCAAATCAAAGATCTGAACAGGCATCACTACACTCCTGACAATCACACCCATGTTTAGTTTCTCATAACAGAGATAGGCTCTCCTGTGAGAGCACACCTGTTACACACATAAAGGGTGATTATTTTTTTTAGCTAGCAAAATTATTTCAACATTAAAAATCCTGTATGTGTGTGTGTGTGTATGTGCACGCATGTGTATGCATGTGTGTGCACATGTGTATGTGTGCATCTGTGTATGTGTGCATCTGTGTATGTCTGCATCTGTGTATTTGTGCATCTGTGTGTGCATCTGTGTATGTGTGTGTATGTGTGCATCTGTGTGTGTGTGCATGTGTGTGTGTGTGTGTGTGCACATGTGTGTGTATGTGTGTGTGTGTATGTGTGCATCTGTGTGTGTGTGTATGTGTGTGTGTGCATTTGTGTGTGTGTGTGTGTGTGCGTGTGTGTGTGTGTGTGTGTGTGTGCGGGAGGGTGGAGTGTTCAAAATAAAAATTCACAATCTGAAGTCAAGGAAGCTCTGGTAGAGAATTCTAGAAACACCAAGAATCAAATGCATTACATTTAGGATCCACTGTACAAACAAATTAATGCAGTCCAGGTGATACATTTAGCTCCAGATTGAACACTTTAATCACTCCTCTTCTCCATACTTAGCAAATGTACCACAAGCTATTTTCCAACATAGAAATAGTTCAACTAAGAATTTTTTTTTCAAATAAACATACTTTATAACATTAAGCTACAAGCTGTTATCCTTTTAAGGACACTGCACAAACAACTGCTGCATTTGGTTTTCTACTAGGCCATTTTGCATTAAGTAGTTGCCATTGTTTTCTGAATAGTCAGTTCTTGATACCATTATCAAATCAATGCAAAGCAGTCTGCTGTTTAATCGCTTACAGCTCGAATCAAACCAGGTACCTCATAACTATAGTGTGACTGCAACGCCTAAGCCACAGATGGTGACTTTTTTGTTGTTGTTGTGGACATTTAAAATAAATTCAAATATTAGTAAAACAAATTCAAATACAACTGATATAAATGAGCAACAACAAAGAACTGTACATAAGCATGACTAAAAAGTGCATTAAAACATAGTTAGCTTATTAAACAACAAAGCTGTTGTCATTAAATAAATGCTTACCAAACATACATTCAGATTTGTAAGTAATTCTTTTTGCACACCAAATCTCAGTTTTCCCTTGGCCTGGTAATATTTTTGTGTCTGTCTGCAAATTTGCTATACTATGCAGACATTTCCAAAGCCTCTCCTCTATCAGATGAGCAGACATGGAATTTGAGCAGTGAATTATGGCAGTCTAGAGACGAAATTAAATGAAGAAAAATGTGATTATGCATCAAAAGACATGCAAACAAGAAAATACAGTATGAGTTTTTGTGATTTTTAGTTTTTATCCAATGTGCTTGGGTACCCTGATAACATCAAATGGAAGACATATTAAAAAAGTTAAATGTAGAACAGCTCAAGCAAATACAACATTTTACAAAATGAAGAATATTTTATGCAATCTTCCTTTGTCAATTGAAAGGAAAAAGATAATTCTTAAAAGCTATTTAAATCCCATCTTGATATATGGAAGTGCATCATGGACAGTTGGTAAATTAGGGAAAACTGTGGAGGTGTGTTTTTATAGACGAATGATGAGAATACCTGCACAGATAAAAAGAGTAATACAGATGTCTTGAAAGAAACTGACACATAAGGAGAACTGCCCACAATCTACATTCTTTGGTCAAGTGATGAGAAGGAGAAAACTGGAGTGTATTGTGACAGTAGAAAAGTTGAAGGGGAGGAGAAAAGATGCTGGACAGACTGACATCATGGCATGGAGGATCATCTGTATCAGAGTTGACTGAAAGTACACAAGACAGAAGATTGTGGATAGACATGACTACCAATACTGTGCATGGACTTTAAGAAGAAGATCCAATAAGTTATTAATTTCTTAACTTGTATCATGCCAGTTAATCATTATCATCATTCTGGTATGCTGTTAAATGTCACATAGGACTCACAGACTATTTCTCCATTCCATTCTATCTTGTGCTGTCCTTCGATATTGTGCTCGGAATTCAGCCCGGCACCTTTGGTCTCCCTCAGCAATGTCTGTCGCAGGGTATGTCACCATTTTATAAATATGGAGTTGTGCCAAAATAATTTTGAGTGCCACACATCAAATGATACATGCTTGCATGTGGACCAGAAGCAATGATTTTAGCACCCTTTTTGTTTTTTCAAGTATCCAGACATGGTGAGACTGATTTATCCAGGTGTAAGCAAAAAATCTGGATGACACTTAACATGTAGGTGGAAAGGATAAATGACCTATAAATCAGTCTGTCTCTGGCACCTTAAGCACAGGAACTCTTCACTGAAGAAAGAATTAAACCATACATGGGAACATCCAAAGTGTAGTGGAGTTCAGTGATATTGATTCTTGAATAATTATTTTATTTATTCGAAGTCAAGTTGGTCCGGAGAGAACAGTTATGGAATGTGCAGTTTCCAGAAAATGAGGCAGAGGTCAAATACTGTGAAGTTGGATACAGGACATTGAAGATGTATTGACTATGAAAGCATATAGGGCTGGAGAACTGGCTAGAGAAAGAGAAACTTTCAGGCATGCTGTGAAGAACAGGTTAATTGAATGACTGATTCAAGATAATGTTTTTCCATTATAAATTTAAATTGAAGATGGTAATATCATGGCTTATCTTGAATATCTTGTGGAGGGATGTACAGTGTAACATCACAATGCGAATAATGTATTTATTTCAGTGAGAATGATTCATTTCTGTGCTTCATTTTATGTAAATTTAAATCTGTAGTAATTCCCCTGACAAAATACAGGGAAATATGCCACATAATAAATTGTGCAATGTATTGTTTGTATTTGAACAGCCTTAAAAGTCTATGGTTAAGCACCAGCAAGGAGATAAAAATTAGAATTTTGAGAGCATGCATCTTCCCTGTGGCTACATACGGATGTGAGTCGTGGACTATCTCTCAGTCCTTAAGAAAGAGAATAGGGGCTTTTGAGCTGAAATGCTATAGAAAGATTCTCAGAATATCTTGGACAAAGAGGAGGAGAAATATTGACATCTTAAAAGATCTGAACATCAAGGAAGACTGGCTAATAAACGGCGTCCTTTCTCGGAAGCTGAAATATTTTGGTCATATCAAGCGCCACAACGGATTGGAAACAACTATAGCAGAAGGCATGGTACCAGGAAGCAGGGGCCGACCGACACGAAGATGGGCACAGGATATAAGTGACTCCTTGAGTATGAAAGTATATGAGGCAGGAGAACTGGCGAGAGACCGAGTTTCTTTCATGCAGACTGTGATGAGAGCGACGTTCTGCAAAGGACCTGCTACATGATGATGATGATTGTTTGTATTTGCATTATTTATATTCATTTATTGTATCAGATAGTATTGCAGTGCCAATAAATGTGTTGCAATGAAATTACAGATCATGAAAAGCAAAAACTGTACCTGGACATCTGGGGTTCTGGTTATGACAACAAAATGGCTACCAGTGTCCTGTATATGGTCCATCCAAGTTGTTGACAATGGCTGTAAGCTAATGGTGCATATGTTTTCCTATATATAAAGGAACCAAATAAATATCTTGATCCATAAAGTCAAACTGTTATTCGTCTAATGTTAATATGATTATTCAATATTATTTTATAAAATAATGCTGAGATAATACACATCATTAGAGACATTCACCAATGCTGGGGGGAGCGGGAAAATCTCAACACCATAGTTGTTACATTATACTCATATTCCATTTTCCCCTTCAGATGCTGTACACAAAGAATATAGAATGTCTTCTCATGGTATAATTACCAGTTCTTTGTGACATGAAATCTAACAGATAACGTTATCCTGAAACATGAAAAAATGTACTCACTTCATTTGCCAGTGATAAGTATGTCACTATGTCCACTCTGTGCAGATAACTCAACACACTAAGTGTGTGATAGCTGATGTTGGTCAGCAACAACACTTCTCCTTCGCACATGTCTATAAGTACACTACTGGCTTGACCTTTCACAAGAAGTAACTTCACATTCAGCTAACAAAAAGAGGAAAACAAAGAATATATACTGCACAAATTACTGTCCAGCATATTTCCATATATTTTGTAAGCTGTCACACAAAATGTTTACATCAAACTGTCACAATCAATCAGCAGGTCTGTTACAGAATGTCGCTCTTGTTACTGTACATCTAAACATTTCTCTTTCACTAGCTTATTCTTTAGCCATACGTGCTTTCATAGCAAATGCGTCTTTAATGTCTTGTATCCATCTTCACGGAGGCATGCCTCTGTCTTGTGTTCCAGCTATCTTTTAGATAGCCAGGGTAAGTAAGTATCTTGCTCTGTGATGCTACTGCTAACAGCAGATAGCACTGCAGAGGTATCCGCTTATCTCGGCAGATGCTCCATCCCCAGGACTGTGTTAGCTGCATTGGGGTGCATTTAAATCCTCTACTACATGCAGGCAGCTGGTATTTATCATATTTATAAAAAAAAAAAAAAGAGGCCAGGTTGGCATTTCCAGTGCTCTCTGGATACTTCTGGAGGACTATAAGGAAGCACAAAACTGATTCCCTTCCACTGAAATACACAGATCACAACAAGAAAACACCATTTTGAAATATATAAACTTAGAAAAAACTATGAGCTTAAACAGTTATGTCACATTATGTTATATAATCTAACAGAATTAATATGGTATGACCATGCTGAAAGAAATGAAGTTTGATAGTAAGACAAAAAAGAAATTTTGCTGATGAAGAAAAGGGAAACAGCTAAAGAACATGGAAAAACTTTCCTTTCAAGGTAGAATGCAGAAGACGAAGGTACTGTTCATTGGCACCTTTCTGTCTTTCCAGACAATAGTGTTATATTGTTCTTTGAGGATATAAGGGACTTACAGCCTATGGCGATTGCGAATGTGGCTAGCAAGACCCGCGTGCATTAAGACAAGTCTTCCATTATTATAGTATGAGATTTCAGGACTGTTGTTGCCAATATTTGTGCTTAGTGTTTCTTCTCAGATGCTCAGCTCTTCTATTTTCTGCAATCATTTCTTCCTTCATTCTCAATGCCTTCCTGACGTGCTCCCTCCATGCAACATAATCCATGAGAGTCACATCATGCAATATTATTTAAAAAAGAAAAGAAAATGTGACGACATTTAGTCAATGAAGACTGACAGTAAAACAAAGAAAGAATATACTATCTGAACTCAAGACACATGATCAGAATTTTGTGGAACTAGATATGAAGAAACTAAATATCAAGGACTGGTGCAGCATCATTTGGGATAGACATAGATAGAAACATATTATGGCTGCTGCAAAGAAACATAAAGCTGACAGCTGGAAACAAAAAGAAGAAAGAAAATATTTTGCTGCAGAATAAAACAGTAAAATTTTAGGAATATTTAATTATCAACACTAGTTAACATCTTCTGATTTATGTATAAAGGTTTTATTTATTTCCTAAAACAACGCTAGGCTTACTTTTTTGTCTCTGAAAGAAATCATTGTCACAAAACAGGTAATTACCTTTTTGAGGATACAAAGCATGTTTTTACACCACATCCTTTCATCAGCTTTGTCAGTTCCATCTTTCGACTTGGCAATTAAATGCCGGCGGGATAGTGTAGGCACATAGCCTTTGTGATGGAAATTTGCAGTAAGATCTCCCCCAATAAGCTAAGAAACAAAAGTGCAAAGAGTTAATTTCTGCTTCTTCCGCATTCAACTTAAAAGGTTGGTTGGTACACAGTGTTGTGGTTTAGAGCTAGGTCATGATATCTGTACTTTTCAGCTCAACACATTCTATTTCAGCAAATCCTTAATTAATTATCTTTTATTACATGTTTCTCAAGGGGCAGTGAGTATATTCTTTTTCCAACCGAGAGATGGTGCCCGGATCTAAATGGGAAAAGAGTTAGCTTAAAACCAATATATTCTTCACAGTGTGGCATTAAAAAAAATAGAATGAAACAGTTCTAGCAGAAGCTTAGCGTCAGTGACTATGGTCTTGGCCTCCTCACTGTCAGCAAAACCCAGCTAGAAAGACTAGACCGAGTACAAAATGAGGCCATGAGACTCATACTCGGCTGCACAAAAGACACCTCCTGCAACGCCATGAGTTATGTCCTGGGTTTGCCGATGATGACTAGCAGATACAAAGTGGCACAAGTCAAGGCTTACATGAGGATATCGGCAGACGTTAACCACCCATTGCACACAGCTATATACGACACAAAAGGAATGCATCTCAAAAGAGGCCGCTCTTGGATGGCAAAGGCTGAGGATTTGATCCAGCAGGTATGTGACCTAGACGTTATCAGGCACGGAAAAGAATGGATGAATACACCAGTAAACATGCATGGCATCTCTAAGGTTGTCATCACACTCGGAAGGTACTGTCGGGATCAGATTCCTGCGGCCATAGACACAGAAGTAAAGAAACTGATAGATCAGCATTCAGACCCAGAAGATATCATCATCTACACAGATGGATCTGTGAAGCGCGGATCAAGGTCAGCATGGGCATACACAGTGCAAAGAAGGGGGAAAACAATACATGAGGACAGCGGCGCTTACCAGACAGCATGACCATGGAAATAGCCGCTGCTTCTAGAGCTTTAGCATGGGTATCCGAGCAAACCGCCACACAAGCAGTAATTGTCTCAGACTCAATGAATATGCTTCAGAAGATAGCAACAGGCAGTATGCGCTCTGAATGGATAGAAAGCATTAGGAAATCGCACTTAACTTCCGCAACCTGGATCTACACACCGGGTCATGCGGGGGTAAAGGGAAATGAGCGAGCGGACCAACTGGCAAGCACTGCACTGATGATTGCGGGAAAAAGCATGGACAGAGCAGATATCGTCAACGCTGTACGTACTGGGCTAGTGGATAATGAGGAATCCCTGACACTAACACGATTGCGTGACATGGGAGTTAAGCATAGTGAAGCACGTCTTTGCCGTCTTCGAGGTCAAGAAAGGAGACAATATAACCAGCTTCTCATGGGGACAATTAGTAGAAGCACTTTGGAGTGGCTGCTGCTTCGGAGGACTGCGCACGCATGGGTGTGCCCATTGTGCAGTGACGTCGATTGTGAGAATAAAACACAAAAAAACATTTTGTAGGAAGTCGGCATTCCGAAACCCAAGTTCAAGGTGTCTCCTTCGTGCCAAAGAACTGCATAACTGTTGGGTGAACAGTCGTTAACGAAGGCAGTCAGGTCATTGTAGGGGCGACGCCTGCTGATGGACGTAATGTCCTAAGTCCCTTCCCCAGCTAATAGTGAGGGTACTGCTGGGGCGACCATTTATTAACCCTCAGATAATGCTTCAGGTCAAAATGGACGCTAGGCACAGCCACTTTTTTTTTTTTTTTAGTCATGGCAAAAGTTTTTTTTTTTCTTCTGCCAGGCAGTGGCCGTTGCATTTTTGCTCCATTTGTAGACTGGAAGCATATAGTTTCGTCGCCCAGCTTCTGAGTTGAGTGCATGGTGTGACACTGTGAGCTACATGTGTTTTTCGTTGGCACAGGAGCGGAGCAACTATGGGGTGACCCGTTTGCTATGAAGCTGAAACTAGGATTACCAGATTACCAGTTCTAGCAGAAGGAGAATAAGTAGCAAAGCTGGTAATCGGCTGTGTGTTAAGAGAACACACAAAGGAAACAAACGTCTTACCACGTAAGTTGTAAAGCAACTGGAGGGTTGTCATGGAGCTGGATACCTCAAGCTGTAGAAAACCTTAGCTGTAAGATCCAGTCAATCATGAAATAGGCTATCAAATAAAATGACACCTTAGCCGATCTAAGTGGAAATAGGACAGATCTACCATAACATTGTACTTCTCTATTGTATTCTTCAGCCTTTAACTGAGATATCTTTGGCCAGATACAATACTGCACTGGTTTGTAAGACACTATACTCTCATGACATGGCTGAGATAATTAGTTTTCAAAGAAGTTAAAAATTGCTTCTGAAAGGGTTTACTTGAGACATCATACCAGCTTTACTTCATACAACATCAACAAAGATTTCCCTCAAATGTTTCCAACAATGGTGAGACCCCAAGACAAGTATGTGCAATCCCAAGGAGACTACATCAAAGGGGATCAGGGCTTCAGATCTCCAGGGAAGTAAGCGGATTCACATTATCATTATCACCACACTATCTATTAAGCAAACAGTTTATTTTGGAAACTGAAAAACTTTAGCCATATCAAGCGCCATGATGGACCGGAAAGAACAGTGGCGTAGAACACTGTACCAGGTAGGAGAGGCAGAGGTCAACCAGAAGGAAGACAGGCAAAGGACATAAGAGACATCTTGGGTAGTGGAGTACATGAGGCAGAATAGCTTGTGAGGCATGCTGTGATGGATACAACGGTCTGTAAAGTACCTGATACATGATGTCACACCATTTACATATGAAATATTCATATCTACAGAAACACATACAAATCAAGGATTCGTGCTATCTCATCATACTGTCTCACCAGTGTTTACACAACATGTAAATATAAAAAGATCCATGCTATCTCATATTTCCACAACCTTCGTTTAGCCATTATTGTTTACACAATATGCATTTATGCTGCACACACATATAATCCCAAACAGTTAACTGATATATAAATGTAACCATTGTGGTCGCATGTTGGTAAATTTTAAAATATTACAATAAACCCAACATACCAAAGTTACAAGCGACTGTTGATTTAACTGCAACTTTTCAAGGATTTGAGAACTACAAGGAATGACGAGCCCTGGTGTAACAGAGATAGGTGATGTTGACGACCTCCAACTTGATGTGAATGATTCTGGTAGTGATACCAGTGAAGATAATATCAAGCAGTTCACAAGATGAAAGTTAAATCTGAAAATAAAATACAAAATTTGTTTAATGATGATGTTTGTGTGAAACAACAGGACGCATATTATGTGGGTTTGTTCAGGCAGCTAGTCTAGGAGGGAAGCTCTGACAGGTGGACAGAGACAGCAATGCCCTTCTGACCCAGCAGCTTCTGCAGTATGCTATGTTCTAAATGTACTGGTGTTACCTTTCCTCTGGTCTAAACAAGGCAGGCTGAAAGAGGGATCATGATGCATGGACAACATTTAGTCTCTACAATACTGCCCAGGCTTTGTGCTATGGAGAGGAAGAACATCTCTTGCCTTAATCAGTCACACTAGCCATCTTTGCATGAATCCTTATAGTACAATATAACACCGTCATCTAGAAAAACAGAAAGGTGCCCATAAGCTCAGAAAGTATACACTGGCTCACTACATTACATGTAAATGATGTTATTTTTATATTTTATTAGCTAGGGTCTCCATGACAAAATAATCAAGCTACTTGCCTCATAACCTAAAGGCCTAGGGTTACATTTTTTAAACTGTCGTTTGAGTTCAACAGTGCACAATTTTTTTTCAGAGATCCATGAGGAAGCTATAGAGTTTCTGATCTTTGTGTGATGCTCTTGGTAAGTGGAGGTCACTCTGTATACAGAGAAAATGGGGGAGGGGGGGGGGAAGAGAGAGAGAGAGAGAGAGAGAGAGAGAGAGAGAGAGAGAGAGAGAGAGAGAGAGAGAGAGAGAGAGAGAAACCGGATGAGATAAAACCCATAAAATCTTCTCAGCTTTAATCACAGCAGCAATAGAAGGGTGAGTAGAAGAATGAGGAGCATAAGGAGACAAAACAGCATAAACTGGACATTCTGAATTCAGATTTGCTTGTGTGATGAGACTTAGGTAAAATAAAAAACTTAGTAAAAATACGTCCCAATGTGGAGCAAGACGAAAGCTTTTAATGAGATGTAACAACGCAGAAATATTGTTCTTTTTACAGTTGACAAATTACTAGGGTTGAAATGCAGAGTGAATTAAACCTTTGTTACTGATAAAATAGTGGCAGATATTGCAGTAGGTTTGTGACCCATAAATCCATCAAAGCAATGAGCCTGTACATTAACTGATATTGATTAAAGCTCACTGAGCAAGGCAAGAGATCATAAACATTCAACCCATTATTTCAGATTATAATATCTACTTCTGTGGATTCTGGGGTCCCTATTTTGATGACAGTTGGGGGGGGGGGGGGGGAGATAAACTTCCTGCCCCCTCCTTTTTTTGTTTTTACAAGCATGTCATATAAGGTGACTAATTAGGGATCTGCTGAAACTGGATGTGTTAAGTGAAAGGTGCAGCTAAGCAGCCTAGCTGTAAACCACAAATCAATACCTTGTTGCAGAAGAGGAAGAAGAATGTTATTATCAATGATCATGAAATGATTACCTGGCATCTTCATTATCCTTGATTTGATTCTGGAAAATATACTTTGCTGCATCACCAACGTCACTCTTGCAGTCATGTAAACAATCAACAGCTGCTTGGGGTTGATCAGCCCTGTAATGTTCTTTGGGTTCTGCTGACAACCTACACCACATTACTGCAGGGTGGCAGCAGGCTGAATCGTGCAAACAATGAATACCTGATGCCTCTGAACAAGTATGGGTATGTGTTTCTACATGCTGGTTCTGAAAGTGTGTACAAGCTCCCAGTCCAGCATCCAATGCGTCTGACACAGTAACTGTTTCATTTTGTAAGAAGTGGGAAGTGGGAACTTTTACACTGTCAAATTCTGTTTTTCCTTCATTGGCTGCATAGCCTTTACTTAAATTCTGAGTTACCATATGTTTAGAATAAAAACAATAATCAGTGCCCTCATCTGTAGTACTTTCTTCAAGTCCAGAATCTTCATGCAATAAGGAACTACTACTCATATCGTTTCCACTTACTTTACGAAAGTGACGGCTGGATAACATGATTTTATCCGCAACTGTAGATCTAAATATGGCCTTTTTCTCCTGAAGCAGCTGATCTAAAAGCATCTGACTATCTTTGTAACAGATGTTTGGTCTGTGTTTGTTATCATCATGTACTTCACTAGTACACAAAGAAATATTTCCTTTATGAATCAAATTGTATTCCTCTGAATGGTTATCACAAGCTCTAGTAAATAAAGTGGTTTTTCTTTGAGAAGATATGTTATTTTTCTCTGAATGCTCTTGAGAACTTCTAAAAGGATGACTTTCAAAAGAACATGTATCATAATATTCATGAGCTTGCAAAGGGTTCTTCATATCATATGCTGAAATATCTGAACTTGAAGTATCTCCACCCTCAACAATATCTTGTAGATAATTTTTAGATAGGGTGCTTTCTGAAATATGTAAGGCACTTCCGTTTAAAATGTCTCTGTTGGTAGCAGAGACATAACTTTTTGGTTTTCTGTGCTGCAAATTCATATCCTGAATGGGATGCAAATGTCTGCTTAGTTTTGGAAATCCCGCTGATGATTTCTTGCCTTTAAAAGATTCCAGCAATGCATTTAATTTTTCAACTTCTGACTTGAGTGTCACAATGTTTGAGGATGCCATGCCTGATGTTCTGATTGTATCCATCGAATCATTAACAGACTTTGTAAACTGTACATCACAAAGTGCTCTGAACTCCTTTGGAAATAACTGTTTTGGTTTTATATTTATCTTTTCCAGAGTCTGACATGGGAAAGAATGTTCAGAATGTTTCAAACATTGACTCAGAGCATATTCACATGTCATGGATGAATGCTGATTATCAACAGCACTAAAACAAGCATCAAATTCATCATCATCAGAATTATATTTGTCTGGTAAGTGCCTATCTGCCATCTGACAAGATGATAGAATTTCAGAATCATTCAGTTGCTTAACTGTGGAGTTTTCACACATCACAGCTGAATTCTGCAAACCAATGTCATTAAAGCAAGCAGCAAATTCCTCATCATCATCACCATCATATTTTTCTGTTATTTGGCAATCAGCCAACACAAATTTTGAATCTTTTTTGAATGTTTTGTTTCTTGAGTTACTAAATAATTCTGATCCAACACAGTTAGGTTCTGACTTCAAGTAGCTTTGCATGGTTGAAACACTGGCTTTGTTATCAAGTTCTTCAGAAGAGATGGAATGAACAACCTCAACAGGAGGTCTCTTGCTATATTCATCAAAACAATCCGAAAAATTCTGCTCATCATCTTTCAATAAACGCATCCCTCCATCTGTAATGAGTTTATTTTCATGATTTTTCCAAACCATATTTCGAAGTTCAGAGCTATGTAGATCTTGCAGATTATGATTAGGTGAGTTAATGTTTGAACAGTTCCACTGAATTTCGTGTTCAGGATAATCTAAACTGTTAGTTTTACAGATTTGGACTTCTGGATACATGAAACAGTTTAGACATTTGTCTGAAGAGTCTGTCATTTCCAGGCTGACATGATGACCAGTAGGTGAAGTGTTAGCAGTAGTACAGTCTTGACTTGAAGAATTGTCAAAGAACCAATCAATATCATCATTATCTCCAGACAAATGTTGAAGGTTTGACATTTTCAAGAGTACTGTTTCAGCTGATGCACATAATGTATCTTGAATTTCACCATTTGATTTCCATTTAACTTCAGGATCACAGGTTTCTGCAACATCTGTTATAGTAATTTCCTTATCAGAACAAGAGAAAGCCACTCCACTGCTTCCATTACATGTTAATGAATTCAATTCTTGCTTGGCTATATTGCTATTATATTTTCTGCTTGTGCAAGCAGTGGCTGTTTTGTCACATAATTCTGGAAGGTTGTCTGCACTTAATGATGTTAAATTAGAATGTAAAGTAAATATGTTTTCCTCCGGCAATTGACAATGTTCTTTTCCCACACCACCACTATGAAGTATATTCAGCAATTCTTCTTTTTCTAAATACTGCTGCAAAACAGTTTCTGGGGTGTGAAGTGCATCTGTTTTATCACAAGCTGTGAGTTTCCTGTCACTCTGAGGTTTACATGAGGCATCACAGTTTTTACTGTCATAGTTTGTTATCTCCCTTCTGAGGCATTCTTGCTTTGATGAATGAAAGCACTCATTTGATTCAACTGAAATTTCTTGCACTTCTTTTGCCAAATCAGTGAATACCTCACGAATGACATCAAGGGAGTCATCCGAATGTATACCCTGAAATTAATGGTGAGATGTTTTCATTTAACTGTAGAAACTAGTACATAATAATTTATCACAAAATTAACAGATAACTGTGTATAATTTTACAAGTAGTGAAAATGCCTTTTAATCTAGAACTTTAATGTTATGCTGACAAGCATAGTGCATACTATTGATAAAGGTGCATTCCTTTAAAAATCTTATTTAAGTTTTTACAAATTCTTTTCAACTAAAACATACATTATAGGTTTATGTATATTTACACTGTATTAAATGCATTAAAACATTCACCCAATATATAGATTATTGTCGTGGAATGATAAGCCATTACACATCAGTCCGTAAGACTGGTAACTTGACCTACCTTTAATCGGCACAAAATTCAAACTTGGACTCGTCCGGGAAAGATATAGTCCCTTATATCGATATATATGCCTTTATTGGACAAAATTATTATGTCTACATTTTCTAGTTGCTTTGACTTAACTCCACTTTTAAATGTTTATCTATTGGATAAATATTAGAGGAGTTATTTGAGGTTTCTTAGAAACCGATTTACTCCTTGCCCATGTATACTAGGAACTCCTTTTTACCAAGGCCTGAAGTGCGTATTTTGCGCCATTCTTTTTGCCGGCTTCCCAGCGTTCAGATGTGTGCATTGACGCCAGAAAATTTCACTTTCACAAGGCGATCTGTAATGTCGGGGACTTCTCCTATGCTTGGGTAAGTTAATTATAGTTTACGAGTACCTAAAATGATGTCTGTTAAAGTGGTCACTGCTGCAGAGAGATCAGTATCGGCTGTGGGATCACACATAATTCGACCGTTCTTGATCGCTAGAGAAGCAGATTCGAACTTAGACCTTCCTCTGTACAGACTAAATAGCCTAGGCCCTAAATAACCCACCCATACTGGTAAAACTAATAACCTTACAAGTGTGTACTATTTAAACTAACAACAGAAGTTTGTG
Organism: Candidula unifasciata; assembly: GCA_905116865.2. Classification (NCBI taxonomy): domain Eukaryota; kingdom Metazoa; phylum Mollusca; class Gastropoda; order Stylommatophora; family Geomitridae; genus Candidula; species Candidula unifasciata. Next base: position 273,728 of record CAJHNH020005646.1, read on the forward strand.
CATACAAATGGGGACAGAATTAGGTCAGGACTTGGTCAGCCAGTGTGTGAGTGTGGTTGACCCAGATCAATGAATGGTGGGACTGGCTTGGGAGTCGTAAGGAATAGAAGTACTGACAGTAAATATTGGTGTCTGTGTGCAGACAGGAGGGGGGAGAGAGATTGATATATGTGTTAGAGTGTCTATCTATCTCCACTATATATCTGACTTTCCATCTCTTGCACTAAACAGACAGATGAATGATAGGAGACTAGTGTCTCCTGGTCTTGAGAGGCATTCTGAGGAATGAAACAGGGGAGCAAAGGTGGAGTGGGCAGATGTAGGATGATGACTGATGCTTGTTCTGTCTTTCCTGTCAAGATGTTACCCTTTTGGTGACAACTAATTCTGAGTTATTTCTTGGCAGGATGAACCCTTTGTGAAGAGCTGGCAGAAGATTCACAGTCCAACCAACACCCACCAACCATAACCCATCAATCAATTAACCCATTACCTACCACTTATCACCCAACTACCAAGTGTGGAGATTGATGTCAGTTTGAGGTGCCATATACCCCAAACTTCCTACAGTGCCAGAACATGTGGGTAGCTCAGGGACAGTGCTGCTAATGACTAGTGGGAGCCATTTGCTGTGTACTTATCCAGTTGCTGTGTCCTTTATGGTGAAGTACTCCTCCACCATCTGATCCAGTTGAGGCAGAGTCACCAAAGACAGTCGAATCATCAGGAGCTGAGGGAAGCATCATAGACGGAAAGAGGATAAGTTAAGTTTGATGCCTTATGTGCTATATTCCTCACAGCTCCCATGTTTCCCGAGGATGAAGTTGTGTCATCTCTAGATCATTCTGGCTGTTTAAGAGTCCCTGCAATCTGGACATTGTATTCTAGAATCCAGCTATTGTGATTTGGCATCACTATTTTCTAGTTGTACATGTTGTAATGATTACATGCATTCATTTTCATGGCCGACTTAGGTTTCTCTATTTCACCTTTTTAAATGTTTAGCATTTGTGTGTGTATGAATCTTAACTATATGTGTTAACATGGTTATGATAATGACTTATCATAACCTGGGGGCTTTCTTTAGTAAGTAGTGGGGGTGTCCAGCCAAGTGTGCCTAGGAATATTGTATTCATATACAGATATATTTAGTAGTGCCAATACTTGAGTTGCCCTACTCCAGAAATAAGTTGAGCGTATATTGGCCACGGGGAATCCCTTAGACCAATACGAGCCAAACGACTCAACATAATTATTTCTGTGTGCTGTTGGTTCTGAAGGAGAAATCCTTACATCAGGCATGTGACAGGAGTGATATGTGACAATTACTATACTGAATGTATGAATGATACAGGTATTAAGGTGGATTCATGGGAATAAAATGCCATGGACAGTGTTGTGTGGAGGGGGCACATCAGACATCAGGAAGGGAATCAGAATGAAGAAATAAATAAGAAACAGAAAGGATGAGAGCTGAGCATCTGAGAAGAAACAGACTAAAACAAATGTTGACAACAATAGTCCTGAAATGCCATGCTATAATTTTGGAAGAATTTTCTTAATGCGTGTCGGTCTTGTTAGTCACACTTGCCATCGCCATGGGCTTTGAGTCCCATGCCTTCTCATAGCGCAATATAACACTATCGTCTGGAAAGATGGAAAGCTGCCAATCAATTATTCATACTGAATTTAATAATAATAATAATAATAATGACAAACGAATCAATAATTTTTTTCATAGAAGTATATGCACTGACCAACTTGGAAAGTTGAACAACAGCCTTAGCCAAACTTGCCAGCATGAACAGCAAAGTCTTTGTTCCAGTTCCAAAAGTATGTTTGTGGGACTGCAAAGTTCTAAGGACAAGTTCTCCTGCTGGATGCTACATACAAGTAAAAGACGAAAGCAAATCAGGCATTTTAGAATAAAGGTAAGGTCAATTATGAAGTAAAGGGTACTTTTAGTCTCTGTGTGTTGTGTGTGTGTGTGCACATGTGCGTGCGCAATATCCCTACAAGTGTGTGTGTTTACACACACATACACATTAACTTTAGTTTCTGTTGTCAGTTAATATAAAATACTAGTCAAATTTTAAGGTAGACAAAAGAACCCAATAATATAATTACTGAGGCTAAGTAAGAAAATCACAGGAGGAATTTGAAAAAGTTAATTCAGATATACATACCTCTATATCCACATTACGCAACAAATGTTCAGGATCAGATGTAAAAGTGGTGCTTCCATCCTTTGTAATGCATTTCACACTGTTCAGACACAAGTGAACATTTACTGTTTAAGTAAATACATATCACTGAGTTGCATGTTAGTAATCAAACATATTTACAAATGGTGTGTCTAAACCAGTGGTCTCCAACATTTTCAGGCCATGCCCCCCCCCCCCCCCGCCAATCCTTGAGTATATTGCAAGACAGCTAGGGCCCCCTTGAGTATATTACAATACCCCCACATCCCACCTGAGCATATGACATGATACACCCCCACCCCCTCTTCCAACATAACAAGATGTGATTAAAAAGAGGAGGACAATTGATTCTGCTGTCACAAAAGACATTTGGTGTTTATAAGAGAGGAACAGACTAATAAGAAAGCCAATACTCCCTAACTCAAGAATGCCAGATAAGGTACTGGCATTGAGACCATCAGCCAATGGGTTCCGGTTCTGTTTCTCTCTTTCAGATTACATGTAGTTTACTGGTACACTCAATCTGAGATCAGAGTGTAGACTGTTTTAGCCCTTGGGTTCAGGATCCAGTTTCTGCCTTTTTCTTGGATTACCCCGCCTGATATCTCCTTAACACCACAGTCTACAGCTGATGACCGGTCCTAATATACACAGCCCATGGGTTCAGGGTACAAAAATGTGCAACTTTATTATGTGGGAACGACTGCCCACCTAACTTTCTTTTTGTGTGAATGTGTTGGTTGTTTTCAGCCTTTTCAGCATTTACTGCGTCATAATTTTGGGTGTGTGTTACTTTCATTCATCTGTGTGAAAGGAACACTGACTAACACTAACCCTAACACCCCCTATACTATGGGACTTTCCTAGGAATTCCCCAAAAAATCAAGGAGGCCCTGAGATAGGGTGAAATAAAAGAAAAGAACCAGCATAACATACTCAGCTTGTTTTTAGTTTATAAAAATAATCCATCCATTTGATGATGATAATGATCAACATCAATCAATTAAAAACAATCATGCACAGCTGACACTGATGCTGGCATTTCTCAAGCTCAGGCTGATACTGGTCTATTAAGCCACTGCAATCGAATTAACTCTTTCAGCACCGAACAACCCACTATACATTTCTTCGTCATCTTAATAATAATCTGATGTTCTTGCTTTCTTCTATCATAGTTTTAAAAAAGTTAGTTGCATATCCTTTACAGGATGTTGCATAACCAACTTCAGCATTTTTTTGGCTGTTGTGATTTTTTTTTTAAGGGAAATTTTATGTTCAGGAGTTTACCACTGCTTTATGAATAGGCAGCTCAAGGTACCACTGTCGAAACCAATGCAAGACAAACCGTCCGCAGCTGGGATCGAACCCCGGCATTACGAAGCACATTCGCAACGCCTAAGCCATAGACTTCTATCACAGACATGTGCTATATTAATATTTGGTATTTTATTAGTTTAACAGCTTCTGTACCATAACTACTCAGCTGAACTCCTGCAGACCTTATCATTTATTGATTTATGCTCTGCTCCTTAGAATATGGGGGGGGGGGGGGGTTAAAATAACCACAGCTTTGGATTTAAAGGGCTCTCCTGTCAAATCCGGACGAAGAATAAAAAGCCTTGGACGACTTAGTCAGAGTTCTCTCCCTTGGCCGCACTGCAAACAGTGATCGGAAAAGCCAACGAAAAAAACGACACACTTACCTATCATCATACGGTTGCGTGTAGGGCTGCGTACGGTTGCGTGAGGCATCGTGAAGGGATGCGTAGTCATCATACGGTTGCGTGCAGGGGTGCGTACGGTTGCGTGAGGCATCGTGAAGGGTTGCGTAGTCATCATACGGTTGCGTGCAGGGTTGTGAAGTCATCATACGGTTGCGTGTAGGGATGCGTAGTGTTTGGGTTTGAGTTAGGGGTAGGGTTAGAGTTAGGGGTAGGGTTAGAGTTAGGGGTAGGGTTAGGGTTAGGGTTAGGGGTAGGGTTAGGTTTAGGGTTAGGGGTAGGGTTAGGGTTAGGGTTAGGGTTGGGGTTAGGGGTAGGGTTAGGGTTAGATGTGAAAATTTTTACGTAGGATTTCGAAATACTGGCCGACAATCTGATGTTTGTGGGAGTGGCGCCACTGAAACTCTGCCAAACATGACACCAATAGCGTGCGGCTGGTGCCCCCAATCGTTGGCGAAATGTGCGTTTGACCAGCATCCAGAGGCCCTCGATTGTTTGTGTGTGTATGGGACTGTGCACGATTATAGGGAACTCCGGCGTCACAATTGTCAAATCTAACGCTAAACCTAACCCTACCGCTAACCCTAATCCTAATCCTACTCCCTAGCCCTAACCCCTACCCCTAACCACGCAAATTTATCGATCATTAAAGCATACAAATCGGCAAAAACCAACAAACAAAACACACCCAAAAAAAACCAGAATTGTCCTGCAGCGTCGAAAAAAAACCAGATTTGGGGGAAACAACCAAGCATTTTCAGCCCTGATGTCGACGTGACTGTCTTCTTTGTTTCGTTGGCTTTTCCGATCACTGTTTGCAGTGCGGCCAAGGGAGAGAACTTTGACTAAGTCGTCCAAGGCTTTTTAGTCTTCGTCCGGATTTGACAGGAGTACCGATTTAAAGAGTTTTCCTCAGTAATTACGTTCAGTACTGTTGTCTACTTCAGTCCATTAATGTACATTAAAAAAAATAAAAGTAGTGAATATTATTTACCAGCTGTCTGATGCCATCATTGGACAAACAAGTTCGTCTGAAAATAACAATTATGTATTTGAAAAATGAAAAGCTACTTTAAATATGAGTTACCTTAAATATTTTACCATAATGATAATGAATCACTTTTAAAAGTATAAATTCACATAAAAACATCTTCAACACACTTTAGACATGACTATAAATAAGTAAGTGCTCTGATTTATGTATACTTTTGTTTTTAAATTTCTTTCAATCTTCCATTTCTGTCCTTTTTATTATCTCACACATACGCAGTCCCCTTCTTCAGTAGCCAACGAAAGGTTTCCATACAGAAGATGCCAGTTGCAACTTGACTTGACTTAAATTGTCCGAGCCGTTTCCCCCTCGCGCTAAAAACAGTTCAGAAATTTTACAGACCCTTTGCACAATTATTAGTGATTACACTTAACGGAGTGTCTGAACCGAGAATGATACCTTTTTAAGCGAAAGCGAAGACAGGGGGTGGGAATGATAAAAATATCTTAAACAATAAATAAGCATACTACTTTACATACGTAAATTTAAAAAAGGAAGGAAGAAATAATAACTGTGTTGTTGTGAATAAAAATAATAAATCGTAATCCTTACACAAGGTACCATAGAATCCCTCCATCTCTGATGACTGAAACGTACGCGGCATTTTACATAAGAAAACTGATAACTCTAGGCACTACATTAAAACAGAGTTAATATTTCTTCTGGACAGATTGGCAACAGAGCTATGGGATTAATACTCGCTGCTGCATTTGCAATTTGCATGGTATCTGTGAGAACACGAAAGCCTGGTTGTTTACAGAGGGGACATAAATGGTCCTGTTTCCTGGGTAACATGATTAGGTGCCCCTCGTCATCATCATCATCATCATATAGTAAAGGCAGACTGATCAGCAGTGGAAAGCAGCGAGGAAATTTTGACGAGAACAAATCTGATGACATACCTCGGAGTGATGTTTGATCGCAGCCTTTCCTTCAAAGAACAAAAGCACGCAAAGGCCTGTCAGCAATGAGGGTCCTGGCCGCCGCTAACACTGAGCAGAAACTGCTTCTGCCTCTGTTCCAGGGACTTGTACTTTCTCCAATCAAATATGCTCTTGCCATCCTCGCTGTCAACCATACTCAGATGAAAGACTTGAGAAGGTGCAAAATGAAGCAATGCGCATGATTCTAGGGTGCACTGGAGACACCTCATGTGTAGCAATGAGGTGCCTTCTTGACTTCCCTACCATGAACTACAGGATCAAGATCTGGAAGGCTCGTGCATACCACAAGATAAGCTCAGATATGAAGCACCCTTTGCACCACATGCTTTTCAAGAAAAAGGGCAATAGGCTTAAAAGGGGCAAGTCATGGCTGGGTAGGGCAGAGGATGACATCATGCAGGTTTGCAGCCTTACAGACATCCATCCAGATGAGGAATGGATGCCAGCGTCTAAAGCGCCCAATCTCACATTCTCCTGTGTCGTGACGCTCGATAGGAATTGGGAGCAAAATCCTGCTGTTGTCAATGCCGAGGTATGCGCGCTTATCAGTGACGTCAGATGAGACAGATGTGGTGATCTTCACCGACGAGTCCGTTATACGAGGACATAAGAGTGCATGGGCATTTACAGTTCGCTCTTTAGGCAGAACAGTTCAGGAAACCAGCGGTGCCTTCTCCACGACCACCAGCAACATGACGATGGAGGTGATGACGGTGACACAGACTTTCATGTGGCTGGGATCACAGGACTATTCCTGCGTGTGTGTGCTAAGTGATTCTTTGAGCATGATCCGGCGGGCCGGGGCAGGCTGGTTACGCAGACAGTGGTTTGAGTCTTTGCAAAACTCTCCTGTATGTGCAGTGACCTTCACATTCTTCCCAGGGTATGTAGGCGTTGTTGGTAATGAGAGAGCTGATAGACTGGCAGGTGCTGCATTAATTGAAGATGGCCGGCGCATGGATCACGCCGACATTGTCATTGCCCTTAGAGAGATAGGACGTTCTGAGGATTTTGGAAGCAACGTGTCCACATCACTGCTAAGAATACGCGAACTGGGAGTAAAGATCGGCACAGCCAAGCACGAGAAGCACACCGGACGCACACGAAGTCTTGTTACCCAACGTAGGACTGGTTCTATTTACTGCACGATGCTGATGAATACGCTGAGAGGGGAATCTGAGCACCTATGGATGTGTCTGGAGTGCTGTGAAGATAATTTAAATTAAAACTCGACACAACGATACTCTTTTTTCCCCATACCTTTTTCTTATAAGTCAATCATCTTCAAATAAACTGCTGACAGTAGACTAGTTTACCACAGGCACACATAATAATAGTTAACATATAATCCACAGTGGAACCTCAGTATACGTTCGCTCTGGCATACGTTCAACATGGTAAACTTCCTGTTCAGACGCGAAAACGTTTGCTTTGAATACGACCTCTGTTTAGAATACGAACTTGTATGAGTCACAAAATAGGAACGAAACTGCGTTCTGTCTTTGCTTAGTCCTCTCAAGAAAAAGCTACCGATAGATGTCATCAAACATTGCAGAGAATTTTCACACAGCAAATATCAAACAAGCCGTAATATCTTTGTATGGAATGACCTGACAATGTTAGATTTTAGAAACATCCTAAGGAAAAGACAAATAATTTATGCCCTTACCCGCTTAGGACTGCAGATGATACCTGGCTGGAATAGCTATTATAGGTACCATAATTATAACTTCTTCGGAGGTTCAACAGGCTGTCTGTGATCTGCCTTGTTGGTTGCCATCCATATTGAGAATTTAAATCTTAGGATGGTATGGTAAACATTTACGCAACAACCCGGAGGTGACAAAATAATCGTTGGATTAAAGAAATTGTGATAAGACCGTGTAATTTATCGTTAGGAATGTTGAAAGTGATCAGGATATTATTACGTTGCTCTACAAAATGCTGGTATTTTCTCATTTTGTTTGGTAATGTTCTGTCTGTCTGTTCTGTCCCTCCGGCTTGCTACATGAAAATTTAATCACACTCTGAGATTCCACGAGTCTTAATCCAAGGGGTCAGGTCAATAGAGAAAGCCCCAGGTACCCTGCTCAATACCCCCAAAAACAATTATAATTATGGCCGCCTAACGGCTACAATAAGCTTTTGCAACACGCAGCACTGTGTGGGTTAAGATTTGAACATATTTTAAGGGTACTTTTTAAAGTGAAGTTGAAATGTAATAGTGAAATACGATGTTTCTCTGCATTTTTAAGAAGGTAGTTTATTATTGCTTTCCTTCTTGGCAGTGGTCATACTGCTCGGGTGACCGTAGCCATTGTAACTATAGTGTGAGCCTCCAAATGCAGTCGGGAGACATGAGACCATAAACAACTATGTGTCAGCTGCTCTCAAGAACAGTTCACCACCTGCGCCCATAATTTCACATTACCCTGAAAGGAGCTAGACTAGTACTTCACCTCGCCCAAGGGTATTCTGTTAGTGTAGGAAAGAAGGTGCGTTACTTCTATTCTTCTACCCAGTCACTCTGGAGACAAATGAAAACCGTAGACTGATCAGAGAACTTAGACGTATGTGGCCGGTGTTTTTCGGACATGATATGAGAGACAGGACTGATCTGGTGATGACTGGCAAGGATTGTGGAAAACGCGCAAGGAAAAGGCGAAAATAAGATAAACATCTCGATGATTTGGTCATATGGATGAACGACACAAGAACACCGACTTGATCTGTGATTGTGGTGACCACTTCTCCGCCTCATCCTCCCTTTTCGTTCGCTTTTAAATTAGCACGATTATCACGTTGTGTTGTTTAGCTAGGCTGTGAAATCTGCGCAACACATCTGATTGCAGGCAACCATTAATTGATCTTCTTTTACGACACGATTGTTACAAAGCCCCGGCACCCATTCAAGTAGGCGATTACATGAGATGGAAAAACTTGTCATCACACGCTAGTTGGCACGGCACATGATGATGATGACCTTGGTGTAGTCTGTCACCTGCAACATTTTAAGTAACAATTCTTGAACATGGGAGTTATTTTCCCTTAGATCGCAAAATGAATCAGAAGCAGTTGTATGTTTCAGTTAATCAAAACATCTGATTGCTATCGTATCAGTCTAATTTCTTATGTAGAAGTCACAGTGTCTTCTTGATGCATTAAAACTGTGTTACTAGTTAAAATTCGTTAATATTAGTCTAGTATAAAAGAATAGATAATAGCAGTACGACGTACAGTACTTAGCAGTAATGTACAATTTGTACTAGTACGATTCATTTAACAATACTCAATTGAGTCAATAGCTGGGGTGGTTGTGGCAGTATTTCATTTAATTTACGCTTTTTAACGGTAAATACAGCACATAATTACATTTATTTACGGTAAACAGTAAACGATGCCTGCCTTCAGCGGGCTGGGCAAATCTCAGATTAGCAGTTTAGCTGCTGGGATTTTTATTGGAGTTTCCGTGTCGTTCATCATACGGTATACGTCAGAAACGGAGACCAGGTACATACCGTCTGCATTCTTTCCTCAAAATCCTCACAGTCATGGCGAGAATGATTTCTTCAGAGGGCCCAATCAGTCTTTGGTTTGGAATGATGAGCATTCACACAGTCACTCAAGTAAGTTTAAAAATGTTTTATTAAATTTCACTTATTACACTAAGTAAAGTACAAGTCCCTTTTCCACGCTTTCAGGCCTATCTGGCATGTAGGGCTAGACCTGTGTTTAGACCATTGGGCACTCAGTGGGGGATGTGGTCAACATCACGCAAGTCACCTCTGCTTCCATAGACTATACCTAGTACCCACTCAAGGCTGAGTTGACTTGGGAGGTAAGGTTATTTTGGGGGAAAAAATTCTTTTTCTGTCAAGATCCGTACCCATGACCTTCCAATCCACAGGTGAGCATCAAGTTTCTTCACCATGGCGGCTATGTCACTAATAATAACAAAATAATGGGCTATCCTCCGTATAACGGTCCCAAATTATCGAGGCCAAAAATATACCCTAACAGGGCCTCTGTCACATCTAAATTGCGGACTTCTGGTGACTTGAATTGCAGGCCTCCGGCGACTACCGCCACCGCCGAGAGTATCTCCTGCGCCGCTATGCGCGGAGCGGGGATAAACTAGACGGCTGGGATTCACAAGCAGCAGCTACCGCATCTCCTGCAGCTTCCTTCATTATATTTGCTCGTGAGTCCCAGCCATCAAGTTTAGCCCCACTCAGTGACGCGCGTAGCGGCACAGGAAATACTCTAGACGGTAGTCGCTGGAAGTCCACAATTTACATGTGACTGAGGCCCTGTTAAGGTATATTTTCGGCCTCGATAATTTGGGACCATTATTCAGAAGATAGCCAAATAATGTCTTATTAATCCCCGTGTTAGTTGGTTTCAGGGCCTATTTGGAAAGGGGTGGGGGAGTAGACTCTCTACCTCCAAACATGCATATCCCACAGCGCTACTATTTTGGTTTTTGCTGCAATTAGATTTGAATTTGATTTTTCATAACAAGCATGTCATGAAAATAGACTAATTAGTGGTGTTTCTTGTGAATTAAATCTATTTATATGAGAGGTAAGTAACCAGCAGTCTTCATACAATTAAGCTAGAACTGTAAAATGGGACCAAGAGGTAAAGAAAAGACACTGGCGTTGGATAGGACACACATTGAGAAAACCGGAGAACATTGGAACCCACAGGGGCATAGGAATAAAATAAGGCCAAAAAATACATGGAGAAGGGAGCTGGAGAATGAAGTTAGAAAGATGGGGAGGACATGGGGAGAGCTGCATGCGATAGCAAAGGATAGAACGACTTGATATGAGTTGGTTGAGGACCTATGCTACTGTTGGGAGCTAGAAACGCAGAAGAAGTAAAATGGGTGTGCACACAAAACTCAAAGTTCTGGAACAAGGCCAAAGTCCAGAAGTCAATGAGCAACTAGAACTTTCAGCTGGAGTTTACTGCCAGTGAATACCAAAAAGAAGAGACACTTTGTGTTAAGTACTGGCAATTTTTTTTTTAAGAGACTCTTTGTGTGGGTACTGCCAGTTTTTATCTAGACAAAAGCCAAGTTAGTAGTACTCTTTTGTCATGTGATGAGAAAAAGAGCACTGGAAAATATTGTGACGACAGGAAAGATCACTGGTTGAAGAGGCAGAGGCAAACTAAGAGAAATGATGGTGGATGGCTTAAGACAGTGGCATGGAGGAATATCATCAGTGGAATTGATCCAGGATACCAAAGTCTGAGATCTGTGGAGATGCATGAACGCCTAAGCAATCTAGCAAAGGCATTTGATGATGATGAGTCCTGCTACTATTGGTACCTATTTCTTTTGGTCTTGGCTACCCAGACCCATACTTGTTGAAAAATAATCCTGTTTCTGCTGTGGAATGAATACAGACCACTGTCATAACAGGCTGTAGCGCCAGTCACTATGTTTCCTAATTCTTGCAAGTTAGTGCATTAAGTGAACATGTACTTTGGAATTATTAACACTTTCAGTACTAGGGAACTCACAATAAGTTACTCTTTATCTAGCTCACATTTCTTTACTTTTTCTGTCCCATTCTTCTGTTATGTTGAGAATTAAGAACCGTCTTCATTGCTCTCTGGATTTTCCTATAAGCGCTTTGTCCCAGTCTTCAGTAGCAAGCGCAGAAGTTCAAATTCCAAAAGTAATAGTCCGATTATACATTTATCTTGTCTTTTCCCTGAGTGTTGAGCATCGGCAAGATTCTGTGGTATCTCCCCGGTTCACTATTCTTCAGACTTTAATGATCTGTTTGTGCCTCTGCACTGTTCACTCACCCCTAAAAGACCTTTACAGCATCTAGCTTGTTACGTCTTTACAGCATCTAGCCTGTCTGGCCTTTACAGCATCTAGCCTGTCATGCCTTTACAGCATCTAGCCTGTCATGCCTTTACAGCATCTAGCCTGTCATGCCTTTACAGCATCTAGCCTGTCTGGCCTTTACAGCATCTAGCTTGTCACACCTTTACAGCATCTAGCTTGTCATGCCTTTACAGCATCTAGCTTGTCTGGCCTTTACAGCATCTAGCCTGTCATGCCTTTACAGCATCTAGCTTGTCATGCCTTCACAGCATCTAGCTTGTCACGCCTTTACAGCATCTAGCTTGTCTGGCCTTTACAGCATCTAGCCTGTCATGCCTTTACAGCATCTAGCCTGTCATGCCTTTACAGCATCTAGCCTGTCATGCCTTTACAGCATCTAGCCTGTCTGGCCTTTACAGCATCTAGCTTGTCTGGCCTTTACAGCATCTAGCTTGTCATGCCTTTACAGCATCTAGCTTGTCACACCTTTACAGCATCTAGCTTGTCACACCTTTACAGCATCTAGCTTGTCACACCTTTACAGCATCTAGCTTGTCATGCCTTTACAGCATCTAGCTTGTCTGGCCTTTACAGCATCTAGCCTGTCATGCCTTTACAGCATCTAGCATGTCATGCCTTTACAGCATCTAGCTTGTCTGGCCTTTACAGCATCTAGCCTGTCTGGCCTTTACAGCATCTAGCCTGTCTGGCCTTTACAGCATCTAGCTTGTCACGCCTTTACAGCATCTAGCTTGTCATGCCTTTACAGCATCTAGCTTGTCATGCCTTTACAGCATCTAGCTTGTCACGCCCTTACAGCATCTAGCTTGTCTGGCCTTTACAGCATCTAGCTTGTCATGCCTTTACAGCATCTAGCCTGTCATGCCTTTACAGCATCTAGCTTGTCATGCCTTTACAGCATCTAGCCTGTCTGGCCTTTACAGCATCTAGCTTGTCATGCCTTTACAGCATCTAGCTTGTCTGGCCTTTACAGCATCTAGCTTGTCTGGCCTTTACAGCATCTAGCTTGTCATGCCTTTACAGCATCTAGCTTGTCTGGCCTTTACAGCATCTAGCCTGTCTGGCCTTTACAGCATCTAGCCTGTCTGGCCTTTACAGCATCTAGCCTGTCTGGCCTTTACAGCATCTAGCTTGTCTGACCTTTACAGCATCTAGCCTGTCTGGCCTTTACAGCATCTAGCTTGTCATGCCTTTACAGCATTTAGCCTGTCTGGCCTTTACAGCATCTAGCTTGTCTGGCCTTTACAGCATCTAGCCTGTCATGCCTTTACAGCATCTAGCTTGTCTGGCCTTTACAGCATCTAGCTTGTCATGCCTTTACAGCATCTAGCTTGTCACACCTTTACAGCATCTAGCTTGTCACACCTTTACAGCATCTAGCTTGTCATGCCTTTACAGCATCTAGCTTGTCATGCCTTTACAGCATCTAGCTTGTCTGGCCTTTACAGCATCTAGCTTGTCTGGCCTTTACAGCATCTAGCTTGTCATGCCTTTACAGCGTCTAGCTTGTCTGGCCTTTACAGCATCTAGCTTGTCTGGCCTTTACAGCATCTAGCTTGTCTGGCCTTTACAGCATCTAGCCTGTCTGGCCTTTACAGCATCTAGCCTGTCTGGCCTTTACAGCATCTAGCCTGTCTGGCCTTTACAGCATCTAGCTTGTCATGCCTTTACAGCATCTAGCCTGTCATGCTTGCATCTATGTCATGCCTTTACAGCATCTCTTGTCACGCCTTTACAGTCATGTCATGCCTTTACAGCATCTAGCTTGTCAGCCCTTGTCTATGTCTGGCCTTTACAGCATCTAGATTGTCTGGCCTTTACAGCATCTAGCTTGTCTGGCCAGCATCTAGCTTGTCATGCCTTTACAGCACAGCTTGTCTGGCCTTTACAGCATCTAGCTTGTCATGCCTTTACAGCATCTAGCTTGTCACACCTTTACAGCATCTAGCTTGTCTGGCCTTTACAGCATCTAGCTTGTCTGGCCTTTACAGCATCTAGCTTGTCATGCCTTTACAGCATCTAGCTTGTCACGCCTTTACAGTATCTAGCTTGTCACACCTTTACAGCATCTAGCTTGTCACACCTTTACAGCATCTAGCTTGTCTGGCCTTTACAGCATCTAGCTTGTCATGCTTTTACAGCATCTAGCTTGTCATGCCTTTACAGCATCTAGCTTGTCATGCCCTTACAGCATCTAGCTTGTCATGCCTTTACAGCATCTAGCTTGTCATGCCTTTACAGCATCTAGCTTGTCATGCCCTTACAGCATCTAGCTTGTCATGCCTTTACAGCATTTAGCTTGTCATGCCTTTACAGCATCTAGCTTGTCACACCTTTACAGCATCTAGCCTGTCTGGCCTTTACAGCATCTAGCTTGTCACACCTTTACAGCATCTAGCTTGTCATGTATTAGTTTACCGCCAAGTGGTACAGAACCAGCCAGTCTAGCTGCCAGTTCATTTCCCCACATACATTCCTTTGAAAAAATATCCAAAAAACATTTATTATCCGGGATCTCTGCAGCGATGCTTGCCAGTCTGCACGGAGCATGACTGTTTCACCCTTTCTAAACGTGTTCTGTGAGTCAGTTATAACCACGATATGTGTGTGCAGATGGTTCTCAGGGCAGCAAACGATGCCTGCCTCCACCTTCATTCTCAAACTAGATTTTATAGTATCATATACCAGGCTTTGTTGCACTTTTGCTATAACTCCCCTGCACTTGTTTTCCCTCTTAACACAGAGGCTTCTGTATAGACAGTTATGTTACCTTGACAGGAATTGTCATAAATCAGTTGTTGAATTTCTGACTTTGCAGTGCATTTATGGGGCTTTCCTTATGACCCCAATGGCCTTTTGAAAGCTAGGTTGATGTAACATTTTCCCCATAAGCCTCAATGATAAAGGTCATAAGGTCACTGCAGGAGTCAACTGATATATTTCATTTCTTTATGCCCCACTAAATGTATTCCTTTTAATGTTTCACTCTATTCATGTTTATTGATTACCCCTTAATGTATCTTTAAATATTCTGCCTTTTTTGTTTAAACATAGAGGAGGCTGAGTGGTCTCGGGGCAAGGTGTCTGCCTCAAGTGCTAGAGGTCTCGGGTTCAAGCCCTGGCGAAGGCTGGGATTTTTTTACGTGGACTTATAGAAATGCCCCCCGGTCTCTGGGTAGTAAGACCGGACGCCCATGTGTATTGTTGCGCATGTAAAAAATCCCTTGGCAGTTAGAAATAAAAAAGAGTAGCCTAACGGCGCTGCCTGGGTAAAATTTGGAGTTAAAAATATACCCAAAAAGTAATTCAGGATCCTCGCCGGTGCAACAGAATTTGTGCACTGCGCTGAGATTCTTCAGACTCAGGCTCTAGTTAAAAAAAGAACTTATGGGTTACACCTGTGTGCCATGATGTTGATCCGTTGAATAAACATAAACAATGTTTGAACATATGTAGATAAATAAATTGTAGAACTATTTATTAGTGACCTTTATTAGGAGTTTTTCAAAAAATGCCTATAGATTCATGACCCACGTGTTTTATTAGCATTCGCTAGGTAAAAGGGTTAAAGCTGCATTGTTCACTTCCATAAGACTAAAAGTGTGTTGCCATGAGGTACAAAAACTAACATCTCCACGTGTTCCTTTTGTTCCATGAAATTATTTCCCCAAACATTTTTCAACACTTTTGTAGATGAAAACAACACCGTGGCCCAGCTTCTGTACAACAAAGTCCGTGTGCTGTGCTGGGTGATGACAAACCCCAGTAACATTCATACAAAAGCCATCCATGTGAAAGCTACATGGGGCAAAAGGTGCAACGTTCTACTGTTTATGAGTTCTAGTCATTCTGACGAGCTGAAAACTGTAGCCCTTAAAGTGGAGGCAAGTCAACTTTTCTTAGTATTTATGCATTTAAGATGGTTTTTCATTTTTGTTGTTTCTGTGATAAAGAAAAAAACATGCACATGCACGCGCGTGAATGCGCACGCACACACACATGCAGACATCCTTCATTATCTTCTTTGTCTTCATTTCGTTCATCTGAGTGACATAAATGTGTGTGCCTGTTTACAGCAGACTGCAATATTTTTGTCTTTTGGCCAACACATCTGACTTCATCAAGCATTTGTTGACCGAGTTAACTTTGAGATATTTTCATTGGACAGGTACATGTTGTGGCCTTATTTGTGTGGGGTTCTCTTTATATCTACAGCTATTGCCCCTGTAGATAGGGCCGCCCTCAAGGGAATGCAGGGGCAGATCTTGGGCATTCTCTGCTATTCAAGGAGGCTTTCATACATGCATATCTGACACATTAGGCTCTGGTTCTCACCCAAGGAATTGTCATGTCCTGCATGTGACTGCTTAATTAAACATCCATATGTTAAGCTTTCCAATCATCATGGGCTGCGCCATCTACATCAGACCAGCAAGGAGCAACCCGCAGGTCCAGGACTTCGATGGTCACACAAATATGTAAATTTTTATTTAGCATGTCAACACACCTTTAACTTTGTTTTATCTGGAAACTTATTGAGACAGTAGGAACAGGTAACAAACTCGGGCCCAACTACACACTAGCTGACCTTTCATTGATGCTTGCTTGGGCTGGTCTAAGCTAGAGGGGTGTCCCAGTGTACTTTTCTCTTGACAAAATTTGCGTGGCATATTAATCCTTGTTCTTTGAGCAGCACCCACCGACATTGTGTTTTGACTCGTAAGCAGAATTAGTGTTTCTTGGTGAGTATATGATAGCCTCTGAGATTTTAAGTAGGAGAGGAGTTTAATTCAGCTGTCAACATTGGCGGGTGACGATGAGGGTACCATTGTGTTTCTGGCGCACCACAGCATTTTGTTAAGAAGTCTGAAACCACTGGGCGTCAAGTGCACTCTCTCATGGGACCTAGGCTCAGTGTGTGTGTGTGGGGGGGAGGGTGTTTAGGGTTAGGGCCAGTTGTATATGTTATGGAGTTGTCGAAACCGCTCACATCCTGTAATATAGAGAGACCATTGACACAATACAACCTCACCACAAACTGACACCCCTGCAACTTAGACTAACATGTCTCAAAGGTTAATACGCATAAATGTGTCCTGGGCCTGACTTCGTTTTGACGCAACTCACTTTTTATTTTTTTAATTAGTGACAATGGATCTCCAAGACTTTCTGCCTCTTGCCTTGACACTCATGCAGACTGCTGTTTATTCACCTCTCAGTGTTATCTTCCCACTTGTATCATTGCCACCTTCTTTCAGAACTGCTACTTTCAGATCTGTCCATTAAAAGAATTTTTCAACTCATCTTGACTTTTTTGTTGTACATTTTGGTGTAGAGGTTAAGTATAAATTGCAGGAGAGTGCTGATTGTGTGCATCAAATAATAAGGAATTCCCCTGGACTGTTATTCCGTTCGTCAACAGGATTTTTTTTTTAAAAATTACTACTTGGTCTGTACATCACTGCTTGCTATGGTATACTGTTTATCTGGATGTAAAGTTCTGTAGCGAACAACCTTTTAAAAATTAAATCTAGTGCTGCTACTACCATACATTTTTGTCCGGATCAACAATTCTGATCTTCTCTCATCTTGTTGTGTTGAGTGGGCTTCTTAGGAATCTCATAAATAAACAGAGGGGGAACCTTTTAGGCCGTTAAATATTATGAATTAATCAAGTAGCAGAAAGTGTAATGATCGGCACTCATAGAAAGAAGTAGAAAGATAGAAGAACACACTAGACAACATAAAAATAGAAAGCTATAGTTACCGTGCCAGGAATTGAACCTGTCACCTCCAGACGGCGTCTGCGCCTCGCCATGAATACAAGTGCACTAAGAACATGGTCAACTAGGCACCCCCCAAAAAAGGTGTCTTATTGGCCATGTCTATCGTACAACTTGAAGTCCACAACTATGGAATACGGACAGAATTCATTTCAACCCATTGAAATGGCACCAAAGGTTACAGAAATTTATATTAACGAAGCAAATGTCAAATAACAATCACAGCAACAATTTACCAACACAGTAGACCTTATTGCGTTGTCTAGAATACATAAACATTTAAGAAAGGTATTTGATTCGTAGGTTCCGGTGTGTATACGTCATTCCTATAAATAAACAGAGGGTTATAAAGTTTCACTGTTTAGCTTCTTCTTCTTCTTCTTCTTCTTCTTCTTTTTCTTCTTCTTCTTCTACATTTGCCTTTAACAGGGTTATTGGGATATTGTGTTGTGGTTTACACCTAGGCTACAGCTTTTGACCCAGCATATCTGATTTCAGCAAACAGGTAATTAACCATTTTTAATTAACCATCTTTTGCAACCTGCTTGCTAAGGCGCAGTGGGTCTATTCTATGTTTCTCCCAAACTCGGTTTCCGGAACCCACCCAGAGATTAGTGTTATTAAAGTACAGTTTTTTGTTGTTGATAGGAAGGAAGAGACAACTTGTGGGCAAAGACCAAAGCTGCTTTAAAATACATCTATGACCATCACCTGAATGACGCAGACTGGTTTTTGAAAGCTGATGATGACACTTACACTGTAGTCGAAAATCTTCGCTACTTCCTTCATGATATCTCACCAACACAGCCGGTGTACTTTGGTCGCAAGTTTAAAGCGGTGGTGCCAACAGGATACATGAGCGGTGGTGCTGGGTATGTGCTCAGCAAAGAGGCTGTTAAACGCTTGGTGAAGCAAGGATTCGAAGATAGTGGTAAGTGCAGAGGTGATGGTGGTGGTGCTGAAGATGTGGAGATGGGAAAATGTCTTCATAATGTTGGGGTGGAGGCAGGAGATACAAGAGATGAGCTTGGCAGGGAAAGGTTTCATCCTTTTATTCCGGAGCATCACTTGATACCAGACATACTTCCTAAGGACATGTGGTACTGGTCATACAACTACTATCCAGCAAAACAGGTGAGATTTTCAATCAAAAAACATTTATTCTTGCATATAATGTTTATCATCATTATCATCATCATCATTAACCTCTTCTGCTGTTGAGCGTTGTGGGGAGGAATAATTTGCGATCCAGTGCAAGCTGACTGCCAATGGCTGTTGTCATGCCGTAAAGGCGTAGAGTGTCTTTAATGTTGTCGATCCTTTTTTTCCGTGGCCATCCTCTTGCTCTTGTAGCTGATCTTCTGAGATGTAGTGCTTGTGATGGTATTTGATCTTGCTGCATTCCAACGAGATGGCCAAACCGCTTGATCTACTGTTTCTCGGTGAATCTAGTACATTGTGTTGTTCCCACAATTTGTCTGACAGTATCATTATTCACTCAATCTCAAATGGTTAGATTAGCTGCTTTTCTCAGGCATCTTATTTGGCAGTTGGTGATTTTGCGTATATTGGCTTTAGATAGCATCCATGTTTAGCACTGGTAGCTTAATGTTGGAATGAATATGCTGTTTATAATCTGTCTCTGCACTCATAGTTAAGCTTAGATGTCTTAATAATAAGTGCACTTGCCTATAACATTTATGTTTATTAACGTATCAACACCATGGCACACGGGTGTAACCCACAAGTGCTTCGTTCTACTTTGAACTCAAGACTGAGTGCCAAGGATCTTAGCACAGTGCGCAAACTCATTTGCACAGGCGAGGATCCTGAAATACTTTGGGTCAATTTTTAACTGCAGATTTTGCCCGGGCAGCGCCGTTAGGCATATAACACAATATAATACATAATATTTGTCTGATAAATCAATTCATTAAGGGAAACTGATTCATGTAACAGTAGTGAATGCGGCTGTGTGCTTTGAGGTTAGTGAATGCATACAAAAATTTTACCATCCTCGAGTGCCAGGGGTTGATTTCTGTGGCGGACGTTTATTTAGAAAACAGCTGCTTTTTGTGGGGGTTTTCGTACAATAGCATGGGAGTCGCACAGTTAAAGAGATTGTTATTTGTTTCTGTTCCAGTAGAGGTAATCCCATGACAAATTCTGCATTAGAGGGGTTAATTGTTAGTCTATACATGTACAGATCACTAGATAATGAGATCGGGTGATGGGTCCCTTTCTTACCATCTCGGCTGCATCGACTCTGTGGTCACTTCTTGGTGAGCCTGAAACGGTCGTGAGCAGTCTGTCACAGAAGTCACAATGTTTTGAAACTTTCCTTTATGACTCACACACTTGCTGAACTGACAGGCATGCATCACCATACTAGATCTTCATTTGCTGATGCATTTCTGTAGGTTTCACCCCTTCAGTAGATTTTAAAAAAAAAAGGGATAGCAAAACACTGCTCCTGTGTTGCATGTCAAAAGTGGGGCAGTCATCTTTAATTTGTCATTGTGTTAATCTACACCATGATATTATATGCTTAACACTCTTGACATCCTTAACAACAGTATTGACAGATTACAAGACATTGGCATGATTATTGTACTTTCTGAAATACTCTAATATATTCATTTACCTCATTTGGCAGTCTGTAATTTTAAACTACTAACTGAGACATATATTTTTTAATGACATACGTTTTAGTTTTTGTTGTTTTATATTTATTTACCCTACAAGCTAAAGTGTTCCATATTTTATATTCACAGGGGCAAGAATGTTGCAGTGATTACGCCATAACATTCCATTATGTTCCCCCAAATATGATGTATGTACTGGAGTATCTTATCTATCACTTGAAGCCATATGGTATCCATACATTTATAACGCCGGAACAACAACAGAACATACCAAGAGAAGCTCAACACAAGGCTGGGCAAATTGGAGTGCTCATAGTCTGGAACATTCTCAAGAAATCAAAGAACAGGATGCAGTTGTAATTGAGACTAAACCAGGTGTAACACTCGAGCAAGAATCAAATAGTAAAGTTGTTTTTAACCCGGCATCAGATCAAAATGTTGACACTGTTTCTTTCCCTGATGAAAAAGATAATATGATTCTTGATGAAAAGGATCGGTTGAAATGACAATAGCTTCTTAGGTATCTTCTGCTAAGTACTTAAAAGCAGTTTGGCTGTGCTGTAGACAGGTGCATCAGTGTTCAGTGACTAAAATGGGAATCAAGTTTATTGCGATTGTGAGATATTTGTTTTAACCTGTCATGTTTGTCATCAACCAATTGTGTATTGTGATTGTGTGATGTTTGTATCCAGCTGTTATTTATTGTGGTTGTCTGATGTTTGTATATAGCTGTCATGTGTTGTGGTTGTAAGTCGATTGTCTGAATATGTCATGTATTGTGGTTGTGTGATGTTTGTATCAAGCCATCATGTATTATAGTTGTGTGATGTTTGTATCAAGCTGTCATGTATTGTGTGGTATTTGTATCAAGCTTTCATGTATTATGTCATGCTTGTATTAAGCTGTCATGTATTGTGTGGTATTTGTATCAAGCTTTCATGTATTATGTCATGCTTGTATTAAGCTGTCATGTATTGCGTGATATTTGTATCAAGCTGTCGTGTATTGTGTCATGCTTGTATCAAGCTTTTATGTATTGTGATTGTATAGTGTTTGTATCAAGCTGTCATGTATTGTGTGATGTATTAATCAAGCTGTCATGTATTGTGATTGTATGATGTTTATATTAAGCTGTCATGTATTGTGTGATGTTTAAATCAAGCTTCATTTATTGTGATTGTGTGTTTGTATTAACCTTTTATGTATTTCACTTGTGTTTTGTTTTCATCAGCCACTCATGTACTGTGGTTGTAAGTTGTTTAGATCTAGTTCTTCTTCATATTCACTGTCTGTAAACTCCGACAGATTGTTCTAGTTGTTCATCCACCTCTTTGTCTTGTTCAAGATTGTGAGTGTTGCATGCACAACCACCTTACAGACATGATTTATTTATATGCAGACTGTTGGTTCCTGGCCTCTCAGGCAGAGGCACTTATACTTCAAAGGAAGCTCCCAGTTAGTTGACTCTTATAACTTGCTTTTTGGGGAGGCAGCAGGTCTGCTCTTGCTTCCCCACAACCCCCGCCCCCCCTTTTTCACAATGGGGCCCCAGAACCCACACTGGAGACATTTTTAGATTAGTGTTTACTCATGTGATGTTTACATTGCATTAACACCCTCATGTATTGTGATTGCATGATGTTAACATCAACCTCTTAAGTGTGATTATGTGATGTTTACATTACCAACTCTTGTATTTGTGATTGTACAATATTTGCATGAACGTCTTGTGTATTGTAATTATACATTCATAGGTCTAACACCATAAACCCGATCACTGATGACATGAAAAAGGTCCTTTACCTCAATTTGCATTACTTAACTTTAGCTTATTTTACTTCACCTTTTTTTTTTTAAACTTTACTTTGCCATTCCTTACTTTACTTTACTGTACCTTGCTTTACCTGACTTTACTTTACCATACCTCGCTTCACATCACTTTGTTTTACTGTACTTTGCTTTACCTTACTTCATTGTACCTTGCTTTACCTGCCTTACTTTACATTTAGTGTACTTTTTCCGCGCCTTGTTTTACTTTACTTTAACTTACCTTATTCTATTTTAAGACCTTGTGATGCCTACACGGCATTCCTTTACTTTTTTTTTTTCTTATTTTATCTTCATTCACCTAATTTCCAGAGCTTGCAGTCTTATTTCCAGTTTCTCCATGTCATTTTGACTGAATTATGTTTGTTTCCATATACTTTACTAGTCAGTCTGTTTCCGTTAGCTCTTTCAGCCATTGTTAAATAATTGCATTTTATTGTATGTTATCAAGCTTTGATGCTAGAATGCATTGTTTTCACAGTATGTTTTTTTAAAAGTCACAAGAGAAAAATCATTTTTATTATTGCGTTTGACTTATTTTATGATTCTGTGATGCAGAGCTAGTGACTTGCCTCTTTTCTCTTAAATGTGTTATTGTCACTGCTTGTACTTCTTTGTGGTGGATTTTGTGTTGCTCTAAAAAATCAACTAAATTGTATTAATTGAATTCTTGTAGTTTTAATTTTAGGGAAACATTGAATTACAAGTTATTTTATGCCAGTATAGATTTTATAAAATGTACAGTTTGTTAAATTTTACTCCATAGGTGAATAGAACATTAAATACTTTACAGTACGTTTTTTCAGTTTTCGCTTACTTTTGCTCTTAAATAACAAAATATTATCATCATCTGCCATGCTGATAATCATGTGGGGCCATGGCTCACCATTCTTTTTGATCACCAGAATCATAGATCATGTCAGTTCTCTTGTCTTACCCCATCCATGTAAAGCAAATCTACCTCTCAAATCAAATTGGTGGTCAGTGTTACATTTTCCCTGTCGGCCTAAAGTTTTAGACAGTGATGCTGTTAAAGGTCTTATTTGCCCTTTTGCACGCCTATTCGGCTCATATTTTTAAGGACTATTTTTCCAGAAATGTGTTGCCAACTCCCCATGAAGATGACATGTTTTTCTGTTTTCCCTGTGGGTTTAGGGGTATACTTTTTGGGGGGAAAAGTAACTGACTGCTTCTGTTGCTGCTTAATAAGAATTTCATAAAAAGTGACTATTTCAGGATTTGCTGAAGTCAGATGTGTTGAGCCAAAAGGGGCAGATATCACAGCTTAGCTGTAAACCACAATATAAATAATGTGCCAGCTACCCTTTTAAGAGTGAATGCAGAAGAATACGTTGTATGTTTTCAATAGTTGGTGTCTGAGTTTGCTATGGCCAGTTCTTAAATTCTTCCTCTTCTTCTTATCATGTCTTTCTTCCTCTTTTGTCACGTCAAGCCGCAATAACTGCTTGAAAGTTTTTGTGCAGTTTTTAATTAATCAATTCGTGATTTTGTTTTGCTTTTGGGATAAAAGGCTTTCTGTGAAAAAGAAACACTGATTGACAGTCTTCTGGATAGGCACAGAGGACGGTGTTGATGAAGTCTAGAGTGCTGGAATAAAACAAAAAACCCTATAAATTTGAGATGAATGGACAAATGTACAAACAGGTGAACAAATATCCAGGCCCTGCACAGTCCCACCTTTGATTGTTTATTATCGTATATGTTATATTTTTAATCTGGGTTTCTCTATATAGAATTGTAAATAATTGTTTTCTTAATAAGAAGTCACTCCATATTTTTGTAAATCTGATAAACTGAGTTAGTTGTATTTGTCTTTATTAAGGTGCACACTTTTACACACAAGTGAAGTTCGTTTTGTGAATTGCTTAAAAAAAAAGACACCCATAACTGCAGATGTGTATACACACATGCAGGCAGACATATATATATATATATATATATATATATATATATATATATACACACAGAAAGACAGAGAGAGTGCCACAGTTGTGAGGGAATACACCACAATTATGAGGAAATACACCACAGCTGTGAGAAAATACACCACAGTTGTGAGGGAATACACCACAGTTATGACGGAATACACCACAGTTGTGAGATATAACACATAATTGTGAGAGAATACACTACAGATGTGAGGGAATACACCACAGTTGTGAGAGAATACACATAATTGTGAGAGAATACACTACAGTTGTGAGAGAATACACCACAGTTATGAGGAAGTACACCACAGTTATGAGGGAATACACAACCGTTATGAGAGAATAAACCACAGTTATGAGAGAATACACCACAGTTGTGAGGAAATACACCACAGTTATGAGGGAATACACCACAGTTATGAGGAAATACACCACACTCATGAGGGAATACACATAATTGTGAGAGAATACACCACAGTTGTGAGGGAACACACCACAGTTGTGAGGGAATACACCACTGTTGTGAGGGAATACACATAATTGTGAGAGAATACACTACAGCTGTCAGGGAATACACCACAGCTGTCAGGGAATACACCATAGCTGTCAGGGAATACACCATAGCTGTCAGGGAATACACCACAGCTGTCAGGGAATACACCACAGCTGTCAGGGAATACACCATAGCTGTCAGGGAATACACCATAGCTGTCAGGGAATACACCACAGCTGTCAGGGAATACACCACAGCTGTCAGGGAATACACCATAGCTGTCAGGGAATACACCACAGCTGTGAGTGAATACACCACAGCTGTGAGGGAATACACCACAGCTGTGAGGGAATATGACACAGCTGTGAGGGAATACACCACAGTTGTCAGGGAATACACCTGCTGCACTTGAACAAGCATGTCATGAAATGCAACAGTTAATATGCATTAATTAGGGGTTTGCTGAAATTGGATGTGTTGGGCCTAAATGCACTGACAGCATAGTCTGGTAGTAAACCACAACTTAACCAACCGACATTTTAAAGTATGAATGTAGAAACAAAAATGGACAAAAGACACACAGTAAATTATATCTGCTCATATGTCAACAATGTCACAACTTTTTTCTGTAATTTGTGTGTGTTTATATATATATATATATATATATATATATATATATATATATATATATATATTATATATATATATTATATATATATATATATATATATTATATATATATATATATATATATATATATATATATATAATATATATATATATATATATATATATATACATGCTGTTTTAGACATTATCTCAAAAGACATTATTAAAATTTTACATTTTAGAAAATGTTTGGAGTTTAAACTGGAATGGCAGGTAACCCATTATGTGACTGTGTCGTTTGTTAATATTTTAATAAAGCCTTTCCTCATTTATGAGTGAGGCTGTATTCTTTCATTGTAATTTCATAATTTGTATTTTCTATTGCAGTAATGTTTTTTTTTTTTTTTTTTCAAAATTTCTAAAGTGTATAAGTATGAGTTCTCTGCCGATCTGATGTGTTCTCATTGGGAAAGTTTGATTAGATTCATCACATTGAAATGATTACATGTTTATGAAAATATATTGTTGAAATACAGATGGCTTCTAGACAGCAACAACATTTTTTCAGAATTTCATGAGCAAGAAACAAATATCATGTAATTCATGCAAAAGCAGTGTTTGTTTTATGTTTTGCGTACTTACATTATTATGCAAGATTCTACGACCATTTTTCCATTATTGTGACATTTTTTTTAAAGCTTTGAGAAGTTAATTTGGTAGGGAACCCAATGAACCATAAATGCAAAAGATATAAATAGAGATTTGAAAAAAAAAAAAAACATCCACAAGACAGTATACAAATCAAAAGCTATAGTTACCATACCATAACTCAAATCTGCATGAACAAGTGTACTTGGACACCTCACCAACTAGACCCCTGATTGTGTCATCAGGTTTGTTTTCCTGTTTGGTAACTATAGATATTGATTTGTATGATATCTAGTGTGTCTTTCTATCTCTAGTTCTTTGTCGTTCATCTATGAGTGCCAAATAGTATTATGTAAGTTTGTTGTCCAAACTTTTTCCATTTCCATTGATATCAGGAATAAAAAAACCTTTAGATTATATTAAGGAAGGACCCCATGTGGGTTCCTGAGCCCCATTATGGGGAAAACGAAAAGAAACTCACCGCCTCCCACACAATCACGTTATAGGAGTTGACTTATTTTGGGGCATCCTTTGAAGTCAGAGTGCATCTGCCTGAGAGGCAAGGAACCAGCAGTCTGCATTCAATAGAATCAGATCTGTAAAACTGATGCACATGCAACACCAAGGTTCTGGAGCAGGACTGCAGTCCAGAAGTGGACGAACAACCAGAACTTTACGCCAGAATGTACAGCTGGTGAACGCAAAGAAGAAAGAAGATAATTGTTAATCTCTTGCTCTCTGGAATGAGTACCAGGTGGAATGGTTAAGAACCCAGGGTTCTCATTCAGGAGACCAAGGTTCAAATCCTTCAGTAAGATAAAGGATATCTTTTTTGTTGTTCACTGTCAGGGGCACAAAGAAAATTATAAACCTACAGTTTGTTGTAGTGATTGCACTAACCATGTGGTCCTAAATTCACAGGACTCCCCCCTCCCCAGCCATCCTACACTGCCCTAAAAAGTGTTAAATACTGATGGTAAAGACAGTTAAGACATCTTGCTCTTCCTGTACCTCGCAGCGTCAAGATAAGGTATAAACAACAGGGTGGTGCCCATTTATGTGCATCCCAATAACTCTGCATTAGCCTCTATCCATTAATGACATGGCCAGGCTCTCCTGATTTTAACATGGTCTATACATTAATACTTGTTACAGTATACTGCCTTTTGTTAGCCAAGTTACACAATCTATTTCACTGTTTACTAATGAATTTTAGTGCTGCATATACACTTTTGTTCTGGTCTCCTTGTTTTCTGATCTTCTGTCTCCTCAATACCTCAAGTGCTCTTGTGAGGAATGTTACTTTCTTCCACTTCTTTGAAAGTAGAAAACTATAACATTTGGTTTGTATTATAATATTAAATTTTGAAACTGCAGCATTTTCCAATATATGTTTGTATTTTGCAATCTCAGACAAGAGGTCAGAAAGTTGAATGCTTAACTTTATTTACTGTTCTGATATTTTTAATATTACTTGATGCTGTCACAATTCATTTTCACTGGCGGTTTATGCCTTTTATTACTAAAATAAAATTGGCCAGATTTATCACTCAGGAGTGAAAAATATAGCCACTGAATTTTAAATTGTACATAAAATTTTGGCATTTTAACCCTTTCACCCAGAGAGGTCATTAATTCAACTTTGCCATCAAGTACAGATATCAAAGTGGACTGTATGAATGACTTTAGTCAGTTCCCACTATGCCTTTATAACAGCTTTGGTACTCTTTGAGCTTGTGCAGTGTTTGTAAAGGCCAGATACCATATTTACTCAAAAATAGTGGGCGTAAAAAAGGGGGGGGGGGGGATTGTAAAAAATGGCGATTAAGGGAGTATAATCACTTAATTAGACCTTAGTTTCTGCTTGTTGATTACTACCTTTTGTATATTTAAACAGAATGTTTGAATTATATAAACACATTTTAAACTAATTGCTTTGTGACCTGCATAAAAAGGTTGTTTGTTATAATGGATTTTTTCTTCTGGGGTTCCCAGGTTTTGAGCCTCCCTTGTTTATTTGGCAAAAGGATTAAAAAACAATGTTTTGCTTATTTGTTTAATTCAGCATGTATGGTCATTTATCATTATACTGATGAAAAGGAATGTTGTCCATGTTAGCAAAACTGCTTCCTTCCAAGAAACAAATTGTATTATATGGTGTATATAATAGATGTCATTATAGCTATCAATTTAAGGCCCACTACCGCACCTTGTGATGTTTTGGGCATATAGTGCTTATATGAAATCTTATAAACAAACACACTCAAATGGGCAGTATGATGAATACAGTTCAGCCTGCCTTTTGCTTCCCATGACATATCCTGGTATCAGTGTAATACTGGGCAGTATGATGAATACAGTTCAGACTTCCTTTTGCTTCCCATGACATATCCTGGTATCAGTGTAATACTGGGCAGTATGATGAATACAGTTCAGACTGCCTTTTGCTTCCCATGACATATCCTGGTATCAGTGTAATACTGGGCAGTATGATGAATACAGTTCAGACTGCCTTTTGCTTCCCATGACATATCCTGGTATCAGTGTAATACTGGGCAGACAAAGTCCAAGTCAGTTTTAAAATATGCCTCAATGAGAGATTGAACCTAAAATCAACAGACCGGTCGGCCGGCTAACATTTCAATATAGCCGAGGACTCTTATCACACCGTTAGCATCAGGGATTTGGAATTGAACCCATATTTTAGTAGATCAGTCATTGTGTGATGCTGTCAATGTTAATTTGTTTCTATCTAATAAAAGGCATACAAATCAAAACAAAACTAACTAATCACTCCAGTATTTAGACCAGGCATGTAAAACTAAGGGTCCCCCCAAGGGCCATATTGGTCATATTTGTGTTGTCATGAGGGCCCCACATGACAGTTTATTGGAGTCATTTAATGTTGTCAGTGTTAATCTGTTTCAATCAAATAAAAGGAATTAAAATCAAAACAAAACAAAACTAATCAGTCCTGTATCTAGACCAGGCATGTAAAACTGAGGGTCGCCCCTATGGGCCATATTTGTGTTGTCATGAGGGCCACACATGACAGTTTATTGGAGTAATTTAATAAAAATTAATCACAGAAAATTTCCCGTGGGCTTGTCTCAGGTGTGCTTGCAAAGGGCCACATGTGACCCGCCGGTTTGACCATGCCTGATCTAGACTGCACACTGTCATCCATGACAATGATAAAGGAAAGAATCACTTTCTCCAAAGACCTTTTAATCAAATTGAGCAAGATCATGAACACAATATATTCATAGCAATTATACAAGAGTGCAAGAGGATGGCCAGTAAAAATATGGATTGACAACATTAAAGAGTCTTCGCCTTCACAGCATGACAGTGGCCAGTGGCAGCCAGCGTGCACTGGATCGCAGATTATTCTTCCATTGGACACTTAATGGCAGAAGTGCTTTATGATGATCAAAATAATTGCACAGTAGAGAACTAAATGGAGGACTTGACAGCAAGCCCTGTATGACCTGTAATGGCACCATAGGAGGATGAAGATAATGAAAGCTAACTTCTGATTGACTCTCACCATTGCAGTTGTCTTTGTTTCCATAGAAAGTTTGATAATATATGCTAAAACTTGAAGGTAATTAAAGCGTAGATGCCACTTGACCTGCGTTCTGATATAAATAAATTTTTTTTGAAAGTCGTTTACTTGTCTTTCGTCTTTCTTTATGTTCTTGTGTAGCCATGCCCAGCATCCACACTCTACTGATGCAGTATCAAATTAGCTGGGCTGGTCATGTGGCACGCATGCCAGATCACAGGCCTCCGAAAAAATCTCTTCTATGGTGAGCTGCAAAATGGGAAACGTTCCCAAGGCGGGCAAAAGAAACACTTTAAGGACACTTGAAGTCTTCACTTAAAGCATTTGGGATGAATGACACCAGTTGGGAGGCTGCCTCTCAAGACCGAAATGTATGGCGTGCAGCTCTACACAAGGGCTAGGCTACATGTGAAGCAAACGGAACAGCAAGACTTATTAAGAAAAGGATGAACAGAAAGGCGACTGCAGGAGATCTCCTCCCTGGCACAACGCTCATTCCCTGTCCTCACTGTCCAAGAACTTTTTTGGGCCCACATCGGCTTCATCAGTCATCTTCGTACTCATACTTGATGAAAAAGAGTGGTCATCATCATCTTGATGGACAACAACACACACACACACACATGTTCTTGTGTTTAAAAAATGTGAAGGAAAATGCCACTGGGCATCTTAGATAGAGATGTCATTGAAAAATAAGAACCAGCTGCATTGTAACATTGACAGATAAACATATTCTGAAAAATTACAAATACAGCTTCATATAGTATGTAACCACTGACGACTCATGACTTGGTCATTTGTAAAACAGACATGCAGCGATCATAACTCAGTCAACATATATTTTGGAATTATAGAGAGAGCAGCAGAAGACATTACAACTGAACAATGGAATGATCAGGAAACTTCATGACCAGCGCAAGAACTCTGAAATACTGATGATGATTATCCTTTCTTACATAATAATACATGGTATTGCTAGCTTTAATCGGTCCCAGTTTTAATAATGGGAAGATAGAAGTAATGGTGTTTTCCAAGAAAAGAATAGTGCCAAAATGTGTAATAAAAGTCCCATTCATTTTTTAGGACAAGCACAGGGGTTTAAGTATCTAGGCACATGGATAACATCCAAAGGAAGATGTGTCACAGAGATAAAGAACAGAAAAGGACAGGCCAAAACTGCCTTTTGTGAAATGAAGAACATCCACGATCTCCTGCAGCATGTATCAGTTCGTGTGCCGACACACCTCCATGTCATGCCACAAGAATGTCAAGAATCTTCTCTCGTTGTCTTCCTCTATCCCTCCTTCCAGAGATCACTCCAGTAGTCACAACATGTTCCATTTTCTCTCTTCTCATAACATAACTATTCTGTATCTTATTTCAGTTATGCATCTTCCATTCCCCCCCCCCTTTTTCCCGTTTTCAAAGACCTTGTATCTATACTACTTAACTACGGCTCGTTGTACGGCCCCGTGACAGACACACTATACTAGTTCACATTTAAAACACACACATATGGGTTCTCCAACGTACCGCGATCGAAACCCACTGCTGGCTGCGTGGATTTTTATCATGGTACGGGTCGTTGCAGGTTGACCCAGCTTAAAATGGGTACTAGGATGTATGTTCTGGGGAAGTAAAGACGGCCGGCGTAATGCTGACCACATTACCCACCTAGTGCCGATTGATATGTTTAAATATGGGTGCTCTTCCCATATGCCTGATTTACCTATAGGCTTAAAAAGAATCTTTACTTTATTACTTTACTTTTATGTGGGTTATGTGACAGAGACTGTCATTCGTGCACTGGACTTTTCAGTCTTAACAGGCGCTGTCCCCAAAACCAGTGACCCAACTCCATGGTCCCCTGGGACTAACGGTTGTCTCCGTGCATTGTTTACGTGACACGTCTATTATGACATTCTATACGCGGTTGCATTGACGAACTATGGTTATGTAAGTAAGTAAAGGACCCTTTTCCACGCCATCAGGCGTTTAGGGCTAGACCTATATTTTTATAGACCAATCGGCACAAGATGGGTGATGTGGTCAGCATCACGACGGTCGCCTTTACTTTCCCGGGACTGCACCCGGTACCCATTCAAGGCTGGGTCGACCTGGGAGCCAAGGTCATTTTCGAAAAAAGTCCGGTTCCGCCAGGGAGCGAACCCACGACCTTCCGATCCGCGACGAGCGTCTAGCCGCTCGGCCACGGCGACTCCCACTATGGTTATGACTATGCATCATTTTCCCTGGCAAGGTACTTTGATCATAGGTTTAGAAGGTAATTTCAGCTGTGGAACAGATCATCTGACGATCACTGCATTATTTCCCCTGGCAAGGTACTTTGATCATAGGTTTACAAGGTAATTTCAGCAGTGGAACAGATCATCTGACGATCACTGCATTTTTTCCCCTGGCAAGGTACTTTGATCTAGAAATCGTGTGTGTTTTTGCATGCTTACTGTTTGCCCGTTAATTCTTAGTTAATCTAGGTTTCTGTCATATCTTTGTTGTTTGTTGTTTAAAATTATCGCCACCGATTTAGCTGCGTTGACTCTGAAGCCCCATTGGTTCAGCCAATCGGTGACGTCGTTGAGTTCTCTTTGTAGGTTGGTGCGGATGTCTGTTAGTTTTTTTAGCGCTTTTCCAAATTGCGCAGTCGTCTGCGAATTGAGAAAGGCCTATATCTTTGCCTATTATGGCCTCATTTAAATCATTTATTAGTATATTGAATATAATCGGGGAGATCACGGCACCTTGTGGGATGCCGTTCTCCTGGATAGTGGGATTGAAGTTTCATTTTTTACCGACACCTGAAACGTCCTGTCTTGTAAGAAGCTGTTTACGTAGTTGAGCTTTCTTCCTTTGATTCCGATCTTAGCTATCTTTAACAGCGCCGCTTCTCTCCAGCATAGATCATACGCCTGGGCCAGATCAAGGAAGACCGCTATCGTTTTTTGATCCCCTCTGAAGCCCCATTTGACGTGGTCTTCTAATTTTATTATTTGATCGAGAGACGAACGATTGTTGCGAAATCCCGATTGCGTCTTGCTCAGGAGATTGTTCTTCTCTAGGTGGAACGTTATTCGTTTTTTAACTACTGTTTCAAGTACTTTTCCTAAGTGTCGAGTTAGTGAAATGGGGCGGTACGAATCTGCTCTCTGTGGATTCCCTGTCTTTAATATTGGTATGACGACCGCCCTCTTCCACTGTTTAGGGATGTAACCTTCTTTCCAGATTATGTTGAACAGATCCGTAATTACTTTTATACTATTTGGTGGTAACATTTTGACTATGGCGTAGTTTAGTATGTCTGCTCCGGCGGCAGTGTTGGTCTTCTCTCCTACCGCAGCGACTACTTCTTCGACTGTAATTTCCGCATCGAGGTAGTGATCTTCGCTGCACCATCTTCGGGGTCGGTTTACTTCTAGAAATTGGTTTCTTCTTTCTATCTCACTCGCGCCTAGGCTGGCGTTTGAACTGACTTTATGGAAATATTTCCCAAAAAGTTCTGCTTTTTCTTTATCTGTTATGGGTATCTCTGGGTCTTTGATTGTAGGGATATTAATTGATTTCTTAGAGCCTTGAATCGCCTTGATTTTTTGCCAAACTGCAGTAGCTGGTGTGTCTGGTGTTACAGTTTGGCAAAAAGATCTCCAGTGTGCCTGTTTTGCTTTTTGCACCGCCCTATTGGCTTCATTTCTATGTTTCTTGTACGTCGCGTAGTTGGCCTCTGTTCTATACCTACTGTATCTCTGCAGGGCAGCTTTTCTAGCCCGTATTGCAGTCGTACAGTAGGTATCCCACCACCCTACAGGAGTCTTGTTTGAATTTGTTGATCGGCTTAGATATGGCCACTTCCTTATTTAAATGGAGTCAGCTGGGGATATGGCCTAGCCATAGATATGGCCTAACGGCTGAAAGGGGTTTCCGGGACCTCTCCACTGGTGACCCCTATCAGAATGGTGTCACCGGGTGTTTTTCGCTTGTGTGATGTCCTGGTTGGGTACAACTTCCTACCTAAATACCACCCCCCCCCCCCCCAACACACATAACCACACAGGCTTTCAGAGAGCACAACTTGGTGTAACCGTGAATAGTTCCCTAATATTAATTTGTAGGTTTAACAAGGTTGAATTTTGCCTGTTTTTTTTTTTTTTTTATATCAAGGTTGCGACCCTTGAAGTAAGTAAGTAAGTTGTACCCCACCAATACATCAGACAAGCGATAAACACACGGTGACACATAGTGCCACTATGCGGATGAAAATCACCCGTGGAGAGGTCCCGGAGATCCCGTTCAGCCGTTAGGCCATATTTAAGGCCCGGATATACTTAGGGTACCCGGCAAAAGTCAGGGTGGGGCTTTAAAATAACTAAAAGTTGTGTCCCACGGGTGGACGACCGATATTCGACCCTTGAAGTCACAGGGGTTGTAATTCTCTATACACCAGCTCTAAATGAATGCAGGATACATCAGATAAATACGCAGAAACAGTTGCAGATGTAATTTCGGATCACAATCCTCCAGTTATAAAACTATAACGAAAACGGGGGGAGATACAAGATAACAATATTAAAATCGACTTTATAATAGATTTATCAGCAGTGATCAAGTTTTGAAAGCATGATGTCTATTCAACGGATCAACATCGTGGCATACGGATGTAATCCATGAGTGCTCCATTCTACTTCTAACATTAGAAGTTCTACTTCTAGCATTAGTCTGAAGAATCTCAGCGCAGTGCCCGAACTCAGTTGCACCGCCGAGGATACTGAATTACTCTTGAGTATATTTTTAACTGCAAGTTTTGCCCGGGCAGCGACGTTAGACTACTCTTTTCGATTTCCATCTGCCAAATGTATTTCTGAAAGCATGAAAAAATATCGACCTGCAAAATCGGAGAAAAAATATCTTACATAGGAGTGTTTAATAATAAACAGCAATTGTTAATTTACTGGTGAAAGCAAAGAAGCAGCAGCAGCTATGCATAACTGGTTTGTAAGCCCAGGTAAAATACAGTGGAACCTCGCTTAACGAGCACAATTCGTTCCAGAATCATACTCGTTAAGCGAAAAACTCGTTGTGCGAAACAATTTTTCTCATATAAATTAATATAAATTACGAAAATGCGTTCCATGTAGAAAAAAAAAATACTCACAAAATGTTATGTTTAACGTTTATTCAATAAAAATTATCTACATATTTAAGGAGAGTGAATCATCTTCATCTTTTCTTCAAACGCGGAACAAACCCATCTGGAATGCAAATTCGATTTGCAGGGGAAAAAAGTCGAAATAATTATGATACATAGCTAATAATTTTTTTTTTCTAGAAAGATGTCCAGAGACATTTGTTATTGCCTACGCTTCAAAATTTGGCGAAAATGTGACACAGCATTATCATTAAATAAATTTGCAGCACGCATAGCCACTTCCTTATTAGGGTGATGCTTCTCATTGTGAGATGCAACAGTTTCCCATGCTTTCAGCATTTCTCTTGTTTCGCCAGAAGATTGTTGCTTTTTTGTTACCTCCTCCTCTGACAAACTGTGATCACAAGCAGCTCTTGGCTGTGCTCTTCCACAAGCTTTTCGATATCACTGTTATTCACCTACACTACGATGCTACTGTAACGAGTGCTAAACAATGATATAACATGCGCACAATCCCGGGACTTCCCCTCTCCTCGCCACTCGCTTATTAAAGTTAGGAAAATAACTTGCTTATGCGAGTAACGTCGCTCGTTAAGCAAGTCATAACACAAGTTTGCGAAAATCTTTTACAATTTGTTTTGCTCGTTAAGCAAATTACTCATTATGAGATGTGCTCGTTAAGCGAGGTTCTACTGTAAATTGAAATTATCTGTCTCGTTTAGGATTCAACCACATAACCAACAGACCGACAGACAGGCTTTCTAGCGGCTGCATTACTGCAATTCCTATATGATCGGCGCAAGTTCGAATTCAAGTCTATATACAGCTTTCTATTTTGTAGTTATTTTGTGTGTACTCTGGTTTCGCTTCTGACCTTGTATACAATAGTAGCAGCGTGCACTAATGTGTCAGTTAACGCCACATTATCAGTCGAGTATAATATGCCCTTTACGTAACTAGCGTAAACAAAAAAAATAATATAAAAATACCATATCAGGGAGCGGTTAAATCGAAGTGGCTATGCCCTTTATCTGAAGGTCCGAGACTGTCATTGAAAGCGATTTGTATAAATGACCTAACTTCAAAGTATACCCATCACACACTGGGTACTAGGTAATGCCCTGGAAATTAAAGGCTGTTGGTTAGACACATCAACCAAGGAAAGTAAGTAAGCAAATTTTACCTCACCGGGACATGACACAGAGCGATAAACACCCGTAACACAAATTGCCACCATGCGGCTGAGGATCACCCGTGGAGAGGTCCCGGAAACCGCGTTCAGCCATTATACCATATTTATGGCCGGGCTATATTGCGGCCCCTGGAAAGAGCCAAGGTGCGGCTTCAAAATAACGAAAAATATTATTGACAAATATTGACGTATAACTCAACGTAATACTACATGTTAAAAATCTCTAGATGTCAACAATACTGCAGATCCGCTTGTTCTCTACAAGAAAATACGTCTTCTCTGCTGGGTGTTAACCCATCCTGGAAACATTCAAACCAAAGCTATTCACGTGAACGCTACTTGGGGAAAGAGGTGCGACGTTCTTCTGTTTATGAGCTCCAAACCAGCTATTGAGCTACCAGTAGTAGTCCTTAATGTAGAGGTAAGTTATCCGATCGTTAGTTTTTTTTTTTTTCATCTTCTGCAAAATACATTTGCAGACGATGTGGTCCTGATGGCTAAATCAAAGTCACTTCTTTAATTTAACATGCTTGTCTGGAAGGAAGAGCTTGAGAAGAGAGGGATGACCATCAGTGTCCTCAAAACTAAAATCATGGCTATCTCAACAGAGGAGAAGAAACATTAGATTATGATAGGACAGTATGCATTGGAGCAGGTCAATCAGTTCAAAAACCTGTGCCTTGGAGTTGTAATAGACCCCAATGGAGGCATTAAGACAGAGCTGGGTGCTCGGAAAGCAGCTGCTTTGAGACTTTTTCCAGGCCATAAACCGAGGGTTCCTTAGTGAAAGAGACATTGGCAAGAGGACGAAAATGGCGGTTTACCACTCTACCTATGTGCCAGAACTGACCTACGGGGGTGAATCATCGGCAATGACAACCGCTCACATAAACTATCTTCAGGCCTCAGAAATTAGATATCTGAGAAAAGTGGTCTAAGAAGGGACAAATTTCGCAGTCAGAAAATACGTGAAAATCTTGAAACGCATGCCTAACAAATTTGAGTGCATCAGTCACAGTTACGATGGTCTGGTCATGTATGCAAAATGGTGGGAAATCGTTCCATATGGCAGGCATGGGAGGTTAAGAACCAGAGAACCAGACCTCCAGGTCGACCCAGGGTCTGCTTGGAAGACAACAACAGTTTCTGACTGACAGAGGACTGGAATAAGACAAAGCAAGAAAGAAAACTGCTGATATAGAAGTCTGGTGATCTCTCTAGCAACCTCTACACACCAAGGTAGAAGAGGAGCGACTATTAAGTTGAAGGTGGTCACTGAAGTTTTCCAATGGTTTCAAAACCAGCTGCATACATATGTTGGGAGTGTAGCTGACTGACAGAGCATGCTGACAAATGTGGATGGAGTAAGGTATATTCCGTGCAAAGTGGCCAGCATTGCTTCAGAGGTGCCGGGTTGTTAGCGTCCTTTGACTATTTTCTCTAGGGTATGGCGGTGTGTTGGGAAATGAACAGACTTATATATTGGCTGGTTCTGTACCACTCGGTGGTAAATTGACCTATTTCAAGCTATACGTTGTAAGGATCCTTTGGAAGAGAGTAAACAGTGTAGCTGTACACATAGATCACTATAGTCTCAAGAGAACGATAAAGCGAGAAGTGACCAGGGGATCTGGCCGATGCATAACACTCGGGGGAAGAGCAAGGTGGACAAACAGTTACTGGTACGACCGGAATTTGAACTCTGAGCTTGCTGCTGAAGATAAGGACGGAGCGCTTATGGGAATGTTTCGAGTTCTGCAATGTCAGTTCTTAATTCAAAATTCGTAATATGTTTCCTCAATCCAGCTGTGTCCAGTCGCAGTGCCTATTTTGTGATTCTTTGTACATTTCACCTCAGAATTTGTGCAATATAATGTATTCTTCTTTCTCTAATCACTGTTGATACAAGTGGTTGACTAGATATTTTTATGATTTTCTCGGCTTTCTTGCATCCATATTTATCAGTTTTCTTAATTAAGGCATTTGTTTTTAAAATGTTTTACTTTCGTCCCTTGTTTTCAGTGGTTCTCCAGCCTTTCTCTGACATTTATTAGAACTGAAATAAAGTTATAATACGCAGCTGGCATTAAAATCGTCTAGTTAATTAGAGTTTCATCTGTTGCTTAGGATTTTAAAAGCTTCCTTGATTAATACTTGAGTAAGTAAACCGTTCTGATTAATTTTTTATGTCTGCAGCGTGACTTTTGATTGACCTCTTATTCGTGTGTTCAGTATATTTTTCTTGTCACGACTAATTTGTAATCAGACTTTTAATGCTTTTTTTTTTTTTTTTGTTGTTGCTAAATCGTCCCTTACTTTGAACACAATATCATGAACGTTCATGTTAACGGTACTACAATTAAACTAGTACGAGAATTATAATATCTAGTAAGCATATTTACAGTGAATGGTAGACTCAACCTACAGGTTAGCCCCACTGCTTAGGGGCCCAAATGTCTCCCTCCCAGCAAAACAACCAATTATTAATAGCATCTTTGTCCCTATCTGATGCTATCAGTGCAAAACATGGTCAATGAATAGGGCATTAGAACTGAAAATAACTACATATGAAATGCGCAGTCTCTGCAAGGTCACTAACAACACAAGAAGAGACAGAGTTGCGATTACCGGCATAAGAGAGACAGTCGGGAAAAGACCATGTCTGGGTTATATTGACAAAGAACGAAATGCAGCTAGACCAAACTAAATCTGAGATTTTTTTTTACAGCAGAACATCTGAGAGGAAGAGGAGAGGAAGACAAAAAAAAAGATATGGATAAATGGTGAAGCAGAAACCTGCAAAAAGTTGAAATAAAAATCAACCATTCAACCGCCCAAGAAGCACAAGACAAATACAGAAAATCTCGACATTGGGCTACAATCTGGTATCATTGAGACGACAGAAAAAAGAAAAAGAAGAAGTCCCTCTATTATTTTCATGTCATTGTTGCTCTAACTTATCAGAAGAGTGTTCTGTAAAACTCGAATTTCTCTAATTATCTGTTTATTACAATAGCGTTCTTTCTACCTGTGTTTAGCAAGACAATGTTTTGCAGGATAAGGAAGCTAGCCCTATCACTAGCTATTCTTTTTTCTAAGCCGGGGTTAAAATCGGCAGTTGCAGAGATTTATTCTCTTGATGTAGAAAAAAAATAAAACCACAACTCATTTCTGAATCGGAAATTTGTTCTAGAGATGAAACCAACAACTTATTTTCGAATTATCTCGTCATTCCCTTGTGGGATGCAATTTTTAGTTTTTTTGAAGCCCTATCCTGGCTTTTGCTGGGGGCCCTAAATATAGCCGAAAAAATGGCCTAACGGCTGAACGGGGTTTCCGGGTCCCCTCAACGGGTGATCATCATCCGCATGGTGTCACTTTGTGTCACTGGGTGTTTATCGCTTGTATGGTGTACTGGTGGGGTACAACTTACATACATACATATTTCCTGATTAACTAGTGCAGTGGAGCATATATCAAGATATCAATGAACACGACACTCAACACTTGAAATCGCAACGGAGGGGAAGACGTATACAAATACAAATTAACTTTGATCTTCTTACGCGAAATAATTTCACATTTCGGAACTATCCAAAATCAAAAACTGTTTTCAATACATTTTGGCAAAATAAAATACTCAAAATTTTAAAACTGTAAATGGTGGTCCAAAGGACGTTGTGTGGAAAAGCGCGTCGCCTTACGAAATACGCCTGGCCAAATTGAGGGGAAACAACGCAAACTGGAAACACTTAGTAAGACGAGGGAAGACATGCACAAGTAACAACAGGGTGGAGGACGAGCGGTCTTATTCGGATAGAAGCATCAAGCCCAGAAATGGCACAAACACTAGAATTCAGTCATGAAAGTGACGCAAATAACCAAGACCACAAATATAGGCGGAGACTGCTAGCAGCCTCGGCTAGCTAGAAGCAGTCAGAACGTGGTCGAGCTTTTCATTTTTTTTTCTCAAAAGGACTTGGACTTGGACTTGATCATCTTTGCAACGTTCCTAAAGTACTAATGCTAGGAGGTTTTTAACGTTAGCTGACAATGGAGCGAAATCAGCTATCTTTGAACCAATGTCTCCGCAATAAAGGATATCTGCTATGGCTCTTCAACACATTCAATCTCTCGTTCTGGTTGTCCCACTCTCTGATACTACTGTTGATTCATTTCTTGGTGTTTTCTTCCCATTTGTATTGTTGTCTACCTCTTGTGTCTATACTTTCAACTTCGTCTTTGTTGAGTCTTTCAATGGGACCAACAATAATTCTCATTTCTCCTTTTTTATGTGAAGAAGATTCTTTTTCTTTAGTGTAATAGACTCTTTGTATTTCATTGTTTTCTCGTGAAGTGCGACTAATTGTGCTGTAAATGAAGGCAATGCGAGGATATGATTTACAATGAATTTTCAATACCATATAGGGAAGGTGTGGCCGACAGTTTCTAGTTACCCTCTAAAGCAACGGTTCTCAACCTATGGGCAGCGACCCCTTTGGAGTCGAACGACCCTTTCACAGGGGTCGCCGAAGACCATCAGAAAACACATATTTACTGAAGTTATGAAGAGGAAACGAAAATAATTTGATGTCTGGGGGTCACCACAGCATGAGGAACTGTGTGAACGGGTCGCCAAATTAGGGAGGTTGAGAACACCCACTGCTCTACAGAAAACAAAAAGGTTGCATATCCTTTACAGGTCGCTACAAACGTATCCAGGCATTTGTTGTCTGATTCGGGTTTTAATAGGTAATTTAGCTTTCAGCAATTCTTCATTTGGGGAGCTACGTGGTCTCGGGGCATGGTGTCCGCCTCGAGCGCTAGAGGTTCCAGGTTCAATCCCCGGTAAGGGTTGGGATTTTTTCACGTAGTCTTAGACTTCTAGTAATTCCACCTGGTCTCTGGATAGTGAGATCGGACGCCAGTGTGCCTTGTTGCGCACGTAAAAAATCCCCCTGGCAGTTGAAAATCGAAAAGAGTACCCCAACGATGCTGCCCGGATAAACAATTGGAGTTGCAAATCCACCCAAAGTATTTTAGGATCCTAGCCAATGCGTTAGAGCCTGTACACTGTGCTGGGCTTCTTCAGACTCATGCTTGAGTTAGAAGAAGGACGGAACACTTATGGGTAACTACCTGCATGATATGATGTTGATCTGATGTTTAAACCTGTTCAACCAGCTCTGCGAATGGTCAGCACTAATACTATCATATTAAGATCAATATCAAGCGGTCTGTTGCCAAATCGCCTGTCGCTGAATCTAAAAGGTTGTGTCGGAATTCTAAAACGGATATAAAACCGCTACCTAGGATAAAAGGCATTTTGAAATATACAACACGCGGTATCAGCGCGAGTGTGGAATATCCCCGTGACCTTGTGTGAAAGTCGGATTTCTCCAGGCCGACCTATCAGGGTGAGATGGGTTGTAGTTCGTCCAATCAGAAGCGAGCTAGTGTGTAGCGGTGTGTAAATGAGGAGACCAGCGTAAAATTTACCCAGTAGTGATATCCAGCTTTACAGGTATTTTGTTTTGCCCCTTTGCCCTATCTAACTTTTGCTGATCGCTGCGCAGATGATCTAAGGAGAAACGATTTGCCTTTCCTATTTAGGTCATCTCGCGGCTCCGATAAAAGGGACTCCGGGTCAACTACGGGTCAATGTAAATGGTGGTCCAAAGGACGTTGTGTGGAAAAGCGCGTCGCCTTACGAAATACGCCTGGCCAAATTGAGGGGAAACAACGCAAACTGGAAACACTTAGTAAGACGAGGGAAGACATGCACAAGTAACAACAGGGTGGAGGACGAGCGGTCTTATTCGGATGGAAGCATCAAGCCCAGAAATGGCACAAACAATAGAATTCAGTCACGAAAGTGACGCAAATAACCAAGACCACAAATATAGGCGGAGACTTCTAGCAGCCTCGGCTAGCTAGCAGCAGTCAGAACGTGGTCGAGCTTTTCATTTTTTTTTTTTCTCAAAAGGACTTGGATTTGATCTTTTTTGCAACGTTCCTAAAGTACTAATGCTAGGAGGTTTTTAACGTTAGCTGACAATGGAGGGAAATCAACTATCTTTGAACCATTGTCTCCGCAATTAAGGATATCTGCTATGGCTCTTCAACACATTCAATCTCTCGTTCTGGTTGTCCCACTCTCTGTTGATTCATTTCTTGGTGTTTTCTTCCCATTTGTATTGTTGTCTACCTCTTGTGTCTATACTTTCAACTTCGTCTTTGTTGAGTCTTTCAATGGGACCAACAATAATTCACATTTCTCCTTTTTTTTATGTGAAGAAGATTCTTTTTCTTTAGTGTAATACTCTTTGTATTTCATTGTTTTCTCGTGAAGTGCGACCAATTGTGCTGTAAATGAAGTCAATGTGAGGATATGATTTACAATGAATTTTCAATACCATATAGGGAGGGTGTGGCCGACAGTTTCTAGTTACCCTCTAAAGCAACGGTTCTCAACCTATGGGCAGCGACCCCTTTGGATTTGAACGACTTTTTCACAGAGGTCGCCGAAGACCATCAGAAAACAAATATTTACGGAAGTTATGAAGAGGAAACGAAAAAAGTTTGATGTCTTGGGGTCACCACAGCATGAGGAACTGTGTGAACGGGTCGCGGAATTAGGGAGGTTGAGAACACCCACTGCTCTACAGAAAACAAAAATGTTGCATATCCTTTACAGGTCGCTACAAACTTATCCAGGCATTTATTGTCTGATTCGGGTTTTAATAGGTAATTTAGCTTTCAGCAGTTCTTCATTTGGGGAGCTACGTCGTCTCGGGGCATGGTGTCCGCCTCGATCGCTAGAGGTTCCAGGTTCAATCCCCGGTAAGGGTTGGGATTTTTTCACGTAGACTTGGACTTCTAGTAATTCCACCTGGTCTTTGGATAGTGAGATTGGACGCCCGTGTGCCGTGTTGCCCACGTAAAAAATCCCCCTGGCAGTTAAAAATCGAAAAGAGTACCCCCAACGATGCTGCCCGGATAAACAACTGGAGTTGCAAATCCACCCAAAGTATTTTAGGATCCTAGCCAATGCTATAGAGCCTGTACACTGTGCTGGGCTTCTTCAGACTCATACTTGAGTTGGAAGAAGAAAGGAACACTTATAGGTATGCCATGATGTTGATCTGATGTTCAAACCTGTTCAACCAGCTGTGCGAATGGTCATCACTATCATATTAAGATCAATATCAAGCGGTCTGCTGCCAAATCGCCTGTCGCTGAATCTAAAAGGTTGTGTCGGAATTCTAAAACGGAAATAAAACCGCTACCTAGGATACAAGTCTTCTAGATCCATTAAATGACCACTGAAATCAGAAACACTGAAAGTTTATGTGTGTAATTACAGTATTAGGTTATTTATACGATGGTCTCCTCATTTACACACCAACTGTTGTAGGTCAACTCCATTGATAAGTTGGTTGGACTAGTCTACAGTGGTCGAGGTGATTGGTGACGCAGTCTGTTGTTG
Source organism: Candidula unifasciata (assembly GCA_905116865.2). NCBI lineage: Eukaryota > Metazoa > Mollusca > Gastropoda > Stylommatophora > Geomitridae > Candidula > Candidula unifasciata. The sequence continues at coordinate 316,878 of CAJHNH020005646.1, forward strand.
TCTTGCACTTACGTTTTTATTTCCGAGAAAGAGACTGTGACATAGGTTTTGTCACTGTCTAGGTGGGTTGTGTGTTAGACTCAGTATCTAAAGGTTTTAGAAGTGTTAGAAAGCTCTGGCATGGTGAAATATACAACACGCGGTATCAGCGCGAGTGCCGAATATCCCCTTGACCTTGTGTGAAAGTCGGATTTCATCAGGCTGGCCCATCAGGGTGAGATGGGTTGTAGTTCGTCCAATCAGAAGCGAGCTAGTGTGTAGCGATGTGTAAATGGCGAGACCAGAGTAGTATTTACCCAGTAGTGATATCTAGCTTTACAGGTATTTTGTTTTGCCCCTTTGTCCTATCTAACTTTTGCTGATCGCGACGCAGATGATCTAGGGAGAAACGATTTGCCTTTCCTATGTAGGTCATCTGGCGGCTCCGATAAGAGGGACTCCAGGTCAACTATGGGTCAATGTGAGGTTCTATGTGGGTCACCTGGCGGCTCGGGCGAGGCTCTTGTGTGCTCGTGAGTGGTGGGGCAGACAGAGCAGAGGATCGGAGATTTTCCGGTACGGTGATGAGCAGGGGCGCGCAGTAAGGGGGCCATTTTAGGGATTGTATAGTAGTATAAATAAAACTAGAGGTATTTATTGGCTTAACGGCGGGAGATAGGAAGTATATATACAATATAGTAATAGTATGTAAGTAATAAAACAGAGTCAAATGACACTACATATGTGAGTGATGGGACATAGTCAACAATATACAAAATAATCAATGAGATACAAAAAGCAAAACTTTAAAACAACAAATGCATAGTTATCAACTTGTTTTCCCGACGAACATCGGTATTCTTGACTGTTTAAGTTCCTCTTCGAAGTCCAGTAATTCTTCTCAGACCTGTTCTTTCAGCTCCTTGTTACCTCAGCCACGAAGATTACATGAGATGTATTCCACCACTGTCTCAGCCACGTGGCTTACGAGAGCCATATTCTACCACTGTCTCAGTGGTGTGACTTATGAGAGACACGTTTCAACATTATTTCTCCCGTGTGGCTTATGAGAAACATATTCCACCATTATCTCAGCCGCGTGGCTTATGAGAAACATATTCCACCATTATCTCATTCGCCTGGCTTACATGAGAAAGATTTGGACATACCCAGATCTCAAAGAGACTAAAATGGACTGATCGGACACACCTGAGTTCTCGGGGAGCCTACATTGTACTAGAGAGAGAACTCGCTTCTTTCTCCCCCTCTTTTTGTCTCAGGTATTTCTCAGCCATGTTTTAGCACAGGATTGATTAGTCACAGTAATGTAAAGGGACTTCACAGCGTAACTGAGTACGGTTGGTGTACCTCACACAAGACTCATAAGACTCTCTCACATAAAAGACCTAATGTTCAGCTGGATAAAGGGACAGAATAACAAATAAACTTACCCCAAGCTTAGGTCCAGACATAAGCACACCACTCCTTGGTAAACAATACACGCAAACCACTTCTTGGTGAACAATGCACACAAACCACTCTTTGTGAACACACAAACCACTCCTTGGTGAACAATACACACAAACCACTCCTTAGTGAACAATTGACGCAAACCACTCTTTGGTGAACAATAGATAGAAACCACTACTTAGTAAACAGTATAGTTGCGTAACATCTGAATTTGTACTCATCTTCAGGGAAATCGACCGCTACCTGAATGTTCGAAAACTACCCTCCATCAATGTTCTCTACAGACCACTATTTCCTTAAACATATTCATAATACTTGAGCTTTCGAGACAGGATGCTGTCTATGAGCCAATACTCCCCAATGCTCAAATAATGTAGGATGTCAGTGTTTTTCTTCCTTTTTGTCCATGATATTCTGAGAAGTTTTCTATAGCATTGCAGTTCAAACAATCTGAATTTGTTTTCTTCCATGATCGAATAAGTGTCCCATCACTCACAACCATAAGTTGTCACTGGAAAGATGCAAAATGTTACTTTCGCTTACAAGTGCAGCGCCATATGTTTTTTATGCTGTTAGTAAAATAAATTAGTTTGCAACAAAACGTCTTTAGCTGGCATACATTAAAAGATAATTTAAAAGATAAAGGCTCCTCTTCTTTTTTTTTTTTTTTTTTTTACATCATTGCAGCATCAAGTACATTGGGACAGACCTTTTTTTTTTTAAAAAAGACCAATCGGTAGTCAACGGTTGATATGGTTCACGTAAAGCCAATATAATGTAGAAATTCTTCCAACTACAAATACAATATAAGTTGTACATTTGTAGTTTGTAAGAATACACTTAACGATGACATCTTTCTGTTCACAATAGGAGGGAAGAGACAACTTGTGGACAAAAACCAAAGCAGCGTTCAAATATATTTACAAGAATCATTTGGACGATGCAGACTGGTTTTTGAAAGCTGACGATGACACTTACATCGTAGTAGACAATTTACATCACTTTCTGCAAGACCATTCATCAACAAAGCCAGTATACTTTGGTAGAAAATTTAAAGCTCCTGAGAAGAAACCTTACATGAGTGGCGGTGCAGGGTATGTTCTTAGTAAAGCAGCGATTATACAAGCTGTTAGACGCGGATTTAAGGACAGTAACAAGTGCAGAAATGGTAGTGGCAGTGGCGAGGATGTAGAATTAGGAAGGTGTCTGTTTAATATCGGAGTAGAGGCAGGAGATAGCAGGGATGCGCTTGGGAGAGAAAGGTTTCACCCCTTTTCACCTGAACATCATTTGATCACAGGAATGCTTCTGAAGAACACATGGTTCAACAAATACAGCTTTTATGGAGTAAAACAGGTAATACAACACGCATGATTATATTCAAAATATTTATCATCATCGTCATCATCATCATCATTATCACCAACATCAGCATCTCCACCCTGTTGTGCGATTATATATCATATAAAGCTCGCATTCTACTTACCTTTTCCGATCTACCCTGTGCAATACTGACGAAGTCATAAATGGAATCCAGTCTATCACCTTTGACCTGCACTCATAAATGTTCATTTTTGGGTTTTCTCTTGGATGACTTCGTTTCCACAATCCATTAGTTCCCATTTCAGTATACCTTCAATGATTCTCCCCTCGCTTCTGTTTAGGATGTGTCGAATATGGTGCTATATTCTTAGTCTTAGAATTGTTGATACCAGCGGGCGTCCATTCATTTCTCTTATTTCTTCATGTCTTGAATTATCCTATTTAATGTTCGTCTGTTACATCATGCATGTTTTCGAACGCATTTAACTTCCGTTTAATGTCTCTAGTGTTCGCCAACAATCACTGTAAGTAAAGATCCATTTTCACGCCTTTAGGCGCATCGGGCTTATGGGAAGAGTACCCATATTTTTACAGACCACTCGGTACTAGGTGGGTAATGTCAGCATTACGAAGGCCGTCTTTACTTTCTCGGGACATACATCCTGGTAACCATTTTAGGCTGGGTCGACCTGCGATACCCAAAACCATGAAAAAAATCAAGGCAGCCAGCAATGGGTTTCGTTTGCGGTACGTTGGAATTACCAGTCGGAATGGCAACGTCTAAGCCAACAATCACTGGCATAGGCTAAAACTGAAATAAGAGAAGTGAAAATGGGTGCCTTGGTTTTAAAAGTATATAATTTAGGGCTCATTATCTTTTTTTTTTTTTTAAAGACTTTTAAAAACTGCTGCCGCTATGCCAATGTGTGTCGCAATTAAGTTCCTTCTGTTTCTTTCGATTACTACCTAAATAAGCAAATAGACCTTTATTTAAATTTGTTTTTGTCTCTAGTGTTACAACTGCTTAATCTGCTCTTGAGGTCATCAATATACTATTTTTGTCCGTTCATAATTATTTGTAGTTCGACTTGCGATACGATTTTTTTGCGAAATCATCAGATTTTCTTTACATGATTTTTCCTTTGAAATGTCAAGTTCAGATTATATTTGTTTGCTCTATTTGTAATGAGAGTATGTGTTTATTAAGTTGAGGGGATAAGATTTGATTTTTAAACAATTTACAAGGAGGAAAAAACAACGGACACTTTGTTATACAGGGCGAATTTGACACAAACGGAGCACGGGAAAGACGGGGTTAAATACCTCGATGGCTAAACCACATGTCGTAAACGGGACGAAAACACCGACTTTGTCCGATACTCTGGCGATTATGCAAGATGACAAGCTGTGATGGTTTACTGCACTCGCAACGACGTGCTGATGATGACTAAATGACGAATGCGACATTACTCTGATAAATGCAAGTCTTTTTTCAACACTGTAATGACTTCAATGGTAGGGCGTAAGATTTACAGCTCAGTGTTTCAGGGGATTTACAGTCCTTGTTCGTAAGTGCCTTTCCTTGTTTCCAGACGAGGTTTAAGGTTTGAACAATGGATCAACATGGGCTCATGGGTAATGAGGTTTGAGGTTTGAACAACAGATCAACATAATGGCGCACGGTTAGTAACCCATAAGTGCTCTGTTCTTCTTCAAACTCAAGTCCGAGTTCGAAGAAGCTCAACACATTGCACAGGCTCTGTGGCACCGGCGAGGATCCTGAAATAGTTTGGGTAGATTTTTAACTCCAAATTTTGTCCGGGCAGCGCCATCATGCTATTCTTCTCGATTTCCAACTGCCAAGGGATTTTTTTTAAATATGCGCAACAATGCACATGGGCGTCCGATTTCAATACCCAGAGACCAGGGGAATTACTAAAAGTCCAAGTCCTAGAAATCCCAGCCCTTACCGGGGATTGAACATGGAAAATATAGCACGCGAGGCGGACACCATGCATCGAGACCACGCAGCCTTCTGTTTCCAGACTAAAGTGTACATTGTGCTATAATGTGGTGTATCGAGATCAGTATTGGTCACATATGACAAAGGTGTCGTATAATAAAAGTTTTTTTTCGTTAACGCCGAATGTTGGGCGGTCTAAAACCAGACTTGACATCCCACTCATGCCAATGGATTTGGGTGAAGCTGTGATCTGGAAATGGGGGGGGGGGGGGGAAGAGACTAGCCTTATACTATGACAAGGAAAATTTAATGTTTTAGGAGGGCAGACCAGTCTCTTAGCCTTGTTAGGCTGCTGATCATGGAAAGAAGCCTCCGACAGGTGGAGAAAGAGAAAGAGCACTGCTCTTATGATTCGACAGCTTCTCCAACATGCTTCTTCCAAAAGTATTAGTGTTAGCCTACCTTTGGAGTTAATGAAGCAGGTCGAGAGGGCATCATGCTGCACGGGCAAAAGTTTGCTCTACAATATAGCCCAGACTTGTGCTATGAAGAGGAGGTACCATCGCTATGGTCTGTTATATCCATGCCTCCCTACTGGAAAATGGAACACTCGTCATGAAAGTCAAAAAAGTGCCAACAAAACAGAGAGGATTGGAAGTCACCGCCCATGACGATGGTAAGTGTGGCTAGCACGACAAAGAAGTTAATTGACCTGTAAAATTGGACTCACATAAATATGTTGCATGAAAATCACAACAGACCACTAAAGCACACTATTTATCTGCCCGGACAGTTGTCCTCGTGGAATCCACAGAAGAAGTGGCAGAACTTCTGATGATTACGGCTCTAAGGTAGGGTTGCCATTTTTGCAAAATTGGGAAATTACAGCAATCCTACTCATTTAAAAAGGCACAAGATAGTTTGTAAGAATAGTCCGTTAAGAAAAAGTGACAAGCAAGGAACTGGTCATTCAGTTCAATTGTTGTTGCCTTGAGGCGTGAAAGAATAACAATCCATACGTAAATTGCAATATCTGCTATGGGACCGGCTTTCGCATTCTTCTGTATGCTCAAATCTATTATATAATTTATTTATTATTTATTTTGCAAATTTAACGACTTCTAAGAAACATTACTGCACGGCTCGGTAAATGGGGAGAGGAGAAGAGGCAGACTAAGAAAGACCTGGATACCGAACTTGATTGACTGGACCACCGCCTACTCCAGAACGGCACAAGAACGGGAACTCCTGTTGACATAGTTGGCCTATAAATATAGAAGGTCGTGACTGGACAGGCCTTAGGCATGCAACGACGAAGCCCGTCAAAGTTAGAGGGACTTAAACAAACAACAGCAACTGGTAACCCAGAGACATGCAATGTTAGGGAACAACGATGATGATGATAATAACCATTGGCTGCAGATATGCCCTTTGTATATAGTAGGGAGGTCTTATGTTTGGCCTGTCGGTGGACATGACGCTGTGTTGATCTGTGGAGTACATACGTCATATCACAGCCTTTTTAGAGGCTTGCGGCTTTTTATCTGAATTACATTTGTTGAGGGAACGACAACAAGGAACATTTTGTTTAAAGAAAACTAATTTTCCTAACTTTAGAGAAATGTATATCAACGTAATAATCAAGTAAAAGCCCCTTTTCCACGCCGTCATGCGTATTGTGCATATAGAGACGGACCTATGTTTTATAGACCGATTGGCATTTGGTGGGTGATGTGGTCAGCATCACGCTGGCCGCTTTTACTTCCCAGGACGACACCTGGTACGCACGCAAGGCTGGGTCGACCTGGGATTCAAGGTCATTGACCTTGCCACCGGCAACGTAATATATTGCATTTATTGTTTTATCTTTTCAGGGACCGGAATGTTGCAGCGATTACGCTATCAGTTTTCATTATATTTCGCCCAACATGATGTATGTTCTGGAGTATCTCATTTACCACTTGAAACCTTGAGCGATCAGCTCATTTGTCACACAAACGGTAATGAAAAATACACCTTACAAATTTACAATAACAATATTCAGAAAGGAGCAAGCAATATAACCAACAGTAAAGTCACTTGATTTTGAGCACGTTTTGCATTTTGGGTGGGGGGGGGGGGGGGGTAAAGATAGAAGATGACGTGGCTGCAATTCGGGAGCGACTCCCCGCCCCTTCCAACCCATTGCCATAATATTTTCTAGCCCCCCCCCCCCCCCCCAATGCTGGGAGGTCCGAGAGGTCTACTCCTAGATTAAGAGTATAATAAAAACAATAACAACACTTCACTGATATGTGAATAAATACAATAATACATTTGAATTAGTATGAAATGTATAAACACACTCACAAGGTTTAAGAGGGCTGATTATTCTTCTATCAAAATAATGGGAGCTTAGCCCTGTAGCAACATACAGATGTGAGTCGTGGGCTATATCTAAGTCCGTGAGAAAGAAAATAGGGGCTTTTGAGATGAAATGCTATAGAAAGATTTTCAGAGTATCGTGGACACAAGAAGAAAAGAAATACTGACATTCTAAAAGATCTGAACATCAAAGATGGCTAGCTAATAAACAGTATCTTGTCTCGGAAGCTGAAATATTTGGGCACATCAAGCACCATGGAGGATTAGAAAAAATTGTAACAAAAGGCTTGGTACTAGGAAGGAGGGGAAGGGGCCGACCAACACGAAGATGGACACAGGATAAAAGTGACTCCTTTAATATGAAAGTACATGAGGCGGGAGAGCTGGCATGAGACCTTCAAGTAGACCGTGATAAGAACGACGTTCTGCAAAGGACCTGCTAAATCTTGATGTTGAGCCCCCCCCCCCCCCCCACTCAGAATTATTTTTGTGGCAGGGCGGTGAGGGGGGGGGGGGAAAGGATGCTCAAGCTGCTAGAACCCCGAGGTTCCGACGCCCCTTGTTGCTGCAATGCATTTATAATACTCATAAAAACAATCAAAGTGAAGGACCTGCTTCCACATCTTGCAGTGACTTAGTCACATGGTGGTTTAATGACTCTGTGGGGGCTGAGGTCAGTACCACGTAGGCCGCGTGTACTCGTTACAACTTTTCCTGGTTCGTAGTTCTATGTTTATTCAGACAACTTTTGATAACAATTTCTAACAAATTAAAGCATTAAAAGACAGATTTGTTGAGTACTTCATAAACAGATAAAGGGAGACAAATACTATGGAGTTTGTGGTTCCATCTCTGCCCACACATTCACACACACACACATACACACACAGAGAGAGAGAGAGAGAGAGAGAGAGAGCACATACAGTATGTGTGTGAAAGAAAGAGAGAGAGAGAAGGGGGGCGTGGAGAAAGAAAGTTAGGAGAGTTGAAAAAAATTTTTCTTGGGCTCGCATGTTGATCCAGTCTTTGCTGTTATCGGAAGTAGCGAAGAGCAAGTAGCTAGATCACTTACCCTGGTAACAAGAAAGGTTGTTAAGGAACGATAATGTCGTCTAAAACAGCTAAGGTTAAAAGTGAGAAGTGTGCAGAGTTGTGTGCCAGAATAAATAGAGATAAATCACTGAAACTGTTCTGGCGACTACATAAAAGCATGAAGGCACAAATAAGAGCATTACAGTTTCGTCCTTTCCAGGACGAAATTTTTTGTTATTTGAAGCCCCACCCTGGCTTTTGCCAGGGGCCGCAATATAGGCAGGCCATAAATATGGCCAATTGTCTGAACGCGGTTTCTGGGACCTCTCCACGGCGATCCTTATCCGCATGGTGGCACTTTGTGTCATCGGGTGTTTATCGCTTGTGTGATGTCCTGGTGGGGTAGAAAGTCAGTCAGTCAATAAGAGCATTCCTGACTTCCAGTGTGCTGACCTCACCTTGCGGAGGTCTGACGAGGGCAAGACGCTATTAGAACACTCTCTACAGCAGGGCAGCCAGACCGATGTGACAGGACGCAGTTTTGCCAAAGTGATTACCACAGAAGTTTGAAGAAGATAATATAGTGACAGTGGATGAGATCAAGGCTGTGATACAAGGGACAAATAATAGTGCACCAGGTCCAGATGGAATAAGATATGACGACATTAGTATGTGCGTGAAAGAGAGCGAGAGATAAAGGGAGTTGGGGGGGGGGGGGGGGTGGAGGGAGAGTTAGAAGAGTTAATCAGTTGTCACTATGAGTTTCATGTTTATTTATCATCGTTCCCTGTGTGGGTTCCGGGGCTCTATTAAAGAGAAAACAAGAATAGACCCACTACCTACTCAAAAGCATGAAGTAAGAGCCGACTAACTGGGAGCTTCCTTCGAAGTCGTAGTGCATCTGCCTGAGAGGCAAGGAACCAGCAGTCTGCATAAAAATTAGTCAGACCTGTAAAACTGATGCACACGCAATATTCAGGTTCTGGAACAGAACTGCAGTCCGAAAGTGGATAAACAACCAGAACGGTTACAGCTGGTGAACACGAAGAAGAAGAATTTCTCATCCTTTTACTTCGCACAAATCTGGTCTGCCTATGTCTAATTTCTCTTCACAGTTTATGCATCCGTCTAGTTCTTATGATTTTAGATGATTGCCTGATTTCTTGTCATTGCATACATGAATTACAATTTGTTATTTTAATCGCTCATATGTGTAAAACATTTCGTGGAAACTGACATATTAGTCTTGACAACACAGAACAAGAAAACGACAAATCATACCGGAAACTCTAGGACTTATTTAGTTCAAACATCTAAAGATAGATTTATATGAAAATTACAATGATAATAATAAATAGTGATTTTTATCTCTTTATTACAGCCCAGTTATCGCCACTAAATTCCGTTTACAAATGAGCTGGTTACGCATGAGTTGAAATGCTTGAGAAAGGTTGCCAGGATTTTCAGAATTGAACTGAAGCGATTTGATGACATATAATTTTGCTTGTTGTCATTCACAGCAGACATGATGCACATATATTGTTAGGAAAATAATAATTTCTGGGTGAAATACACAACATTTACAAGGTAAAGGGGTGGGATGTGGTGGGAAGGGCATTTTTGGATGCTATGGTAGATCAGTGGTTACTACGCTTGTCTACACGCCCAATGTTAAAAGGTTCGAATTCACAGAGGGGCAAATTGGAAAACAATAAGTCCTAGGCTTCCATGTCGATCCAGTCTTTGCTGTTATCGAAAGTAGCAAAGAGAATGTAGCTAGATCACTTACCGTGGTAACAAGAAATATTGTAAATGCTGATAAGGTTGTCTAAATTAGCTTATAGGAAGAAAGCAGGGTAAAATACTACATTATTTATCCCACGAAATTCAGAAGAGTATCAAGGTGTCGACCTGCACTAAGGTGTGCATTTCACAGTATAGTCCTTATTTAAAGTAAAGAACCCCTTTTCCACGCCTTTAGACCTATAGGGCATATAGGGCTCGACCTAAATTTCATAGACCAATCGACACAAGATGAGTGATGTGGTCAGCATCACACCGGTCGCCTTTACTTCCCAGGACTGCACCCGGTACCCACTCAAGGCCTGCTTGACCTGGTAGCCAAGATCATTTTTGAAACAAAGGCCGCCTCCGCCACGGAGTGAAGCCACGACCTTTCCGAATTGCGGCAAGCGTCTAGCCGCTCTGCCACGGCGACTGTCATAGTCTTCATTGAATATAAGGCATACGTTTTTTGGTAAAAGAAATCAGTATCTTTCTGTCGAAAAATTAATTTTTAAAAAATGCTCTTTGAAGAATCTGACTGAACCCTCGGACTGTTTTCCTCCAATGATTCAGAGCTGTATCGTCGTGTCCTGTGACTCCATTTCAACAGAACAAATCCCAGAAACCCCTTTCAACCTCCCAGGAAGTTATGATAATGGCAAGTGCAAGGGCAACACGAGGTACTTCCTCAGTGTATCCCACTTTTCAAGACTGGTTCAACGGGTCTGCTACATGACAAAAACAAACAAACACAAAAAAACACACACACAAAATTCTGTTTAAATGACCGCAGGAGCGCTGAAACCGGGGCTTGAGTAAATTGAGTTCCACTAAAAAAAACTTCAGAAGGCTTATGCCCCGCCCCTCTAGGTGATTACAGGGGGTGCTAAAAGCCAACCACCCCCACCCCACCCCACCCCACCCCCATAAAAATTTGAAGTTCTCTTTCTAAGTTTTAGTTTATATATTTTATATGATTTCGCATCTAGTATATAGATTTGCCAGTCAGCACATTTTATTATTATTATTTTTTTATTCTATTAATTTTTATTATTATTACCACCGCCTAAATCTAAAATGAAGTTCCCCCTCCCCCGTCCCACGTTTTCATCGCTTCGTTGCCCCTGCCCTAGATCCATGTGTCGGATGCCAAGTAAGTCTGAATAGATAGTGTTTATTTTACTGCACTCAAAGGGGAAGAACGCAGGAATAACAATCTTTTCACTAGGAGACGCCTTGGTGTAGCGGCTAGATGCTCGCCTGCGGATCGAAAAGTTTCGGGTTCTTGTCCTGACGGAGCAGAACTTTTATTTTTCTTTAAAAAATGACATTGGCTCCCAGGTTGACCCAGCCTTGAGTGGATTCTAGATGCCATCATGAGAAGTAAAGGTGGTCGGCTTGGTGCTGACCACATTACCAACCAAGTGCCGATTGCACTACAAAATTTAGGACTGGCCCTATATGCCTAATAGCCTAAAGGCGTGGAAAAGAGTCCTTTACTTAACAACAGACTGCACAATTTATTGCTTGGTATACTTCGCTGTGTCTCAGATGTATACTACAGTAACAATTGGTTAAAGTGAAGCAAATAAATGAATCGTTTGAGCTAAAACACAAAATCGACTTCATTTTATTGAACTGTTACTGTAGTATGCATCCGATGAATGTTGAATTAGGAATCTACATCATAACACTAGGGACACTCCCATAAGCGCTCCGTCCCCATCTTCAGCAGCAAACGAAGGGTTCCAATTCCGATGGCACCTGTAGCTGTCTGTATATCCGTCTCGCCTTTCTGTTGAATGTTGTGCATTGGCCAGATCCCCTAGTAACTTCTCGCAGCGCCATTCTCCTCAAACCGCAATGATCTATTTGATCTTCTGCACTGTTCACTCGCACCGAGAGGGCTCTCACAACACCTAGCTTGTCATACATCAGACCACCACCAAGTAGTGCAGAACCGGCCAGTCTATCTGCCTGCTCTATTCATAACACACCTAGAGTTATTATCAAAAGGATGCTAACTACCCTGGAAATATGAAGTGAAGCTTGCCAATCTGCACGGAGCAAACCTGTCTCTACCTTTCTCAACTTGCTCTGTGAGTCAGTGACAATCACGGCATGTGAGTACAGCTAATTCTCAAACCAGCAGAATGCAACGGTGACTGCACCCATCTCCATTCTCAAACTAGACGTTGAGTCATCTGACGAAATACAGCAAAATATGCAGGCAATAACGTGTGCCTCATTAAAGCCGCCAACTCAATCGTCCAAAACAAAGTCAGAAATGATATTATCAGACAGGCTGTAGGAACAGCACAATGCAGCAAATTCATTGAGAAACAGAAGATCAAATGTTTTGGTCATCTAGTAAGAATGCAGCCAGAACATCTACCAATGCAGGCGCTATACATGAAAGGATCTGAAGTGAAAGCAAGAGGCCGTCCTAGGAGAAGATGGATTGATGACATTAAAGGGCTTCTACATCGACATGCAATGACAGTAGCCATTGCTGTCCATCAAGCAATGGATCACAAACTATTCCTTCCCATAACGCTTAACGGTAGAAGTTAAAACTGATGATGACGATTAACTTGTGCAATTTATTGCTTGTGACTTCTTTGTTCAAATTCACACCGGGAAATCACACTTAATCTTTTCACTGTCTGTTCAGGAATGGAGTTCGCAAGTACTTGGCGTAGCTATTACTGGTACACTTATTACGACATCTTTTGAAGCTAAATGGGATATGGGTTTTTTTTTTCTTTCGATCGGCATCTTTGGAGGCGGCTCATCAGGTTGGAGATATGTCTGGCAGCATCCTGGAGGAGTGAAAAAAGCCAGTCAGTCAGCTGAAGAGGAGGAGGCCTGCCGTGTAATTTAAAAATGAATCTACATGTTCACCAAATATAGTAAATGAAACGCTTCACACCTCTCAAAGTTGTTTCCTTTCCACTCATCAACACAGCGGGGCATACCAGGATAATACTTGGTGCCACGGTCATGTATTATAACTTATTAGTAGCATATCAATTTAAGATTTTGAGAGCATGTATCATCTTCTCTGTAGCAACACACGGATTTAAGTCAAGAAGTATCTCCCAGTCCTTAGGGAAAAAAAAACTGGGGCTTATGAGCTGAAATGCTATAGAAGGATTCTCAGGACCAGAAACATAGAAGAAAAGAAATACCGACATTCTAAACGATCTTAATTAACATCCACGAAAAATGGCTAATAAACAGCATTTTTTCTTGGAAGCTGCAACATTTGACCATATCAAATGCCACGGCAGATTAAAAAAAAATATATTAGCAAAAGTCATTGTACCAGGAAGGAGAGGCAGGGTCCGACCATCACAAAGAACTGCACAGGATACAAGTGACTCCTTGGAAATGAAAGTGAATGAGGTGGAAGGACTGGCGGTCTACTTGATTTCAGACAACCTTCACCACGCCTTTTTTTTATCACATTGTAGCTCACAATGGAGAGCAGCCGTAGCAGCTAGTCTATCAGCCTGTTCATTATCCCGAACACTAGAATGTCCTGGACCGAAAGTCCATATACTCTTGATCCAAGTTTTGTCAAGCGATGCAAGCTACAACCTGTATTGTATAATAACGTCGCCTGAGCGTGCATTTTCAGCTGTTGTACTGCTGTTTTTCATCTTCCATCTGGGCTCTCTCTGTTCAAGGTAAATATCACTCTGTGCAGAACCGTTTTAAATATATTATAACCATAAATCATACGTTGGACTGCGTCTGCCCGAAAGGCGAGGAGACAGTAATCTGCATAAAAAAAAAAAGCTTTCTTTGTATATAGAATTCCCAGATGGTACTAGGGATAAGTCTAGCGTACCAACCGGGAAGTACTGCCATAACTATGATGCAGAAACGCAGGCTATCAAGATAGCAACCGAGAAACTGCTAAATACCAATCTTGGCTCACAGTATGTGGTAATGCTGACAGATGAAAAATCCGTACTTGAAGCACTCCAGTCTAAGAAACTACCTGATTTGCAAACACTGCTGACACAACTCAGCCTTCAGCAAGAGTTGTAATGCAATGGATACCATCTCATTGGGGAGAGCCTGGAAATGAGAAAACTGATCAACTGGCAGAGGAAGGTGCGACAAAAGTGCAGCCGGATGCACCAGTCACATACCACCAAAAGAAAATAATAATTAAATAGATAAGGAAACCACCAGCCCCAGCTTCATATCCAACTGATGGCTCATCAGATCAGTTTACTATCAAACTGACTTTACTGGCCGGACTTAGCAGCAATAAATAATGAAATTGGCATATAGGCTAGTGTATGATACAATGTGGATATCATTCCCTGGAGGGATGCAATTTTTCGTTATTTTGAAGCCCCACCCTGGCTTTTTCCAGGGGCCGCAATATAGCCAGGCCATAAATATGGCTTAATGGCTGAACGCGGTTTCATGGACCTCTCCACAGGTGAATATCATCCACATGGTGGCACCTTGTGTCATCGGGTGTTTATCGCTTGTGTGATGTCCTGTTGGGGTAAAAGTACTACTACTACTACTACTACTACTACTACTACTACTACTACTTCTACTACTACTACTACCACCACCACTACTACTACTACTACTACAATGTTTCAATGCGCAAGAGAAAGATAGGTGACCCCCCCCCCCCCCTATAAGAGTGTAAAATAGATGAACCTGATTTGATTTGATTTGATTTGATTCAAGTACCGACTTCACAGCACTCGGGGCATTCCAATAAGCGCTCCGTCCCGATCTTCAGCAGCCAGCGAAGAGTTCCGATACTAATGGTGCCAGTAGCATTCTGATTAAACGTCCGTCTTGCCTTTCCTCTGAGCCTCGAGTATCTGCCAGAACCTCTTGTCACTCCCCCCTGCATCAATCTCACCAGACTGTGGTGATCCATCTGTTCCTCTGAACTGTACACGCTCTCCCACAAGGCACTAACCACGTCTGCCCTATCATGTAGCAGTATTCCACCAAGTTGTGCAGAGCCAGCCAGTCTGTCCGCCTGTTCATTTCCCAACAAACACACTGACGTACCCCGGTGAAAAAATCCAGACAATACTCCTCACCCTTGTCCTCCGCAGCGAAGCATGCCACTCTGCACGAAGCATACCTGTTCTGATCTTCCTCTGCATGCTTTCTGAGTCAGTTACAATCACGATGTGTGTGTGTGTGTGTGTGTGTGTGTGTGTATGTGTGTGTGTGTGTGTGTCGTTTTCTCAAGCCAGCGGAAAGCTGCAGTGACCGCCTCCACCTCCATTCTTAAGCTGGATGTTGTGGTATCATATGCTAGGTTCTCCTACACCAAACGTCGACCATTAACTTTTGCTAAGAAGCCCCAAGCACTTCTTTTGCCTCTTGACACTGAACCGTTTGTGTAAATGATCAATTCCTCTGAGCGAGCATTATCTTGAATTAATTTCTGAATTTCAACCTCCGTGGCACCTGCTTGCCAGTCTCTGCATTCCCGGCTCAATGTGATTATGACTCTACACAAGTCTGACTGTCCAGGTGGCACTTTGACCCACTCCTCTCCTCGCCTAATGTTCTCAAGGATGCAAACCTGTCTGATTGTGTTTTCTGCCTGAGCCATCCATGACCTCCCTCTTATCAGCCGCTGACCTTTAACTGAACCCAGAGCTTCATGCAAAGGGTGGTCTGTGTCTGCAGCTACCCTGAGATATGACTTCGCCTGCCTACCTGCAACCGTCGGCAAACCGAGGATGTATCGCATACACACCACTGGGGTGTCTCTGGTGCAACCCAAAATGACTCGCATACCCGCGTTCTGTACGCGCTCTAGTTTGTCCATCTGACTCTTTGAGTCGGTAAGCAGTCCCAGGCCCCAATCAGCCACTGATAGGATCATGTGCTGATATAGTGTGCCAAGCATTGTCTGCTCTCAATTGCAGCCATAGTCTTAAGTGCACTAAGTCCTTTTTGGCATCTCGTCACAACACTCTCCACATGGTCCTTAATTAAAGGACAGGCTCCTGTCAAATGTAATTCCCAGATAATTCAGTTTGCTCTCTCTGTTGACGTTTCTACCATATATCGTGAGACTTGGGACATTAGCTTTAACGATTCTGCTGTCCAGAGAACACCACAAAATAGACGCCGGTAGACGACAGGCCTCATTGCTGTACACCACGCAGTCACTTTGTCTACTATCGCTTGTAGCTCCAGGGCTATTTGTTCCCTCTCTTTCCCCTGCCTCTATGCAAGTATATCATCCGCAAAAGTCAGTATTTTTCCAACTCCTGTTTCTTCTAGGCATGCAATCTTGCTCGTATACACGTTAAAGAGCACAGACGAGATGGTGGATCCCTGTGGCAGTCCTGGAGCGAAACTGCATGGTTCTGAGGTCCATGAGCCCAAGTTGAGAGCAACCCGACGTGAATACAGGACAGCTGCAACCCAAATCACCAGCCATGGACTGACCTCCTTCTAATTCAGTGCAGTCATTAAGATGTCGTATCTCACTATGTTAGAAGCATCCTCGAGATCCAGTCCTACCGCCATAGTTTCCTGTCTGTTCTGGAACCTTTCATAGACGTCAAAAGCAAAAGTGGCCACATTTGCCCATGTGTTCTTTCCTGGCCTGTAGCTTCTCAGACCTCTTTGGTGAAGCTTCCCCCTTTCCAAAAATTCTTGAAGCTTTACAGCAACTATCTTCTCCAAGACCTTCTCAAATCTGTTTTGTAAGGTGATGATTCTAAAGCCACTGAGCTTAGAATGATCTTTAAAAGTTTTTGGTAGTGGGATTAAATAGCTGTGCACCCAGTCCTACGGTACTGATGCTGTCTTAATGCCAGGTCTACAGCGCTCAAAGCCCTCGTGTGACCATACCCGACTCCATTAGGCCCTGGCGCAGTGTAGATGAACCTGAAACAATACAAAAGTCTCTTTACTACGATAACAAACCTTCTGCCCACCGTGACATGTGTCCTACTGGCATTAGACGAAAAAAAAATATTCCCCCTACTTCCAGACCCTATCAAGCCTACTGTGACAATTTTTATATCTGTTATTGGTGTCATTTTGTTTAGGGATGGTGTACTCTTTTGCCTGTTTGTATGTTACAATATACACATAACGTTTTTGCCCTAAATGTATAAATTTAACTAAGATCGTCGTTTTTTAAAAATAAATAAATAACAATCCTAATATATTATATTTACTCCTTATTAAATTGCTTGTTAAATAGTTCTCGAATGTAAGGATAATACAATACATAGACTTTTTGCATCGCAATTAAAACCTGGCACTCCCTATTAGTCAACAACAGGAAAAAGAAGGAGACGGCTGTTGACAAATTTATAGACAGGCTGCTTTGTTAGCTGGTTACCTTCCTATTGTATCGTTTTATGCAAGCCGTTTTTGCTTGTGGTAAATACGACACAGCTATACTATAAATTGAAAGTGGAATGTAATAAAACTGTTTATAATATCATTATCGGTCAGTTAGAGAAAAAAAAAAGAATAATAATCTGCTTCGGCTTACTTACCGCAGCTTTCCGTCGTACTATTAAAATGATTCGTTTTCTAATTTCTACAAAATAAAAAATGTGTTGTGTACTAGTAATAGCTTAACTAACTATACATTTGATTGTTAGTATTTATTTTTAGTGTCTTAGGTGAGATATATCCTTGCTAATTTCATGTCAATGCGAATAGGAGCAATTTTTAAATAGTCATGAGCTTTTATTTTTTATTTAAAATAAGATTCATGCATTTTGTAACACTGAATGTTTAGTTTAGCAATCTTCCGAACAGCAGTCCCAAATTCCGCGCTTTCAAATACTGATCATTAATGCATAGAACGATATTTTGGAAGTTAGGGTTACGGTTGGGGTTAGCCTCCATTAATAAGAAAGCAGATAACTGCCTTTGCTGTGAAATGGATCTGAAACAAGAACAGAAATGGTCTGCATCTTAATCCTGTCTCTGTGCATTCTCATATTCTGCGCTAAAGTCAAGAATTCGGGACCCACCATTTAGAGGATTGCCGAATGTTTGAATGTATTGTCGGCTGTTACTGTGATCAGCAATTCTGGCTGATCAGAGTGTCTCTTGTCCAGATTATGCCTTTGCCAACATCAGAAAGCCATCTGGATTTTTTCTCTGTATTTCTCTTCCTATTTTGTCATTACATTTGTCAGTTGTCAATAAATTTTTAAATTTATTTTTCCTCCCCTCACCCCCCCCCCCCTCCCTCCCCAAAGTAGTTAATCTACAAATACAGTCGTTCAGTATGTCCAAAAATTTTATGATGTTCATTAGCAGCTTGGATGCATCATTTATTGTATCTGTGTCGACAGCATCCTTTTTTTTTTTTAGGCAACCACATTTCTAATACTTTCTGCTGTTTGTCTGAAATAAAGAAAGATTCTAAACCTGGAGATCATAAACCCATAACTTCTTATTGGTAATGTAGTGGGGAGGTAATCCTAGCTTACAGGCATGATGGAGAGTTATGATCACTGACACACACAGATGGCACTTTGTTTAGGTCAAATGGATGTCAGGTGGTCTCAAGGAGGAAAAGGTGGCAGGCTAGTAAAACTAGTCTTCCTGGTTTGATGAAACTTCCAATCAAGATTTATGTTCAAATATATAAATGTATAAATGTGAGCAAAACCCATTAGTATATGCTCTGGCCGTTATCACTCCTCTTTATTATCACAAGTGACTGCAGATTGTGCTCTAGGAAAGGTGAATGTGAGAGGTTCGACTTCATTGCACCGGGTTTTATCCCAAATGGCTCTTGTCTCCCTCTGCAGAACAGCTAGTGTCGCACAGAACATGACCTCCGTAACTCCAGCCATGAGCCCCAGGAATCTCCATAGCTCTATGAATGAAGATGTTATAGACCGAGGTAGTCATCTAGAAGACTCATCGCAGCAAATAAGTATTTACTCACTATGTGTATGTAGATCCAGGAAGGCTAACCCAGGCAATAAATGCTTGCAGAAGTCTGATGTGTCTGCCAAAAGCACAATGCATTTATATCTTTGAATGAATACAGAAGATATGTCAACAAATATTAATTATGCTCCTCAGCTTGTGGTAAAGCCTCAGGCAAATACAATGCTAGTGATTCAGAAGGTTTCAGCCAATTCTACAGTGTCTTCCCAGTTGTCTTGTGAAGCCAGAGGACATAAGAACAGAATACCTGGCCAACATTAAAGAACCAGTCAGCTAGAAAACAACTGTAAATTAACTGCATGTTTCAGTGCAGGTTCCAATTAACCTATAATGGCAGAATAGAGAGACAGCTGGGAAATAAACTGCATTGCAAAATGGCTAGAAGCAGATAAGGAAATAGGAAATCAGATAAAACTAATGATTAAAAAACATGATTTATATTGAGTGTAAGTTCCATGTAATTTATCACACCCCAAACCAAAATAAATTTAAACACGCAGAGACCGTAGCTGTATGAAAATGGCCAGTCCTGTTTTTTTTTTTCAGTTATGAGTACTTGCTGGTTAGTCTAAGACTGTCATGGTAATGCTTATAATGAAAACAGTGGATTATTTTATGTTATTTTATCATAATCCACATCAGTGTACATTGGGCATTCCCATGCCTGCTCAGTCCTCCGATGCAGCAGCCATAAATATGTACCTCTGTGTACAAAGGACTGTGTGATATGTGTATTTCAGTTTTAAAAAATTGTGTGTGCTTCATAATATTTGTGTAACTTCTGTAGTATGCACCTCAGGAGATACAAGTAAACTGTGCTTGGCAGTAAATGTTACTATATGTTACTGTTATCATTAGAATCCACAGCAGGAAAACATTGCTTTGAATATAGAAAATATAATTACACAGAACTTCAGGTCACTTATTTCTCCCATGAGATAGATGACAATTTTTAATGACAAACGTCATTTTGTCCATGTGTAAAAACTTATTAAAAACATCCAGCAAAATGGGAAGGGTGGGAGGGGGCTTTACTTTAACTCTACAAGTCCTAGGTAATGTATGATTGGCTCTTATTCTTCTATCCCAAACATTGTGTAAAGTGTTATCTTTACATTTGGTTAAAATGTTATAAAGAAATCTAACCATTGGCAGGCTCCAGTGTCTTTAGCCTCTTTGCAGTTAATGCATTCATGATTTCTGCCTGTGGTTATTATCTTGTCTTGATCATCTGCTGCTAAACTTCCAAGGACTGAAATAGTTGAGCTAAATAACTTGTCAGTGGTCTTTTTCTCCATTCATCCTCACAGTAACAGTTGGCATGTTGTGTTGTAGTTTACAGCTAGCCTGCTTTCTCTGCACCTTTGAGCTCAACACATCTGAATCAACAAATCCTTTATTTATTGTTTCTGGTGATGCTTGTTGAGGGTCGTACCCCCCCCCCCCCCCACCCACCCCGACTGTGAGCTCCTGAACCCACACAGGAAACGTGTCAGTGTTAACATATATGCACACACACACACAAAAGTTGCGTATTGCCGCTACTTGGGAAACAAATAAAAGAAAGTTTACCGGCAAGACATTTTTACAATCTGCACAACTTTAGCAAGGTACAAAATCAGGCACTTAGTATTATCCCACAGCAGTTGGGGCTGTGGTAGCATAATGGCTAGCTGCTTGCCTGCCAACCTGAAGGTCTAGATTTCAAATCTGCTTTGAAATGGATGTTTTCTCTTTTTTAAAATTGACCTTGGTTCCCAGGTTGTCATATCCTAAAATGGGTATCAATATTGTCCTGGGAAGTAAAGTTGACTACATCACCCACTTTATGCCAGTTAGTCTCTAAAAAGTATGTCAAGTCATATGCCCAACATGACGCTGGTGTAAAAAGATCTGTTTATTTGCTTACTTTATGCCCAGTGCACCTAAATGTGAAAAGGGTCCTCACATTAAAAAAATTTCAAATTATGTCCATGTCAGCTGATGAATTTAATAAAATAGGGTAAGTGCAAATACTACACCACTGAAGAGATAATACTGTGATAGTTTGTGAAGTAAATAATCTTTGCATCAGTCATCATTCAGATAAAACTTCAAAGACTTGATAGAGAGGTGGATGGAATGAAGCAGTTTTATACATCACTCTAAACTACTAAAAAGATACCAGAATTAAAAGATAAAGTTGTGTTGTTAATGTCAATACCATAACAGCAATCTTTGAAGCAAGAGACCATCCTAAAACTTGTGGTTCAAAAAAAAGTCAAAGAAGTATAGTCATAATTAAAAAAAAAACTGAACAACAATTCTAGCCTTCTGGGTGATCACAGCTTAAATATTTGATGTATAATATATGAATGTATAAGCACATAATGCTGGCCGGTATATATGTAGATAACACAGATAATTCCAGTGCAACTGTTAGCATAGCAACCAGAAAATGATGTTGTAAATATGATCCATTGTGAGAACATTGTTAGATGTAGATGAGAGGTTTATAAAATAGATAAAAAACTGCATAGAGTATAATCCTTACTCAGGCACTCTCTATCTCTCTCTCCCCCTCCTCCAGTCACTTAAATTAGACTAATATCCAGAACTACAAAATCAGCTTTTCTGAATCTGTCAGCAAAGCAGAACTATTCTGCAATGTGTCTCATCTTATTGTGGTATACTTCATACATAGTAGCCTACTCCTGCTTATGGCACTCAGTCGCCACCCCCTCCTACCAACCTCCTGGTTGTGGTATATGAGAGATCTGACAGATTGGTCCAAGAAGCTGCTGACAAATATCAACCAGAAATTTCAGATGCATAGTATTAAAGGAATAGGCTAATAGAAACACCCCGTCATTGATAAACCACAGGATTATTCGATAAATCAGTGAGGTGAAATCTCTCCTGTTAAAGTTGGTTGCAAAGGATCTCTAAAACACTGTTTTTTTGCTCCAGATTTATATTTCTCACACTTCTCTTCATCCGTCTCTTGCTGTCATCCTTCCATTTGTTTCATTGTCTGCTTCTTGCATTTGACGTTTCCCTATAGTATTTTTTTTAAAAGAGTGTTGTCTTTTATTTTATTTATATAAATATTTCACTTGTCATATTTATATTCCTTCAGCAACTCTCTTTTCACTCCTAGTCTCTTCAGAAACTCTATTTGACTGTTTGTTTTATTTCCTTGGAAATACACCTATTTTGCTGTATATCCACATCTCCAGAGACTTCTAATTTTTCACTCAACCACCACTATCACGCAAAGCCTCATATCACAGAAATTTACAGTAAAATATGCCAATCATGGCAGAGAAACAACCTTACATATAAAACTACTCAAAAACCTTTAAGATCTTCAGAAGACTGCAGTTCGCACAGGAAACATATTGGCTGATTCCAAGAAACCAAAAATAAGAAAAAGCTAATCTTGTAGAACTCAGTTACCAAATATAAGCTATTTACTGCGGTAAATTGACAAGAACACAAAAAGGTAATAATCAAACTTCTTGGTGTTAATAGTGTGTTGTTCAAGCTTTTGTAATATAACCTTAATTGTCTTTATGAAATAATCATCAGAATAAAAGTTTTGCCTTTTTTTGCCACTCAACCCTATCGCCCATAGAAAGCCGGTTTTTCAGACTTTTAACAGGTTTTTGACATCTTTGGACAGTGGCCAGTACACATATAAAATATCTTTACTGGTTGCAACTGCATAGTGTTGTGCAGACATGGTGGGCATGATTATATTTATAACCCTTAAAAAAAAATACATGTTTTTGGAGATATTATTTAGTCCTTGTGACCTCATAATAAACTTAAGATGACATCACTTTGCTTTCTGTGGCTGTGCCTATCAAACCCCGGTTTTCTTGATCAAAGGGAAGGAAAGCAGTTATTATTTTGCTCCTTTGTGCATTTAATAATTACTTCCCTTCATATTAAAAAAAACCTTTGCCTAAAATAATGATTCTAAAAATGAAAAAATCCATCTTTTCTGTGACTTTTAGGCTGCAGTAGATAGCATGCTTGCTGATCTACTCTGTGGTTTCAACCCCCAGGAGTTTTATAATGACTGACCAAGACTTGCAATTTCTTTGCTCTACGTGTAGTAACCCATAAGTGCTCCGTTCTTCTTCTAAATCAAGTCTGAGTCGGAATAAGCTCAGCAGAGTGCACAGGCTCTGTAGCACTGGCAAGGATCCTGAAATACTTTGGGTAGATTTTTAACTGCGTGAGATTTTTTACATGCGCAACAATGCACATGGGTGTCCGATCTCACTACCCAGAGACCAGAGGGAATTACTAGAAGTCCAAGTCAACATGAAAAAATCCCATCTCTTACTGGGGATTGAACCCAGGACCTCTAGCACTTGAGTCGGACACCATGCCTCGAGACAACACGCAGCCTCCCATTTCTGAGAATTATAACGACGCATGTCTTTTTTTTTTAATTAACATTTTTAAAAAGTCATTTGCATAAGATTGTGTATGAGGTGATCGGGGTGATGCTTTATTTATTTTGCAGGCTGCTTTAATCTACCTCTTTTTGTTTAAAAGAACATTTATCTTTAGCTATTGTTTGCTGTATTCATTAATTCATTTTTTTTCTTTTTGGTAGTGAAAACTGAACTGTCTTCTGTAAAAAGTTATAGTATGCAAACAAATTGAAACAGATTTGTCCTCTTTAACAACAACAAAATGATTCAGTAACTGGTATAACTTGGTGAGTTTTATTGTTATTGTATGTGTGTAAGAAAAATACCTAACGCAATGCTATTTTAACTTCCTTACACGAGGACTAAAGAATCCACTGTTTCTGTCTCACGCTGCAGAATTTAGCTTTTTTAATTGCTCCATTTTATATTATTATCCTCCTTATTTCTCTTCTCTTGACTTACTAATATATATATATAAAACGGGGGGGGGGGGGGGGGGGGATTATGTCAACATAAGTGCATTTGTGGGGAGAGGGAGATATGAAATGTTTCAGGTACAGATTCTCAACACGTCTCCTTTCTGATACTGTATTTTGTTCAAATGTTGTGATAACCATTGTTCATTCTATTGCACAAGGACATTCTCAGATGCAGAAAATTTAAATATTTATAAATATAAAGGGTAACTATAATATTATTTTATTGCTGTTTTATAATCTGTTTGTGTGTGTACATGTTTGTAGAATAAGGTATATTAAAAATTTTCTGACTGAAATTGTCTGCCATACATGCTTCATTAAAACATGTGCAGTGCAGATTTCGGGCAGACACCTGTTACTACCACCATGGTTTCGTGTGGTTTTGGGACATGCTGTTTTCCAGCCTGTGTTAATTGCTTTTGAGTCATGAATGCTAGCAGTGTTAGTCACATATTGTGCTTTGTATAGATGAGGAAAACATAAAGTAGTTTATGCTGTGCTTATTCAGAACCTGACTTACTATGTGTTTATTAGGACCCTTATACATAAAATGTTTTTCTTAACTCTTTCACCCTGGTAACTCTTTAAAAAAAGGGGGAGGAGACGGGGGTAGGCGTCTTGACCCCATGGGAATTCCTGAAAGAAATCCTTTAACAAGAAGTGTATGCAGGTCGCTAATAAATAAAGTTTAAAATAATTATTTATTTCTGTACATTAAAAACTTTTTTCAATATATTTATCAAAGAATCATCAAACAGTCAGTGAAATGAGAAGCAAATGGATTAAGGTTGCAAGGATGGTAATGAGAGGCCCTGAGATAAACATTGATGAGAAAGACCTAAGGTAGTGGACAGAGAATCATCAAACAGTCAGTGAAATGAAAAGCAAATGGATTGAGGAATCAAGGATGTTCGTGAGAAACCCTAAGACAGATGTTGATGAGAGAGGCTAACAGTGAAAGACTGGATTCCTTTCACATGGAATCCAGCCTAATGATTGTACATGATAGAATAGAGTGGATACTGTAGGCCCCATGTGATGTATTAGCAGTACATGACGATGGTGTAGTCAGAATGGCATTCTGCAAACTACTTGCTAGATTCAGTAGACATATTTGTGGGTGGGAAGTGGTCTTGATCCAAGTGCTACTTAAAAAAAAGAAAAAAAAGATTTTGTTTCGGAAGTAATGAATGCATTCTAATCAAAAACTCATAGATGCATTCTAATCAAAAACTCATAGATGCATTCTAATCAAAAACCCATAGATGCATTCTAATCAAAAACTCGTAGATGCATTCTAATCAAAAACTCATAGATGCATTCTAATCAAAAACTCATAGATGCATTCTAATCAAAAAATCATAGATGCATTCTAATCAAAAACTCATAGATGCATTCTAATCAAAAACTCATAGATCATATGAAATGTTACAAGCCAGTGCTATGTAAAACCATGCTATTTTCTCTTGCAGTTCAATGGATGATAGGAGAGTGGCTGACTACTTTGTAATTGCAGGGCTCGACAAAACTAATCAACTGCCCCTAGAAGAATTTTCTAATGAAGCTGTCACCAAACCAACCTTTCGCCAAGACCCAATCACTGATATCACTGTCATTAATAGGTACTGTTATGTTATGTTGTGTTATCACAGTCAGTGTCGCCGCTTATTTGCATTCCCATGTGTGCTCAGTCCTCCGATGCAACTGCTGCTCCAAGGTACTTCTACAAATTGTTCCCATGAGGGTTGATCCTATTTTGGTCCCGAAGGCAGCATTCGCGTGCTTCACCATGCTTTACTCCCATTTCACACAGTCGTGTTGAGAGTCAGATATTCATTATTATCCACTAACTCAGTACGTATAACGTTGATGATATCTGCTCTATCCATGCTTCTTCCCACATGCCTTTGTGCATTGCTTTCCAATTGGTCATCTCACTGGTTACTCTTTACACCAGCATGACCAGATGTAATTTTCGAATGCTTTCTACCCATTCAGAGCACATACTACCTGTAGCTATTTTCTAAAGCATATTCTGGAAGTCTGATACAATTACTGCATGTGTGGCTGTTTGTTCTGCTGCCCCCCGCTAGTGCTCTGGAAGACGTGACTATCCCCATGGTCGTCCTTGACGTGGTTGCCTGGTAAGCGCTGCTATCCTCCTCAGTTGTTTTTCCCCATCCGTTGTGATTGCCAAAGCTGACATTGACCTGCATAAAGTGGGCACTTTAAAAACTAATTTCTTGTTCCAATATTTTAAGTCTCTTTAATGTTCTCAGTGTCAGCTGTGATAGTGCAGTGGCCTGAAACTTACCTGAAGGTCTTGAGTTCAGATCCACATCACACCTCATCATCAATCAGCGGTCCTTTACAGAACATCGCTCTCGTCACAACAAGCCTAAAAGTCTCTCTTTTGCTTGCCAGTTCTGCAGCCCCGTGTGCTTTCATAGCTAATTCATCTTCACTGTCTTGTTTCCACCTTCGTGGAGATCTACCTCTGCCTTTTTCCCCAGAAATGGAACCCTTCCTCACCATTCTCTCCAGGCAACAGTGATTTTCAACATGGTCAAAATAGTTGGGAAAGGATGGTGTTTATGAGCTAATTATCCACAATATTCAGATTATGAAGGATGTGAGCATTTTTTTCTTCTTGGTCCATGATATTCTAATAATTTTTGCAACAGACCAGATTTTTTATTATTGATCTAGGACTTTCAGGTCAGCCTAGCCTAACATGGGTACAGGGAAATGTAAGTACAAAGTAAAGGTGGCTGGCATGACGTTGACCACATCACCTGTAGGCTACCTTTGGTCTGTGAATCTGTAATCAGGAAAAAAATAAAAACCAGTATCAGGCCAGAAAAGGGCCCTTGGTGTTTTGTGTGTGTGTCAGTGATCCTTATTTAACAACACTGTGTTTTTGTTATTCAATAATTGCTCTGAAAGGTTGCATCTTTTTGAATGATGTATCATTGTGTTATTACAGGACTTTAGGAGAGAAAGTTCCAAAAGGTTATGAATGCCTGGAGTCCACTCCTGCAGGTTATCCTGCAAATCTCAATCATGGTAGCATACGATGCCCTGACATGTTCATATGCTATCGGAGAGGACGAGACAAACCACCACTTAAAGACCTGGGGTGAGCTATGCTTTATGTGTTTTGTATCTAACAACTGTGACGTGGAAAAAAAGTTATGTGCATTCAGAAAGAAATACCTGTGGAAATTGATGAAAAGTAAATGGGATGAATTCAAGAAAGGTGAAGAAATAATAGAGATAACCGAAAACCACTCGTATCAAAAGTTATAAGACAAAGAAAATGAGGCTGTATTGGGCACATCCTGTGAAAAAAATGAATTAAGAATCACCAAGTGGGCCCTTCCTTCCTTCCTTCTGTTTATGAAAAACAGAATAAAAAATTAACCCACGTACAGCCTACTGCGAGCTATATCGGTTATAATTGTAAGCTGGTTTCTTTGTGCCAATTATGCTGGCTAATAAATGTAAATTGCAGCAAAACTAGTGGCGTGGAGCGATAGTCTAGTACCTAGTGAGGTATGAATGTGTGTAAGTTGTACACCACCAGGACATCACATAAAGCGATAAACACCCGGTAACATAAAGTGCCGACATGCGAATGAGGATCACCCGTAAAGAGGTCCCAGAAACCCCGTTCAGCCATTAGGCCATATTCTCGTGTGAACACCGGTCCAAGTCCAAGTCCTTTTAAGAAAAAAAAAGAAAAGCTCGACCGCGTTCAGACTGCTGCTAGCTAGCCTAGGCTGCTAACAGTCTCCGCCTATATTTGTGGTCTGGGTTATTTGCGTCACTTTCATGACTGAATACTGGTGTTTGTGCCATTTCTGGCTTAATGCTTCCCTCCGTATCAAACCGCTCGTCCTGTTGTCACTGGTGCAAGTCTTCCTTCTTCATTCGTGGTGTTTCCTGTTTGTTCTGTTTCCCTTTGATCTGGCTAGGCGTATCTCGAAGGAGAGCGAGCTTCCAAACACAACGACCTTTCGGCCACCATTTATTGTTTTAAAATTTTGAGTATTTTAATTTTCCAAAAAGTACTGAAAACAGTTTTTGAATGTGAATAGTTCCGAAATGTGAAAATTTTCCGCGTATGACCATAGTGGTCTTATAGTTGTCTTCCTGTAATATGAACGGGTTAGTCATGTATTGGATATGTGTGTGGGAGTTTGTGTGGAGTCTTAAGCGAGTCCAGTCGTCATTTGTTATTATGTGATCGGGTTGTGTTGATAGCTAAGCTCCGGTGTACGTAAATACCATATAACCGGACCGTCCAGCTCACGCTTTGAGATCCAAATGATCGGCGATGAGAATTGTTGTGGCATGTTGGGCAACGAACTCAAGTGCTCTCTGTGGGAATGGGTTGGGGGGTTAAACTCATAGTGCATCCGAAAGATTTAGGGAAAGGTGGGGGGAAGGGGAGCGGGAGGCCATTCAGTCAATTCTCGTCGTTGCCGTCTTGCTGGATTCTAGCGTGGCTTTTTGCCGGGACTATGTGTATCACGTTACCAACCTTTGCTATCATCCCAGTGATGGGGTGGTATTGGAGGCTATGCGTTCTAGTCCTGTCATTATCGAGTCACTTGTATTCCCTATTTGCTGTCAGTCATATTTTTGTTATGAGTCCTGTCGGTCATGTGCATGTTGTGGAGTGGGATGGTTTTGTTTATGAATCCCCGGAGTATATGGACGCACCCAACTAGGTGTATGCGTACATGCACTCGAGTACTCATACATGCAGACAACACTACATATTTGTACGTCCTTTCATACTTATCCGTATATGCATACCTAATTGACATTACGTACACACGCAAACTCTTTCATATGCGTTTACCAATGCCTGTGCTTACATTCATTAAAAAAAAAAACGAGTACATCCACACGTAGTGATATTCACTCTTCCATGTCTTATGCGTGTTGTGTCGCTTTGTCTGTAATTTCGTCTGGTCGTGTCACTTTTATGCTATGTCCCGTTACTGGTATGTGACCTGTCCGGTACTGACGTATCATGTTTTGGTGGATGGTGTGCGATGACGTTCTTGCTGCTTGCACCCTTCATTCCATTCGTTCTCACTAATGAACAGACATACAGCAACACAGTTTATGGTTTCTTTGATTGCACTGTCATTCATACACTCACAAATATATAAATATACACGCTTTCATATATATACACACATGCAAACTCATACCCACATATACATGCCTACAGTAACATTTAAATCCATGTACTCATTCATCTGTACCTTTCGCACAACTATATTCCCACTGTTCCGTCCTCACATGATTCCGTACCATCCACCTACATACACTGTGTCTTATGTATCCATCCTATACACAAATGCACTCATACTACACGCACTCATCCTTGTGTATGTGTCCATGTTCACATCTATGAACTCATCATACTTACACTATCTCTCTGACTCTAGGATGTTCGGGGTTACCATCTCATCAGTTCCTTCTGTTATACTGAGTAAATCCCTAATCTGGTCTTTTTAGTTTTGATTTGTTTTAATAAGGTATTGTTTAACCAGTTTTTGGATGTCTTTATTGCTATCTACATTTAAACATTTGTTTGCAGTAATTTGTTGTTTGCGTTTTAGAAAATACTCCTCAATGGGTTTCCTTAACACCGGTTGGTTTTATCCCATAATATATGGCTTGGTCTCCGTTAGGCCATATTTATGGGGGAAACGAATGGATTGAGAAAATGAGGATGTCAAAGAAAACCCCCAAAACAACGTTAATGAAAGGGGGCAATGAAGCTGGACTGGATACAGCCCATGATATCAAAAGGATTGCACAAGATAAATAGAAGAAGGAATAAGACTTTGAGCCTTATGTGACACATAATGGCAAGACAGGATGATGAGGAGGATCTTAACAACTGTGTGATTTTTCTACTGTGTAAATCTTGTTTGTGTTCCTTCCTTGGTTTTGTTTGATTTTTGTTCTGAAACAACTGTTATTGCTATGGGAAAGTCTGTCTCATAATACTTCTTGTTTTTGTTCTCTTTGCCAGTGGTTTTCAGATGAAAAGGCCACAGGTTTCTATGATGACTTATGTTTGCGACATGTGTCCTCCACTGATTCATACTGCATGGTTTCCACTGGAATGCTAACTGGCCAAACCTGGGATCTCTCTGCTGCATGTAGAGATCATGTCTGCTGCATATATGCAGCATTCTTTGGTGCTTGTCAACATGGGCAGAGTCCCCAGTGTTCACTTTTTTGCATATAGGTCTCTTTGAGTCTGTTATGCCCAGTTCACAGTCTAAAGTCTGTTGCTTCCATGTTAGGAAGTTGATTGAATCTTTAGGATTGGGTTCTGGATAGGAAGTGTTCCAATTATTTCTGATGACTGCCTTGATATGTTTTTTTTTTTTCCATATAAGTGCGTACTAAATCTGTCCATTCTTTATTCCTCTCAGAATTGCTAAGTAGACTGCTGTTTTATTTTTTATCTAAGAATACAAAAGTTTTGGCTTTATAGTAATTACATTTGGATCATACGAAGTGAGTGTATTTATTTACTTTTAATATACACACTATTTTCATAGTGCAAATATATCTTAACTGAATAATTATTTCATTTCTCAATTGCAAGCTATAGTTTTTATGTAATAAATATTTGTCATATATTTCAGCCAACGATGTATTGATTCTTCATCTTCTATATTTCATTGTCCCTCTACCAACTTAATTAAGAGCATTCTTTTCTTTGTCATCTTGTGCAGCTGAATTCAGGTCCTCTCGCGAATGGGTATTACCAACGAACCCTTCCCCAGTGTTAGGTTTCATAATAAGAGTATTTTGGTTATATTCATATTTTCTCACTGTTTTCCAACAAGTATGTAAATAGATAAAGTTTAAAGGACCCTTGTTATGTCTGTGGTGCATTGGGCATATGTTGATAGACTCAGATTTAGGCTGTCCTCCGACTAACGGTCGGTAAAGATGGCGGCCGCAAAATATCCTTTCGAAGCCAAAGTCACGTGTCAGTTGCGCACTCGCGGTCACGAGCACACCGCGGCTGCTGCTCGTGGGTCCTAGCCATCTAGTTTAGCTCACGTGGCGTGGGGGACACGTGGCGGTAGTCGCCGGCGCAATTAACACGCAACTGTGGCTCGAAAGGATATTTTGCGGCCGCCATCTTTACCGACCATAAGTCGGAGGATAGCCCAGATTTATATAGATCAGTTGGTTCTCGCTGGGTAATGGGGTGAACATCACTCTGACCTACTTCTTTACTTCCCAGGACATTACCTGATGATACCCTTTTAAGGCTGTATCGACCTGGGATCCTATCCTATCCCTGCGTTTTTCTTGCTCCCTTGATCCATTGCTGTTGTTGCTGATTTGAGTATTTTTTTTTTTTTTTTTGGTCAGCATTCTTTACGAAGGTAAAGAGCGTGTCATGCCAGGATGTGATGTGGTCCATACTACAATGCAAGGTAACTCTGCCAATGTCAACAACAGCAACAGTAGCCGCACTTTCATCACCTACAGAAGAGCTGAGAAGTCTGCGCCTAGTGACACTTTAGTGGTTGTGGATATCTGTGTTATCATTGGAAGCAGGGTATGTGTTGACTTACTTTAAAACACAACTTTAAAAAGAAAAAGAAAAAAAGTTTCCTTTTGCACGCCAGTGGCACATCAAGTAAAATGAGACTAAACACCTTTTTAAAATAGACCAATCAGCCCTCGATGGGTGATGTTGTTAGCATCATGCTGGCCCCCTTTACTTTCCAGGATTTACCTGGTACACTTTTAGGAGTGTGTCGACATAGTCAGACTAACTGGCTGATTAATTATCATTATCATCATGTTGTGTCATTTACAGTTCACATAGGGCTCGCTGTTTATTCTTCCATTTCATTCTATCCTTTGCTGTCCTTTCGGTATCCTGGATGAAATCCAGTACAGCATCTTAGGCCTCTGTGATGAGCTTTCATTGTAAGATTTCTCTTGGACCTCCTCATTTCTTCAGTTCATTTGTTTCTTATTTCAGTGCCTGTTTGGCAGTTCTCTTATGGATTTCCTTTGATAAAATAATTCCTTTATAATTCCTGTGTGAACTCCCAATTTGGGGGAGAAAACAAAGGGGGGGGGGGATGTATCTACTGCCTACATAAAAGGTGACTTAAGGGTTATCTGAAATAAGATGTGATGAGCAGAAAGATGCAGATATCACAGCCTAGCTGTAAATCACAACTTGCCGATCGCCCTTTTAAGGGGGAACGCAGAAGAAGAAGATTCACATTTAATAAACTTGGATAAAAATGGTGAGTTGCCAAACAGTTTTTAACAGCAGGCCACAAGTTTTGAATACCCATATTATGGGGGAGAAAATGAGACAGAATAGACCCACTTACCCACCCCCCAACAAGCATGTTGTAAAAAGCGACTAATTAGGGTGTTTCCCTCAGAGTCAGAGTGCATCTGCCTAAGAGGCAAGGACAGGGACAGTCTGCATACAAATAAGCAAGATTTGTTAAACAAATGTGCACGCAAAACTCAAGTTCTAGATATAAGACCAAAGTCCAGAAGGAGATTGACAACCAGAAATTTCTGCTGGAGTTAACAGCTGGTGAACACTTAGAAGAAGAAGAAGAAGTTCTGAAGCCTATGAATACATCTGAAAGGTAAACGATATTTATACCGGACTTTCCATGCCAGTATATGTATGTGTGGTTTTTACAGTCTTGATTCACTTTGTATTGCTGTTTAGCATTTCAAACTTACAAGTGTTAATCTGTTATATATTTCAGGGAGAAGAACCACCGCTAACATTCTTGAAAATACTGAAGAATCTGAACAAAGGCATGGTAAGAGCTTCATTTTTACATTTCCTTTTAGAATTCATACACATAATTTTATTGTTTTCAAGAGCTGATTGTAGTAACAAGCTCTTTAAATAACTATATCATTATTTTAAGAACTTACTAAAGGACCCTTTTCATACTGGTCGTACGGCAGGCACATGATGCTAGAATCATATTTTTATAGACCAATTGGCACCTGGCGGGTTATGTGGTTAATGTCACGTCCGCTGCTTTTACTTCCCAGGACTTTACATAGTACCCATTTTAAGCTGGGTCGATCTGGGAGCCATGGTCATTTCAAGAATTAACTAAATACAAAACATACTAAAACTAGAAAGCTCAGTGGAGTTGAAGGAAAAGATGTGCACTAATACAGCTAAATGTCTTTATCAAGAGATAACATATCAGACTTATGAACAAATATAAAATGCGGAAGATTTGGACAAGACGAGCTATTAGGTGAAACATAGGAGAGGACGGGGACAAGGTGGGGTGGACTTTTACAAATTGGAACATATAAGAAGGATAGCAGTATGGGCATGGGAACCCCTAATTTGTTGACATGATCTGGAAAGATTCGGTAATCACTACCCCATTATCAGAAGAAAGTATAACGTCCATTGATTTCTATTTGGTAAAAATATACTCAAATTCATGCCCAGTGTACCTTATCTGTAAGCCATTGCACATTGTTGACAGTCTGTATATAGTTATATCTATAATTGTAAGTGTTGAGGAAAGCATGTCTTTTGTTTAAAAGGAAAAAGAGCATTAGTTACTGTCATCATTCTGAATGTCTTATATTGCTTGATATGTTTACATTGTTATATTGCATAACACTGTTTTCTGTTCAGCAAATCAGCATGAGCTGTTTTCTTAGTCTACTGTTGAAATCATGCCTTTTTAGTAAAAACTCCATTAACGCTCACATTCAGATCAAAAACACATAACTTAAGAAAGGTATTTATAATTACTTTTTTGCATTATAGATCAATAAGGATATGTCTGGTTTAATTATAACTGCAAATTATATTGATATTTACATTTTATTTATTACAGTTAAATGTATGGGATATATCTGTTAATTGAAAACAGAAAGATCTATAGGGATATATATTTATGCTGACGCTTGTCACTCGGGGGAGGGGCGAGACAGATATACAATCAGACTGTTACTGGTACCATCAGTATTTTAACTCTTCGCTTGCTGCTGAAGATGGGGACGGAGCGCTTATGGGAGTGTCCTGAGTGCTGTGATGTTGATTCTTAATTCAACATTAAACATTCAACATTTATATTTATAACAGTAAGATGTTTAGGGATATATCTGTTAATTTATCACAGTAAGATGTTAATGCAGAGGAAGGCTTAGAAAAATAAGGATAGATGGAGTTAACAACTGATAACCTCAAAAGTATCACCATGCGGTAAGCTAATGAGCAGCCAGGCACTATCCCAGAAACTAATCATTATCCGTGCCTGTGATGCTTAACAGCATTAAGCAGAGAAATACAATAGATAGGCAGTAGATATACATGGATGTATGGTAGGCATCAGGGCATATTTTTCTAGAAAACATTTGCTGATGTTCATCATAAAGTGTAAATTACAGAAGCAATAAAAAAAAAAAGTTGGGGGGGGGGGGGGGGGGGGGGGGGGGGGGGGTTGAAGGAAGTCATGTTCTTTATACCACAGAAACTTACGATTGGATCTTTTTGCTTCTATAAAGCTGTATTTTACAGCCCTCAAAATTTTGACGCCTTCAAATTGTTGTCACGCTGTGCACCTGTGCCTAAATATTGCCCCTCAAATGGATGAAGGTTTTTGTTACAACTAAGATATGTGCTGATATATAAGCAGAAGGTAGACCACAGACAAATCAAGTGAACACAAGAGATCTCTTCCTTCGCCTGACGCTGCAAGGCAGCAGTTCTCAACCTGTGGGTTGAATGACCCTTTCACAGGGGTCACCTAAGACTGTCAGAAAACACATATTCGCTGAAGTTTTAAAGTAGCAACGAAAATAATTGTATGGTTGGGGGGTCACCACAACATGAGGAACTGTATTGAAGGGTCAAGCATTAAGAAGGTTGAGAACCACTGCTGCAAGGCATTCCAGGAGTAGAGGAAAGAGAAGAAGAAATCTTTTTGTTTAATACTAAGATATACAAGGATATGTCTGCTTAATTTCTAACAGTATTGTGTATACGGATATATTTGTTTTAATTATAACTTGATTGAATTTGTTTTGCCTTCACTTTAATTCTTATTCTATTACTAGCTGGGCTCAGATGTATTTCTATGCTACAAAAAGGCAATGGTGAAAACTGACATTTTGGCATACAAAGCTTGTGAGTATATGATTGATAAATTAATTCTGATATACTGCGGTAGTACAGTAAATTCTTCTGCAGGCCTCAGTGTCTTTAATTTGATTCCACATCAAGCCAGATGACCTTGGCTCCTAGTTTGAACTAGCCTAAAATCCATGCCAGGAAATGTCATGGAAAGTAAAGGTGGCTTGCACAGTGTTACACCACAGCACAAATAAATGCCGATTTGTCTATGTATGAGTATAGCACTATATGCCCATTGCGTCAGTGGCATGACATGGGTCATTTATACTGTACACTCTCTTACAAACTTTTCACTCTGTATATAACAAATTAACTTTCATCTTCGATTGGATCTAGGGATATACTTTCTTATATATGTTTTCCCCATGTAAGTAAATATTTTTTTCGTCAAATATCTGTTTGTATGTGAGGGATAAATCTTAACTGGTCACATAATTCTGAGGCATTTGTCATCATATTAAAATGCAAAAATCATTTTTTTTAAAAATCCCAGGTACATCTGTATTTAGTAATGCCAGTGTTTTTGTTTTACGTGCATGTGTCATTGTGGTGGTCCTAAAGCTGTAAATACATATTAAATATATTTACAGCCATCCTTGGCCGTTATCCTGCTGAGGATT
Source organism: Candidula unifasciata (assembly GCA_905116865.2). NCBI lineage: Eukaryota > Metazoa > Mollusca > Gastropoda > Stylommatophora > Geomitridae > Candidula > Candidula unifasciata. Next base: position 352,496 of record CAJHNH020005646.1, read on the forward strand.
ATGAAGAGTTTCCTCTTCCAAGTTCTGTTCCGATGTTCTGTCTTCCAATGGGAGCCACCCTTGAATGCTGGTCAGCAGATGCCCAGCATCCAGTTCCAAGCTTCTCTACTTTCATTCTGACAGGAGCAGGAGGAGAGAAAGTAAGTCATCTGCAATGTTTAATCTTTGGGAGCTCAATACCACAGTGGCTAGTCACCTGCTTACTTACCTGGAGATATACTTGCCTGCCAGCCCCAGCATATTAGCTTGAAATCTGCATCAGAGTATCATCAAGTGCCTTGCCGGCTGGGGTAGGCATTCTTTTATCTCCACAGATCTCAGTCTTTGGTGTTCAGGATCAATTCCACTGATGATATTCCTGTGTACTGCTGTCTTAAGCCATCCAAAATCGTTGCTCTTGGTCTGCTTCTGCCTCTTCGACCGGTGATCTTTCCAGTAGTCACAATATTTTCCATGCTTCTTTACTCATCACACGACCAAAGAACTTTGTGTTTGTCTCCTTCTCATTGTTGTATTTAATACTCAGCTTTCATTAGCCATTTCCAGGCAATCATTGTTAGTTATTCTGGCAGTTCAAGGTATTCACAACATTCTTTTCAAGAATCACATCTCAGTTGCCTCCAAAATATTCTTAATTTGTTTGCTCACATTCCAAGATTCACTGCCATACAACAGAACAGGCTCGATGTAACATTTCAGTACTTATTTTCTGATGTTTAATCCCATTGTGCCTTTCTTCTTCATCCCCCTTGTGGGATGCAATTTTTTGTTGTTTTGAAGCCCCATCCTGGTTGTTGCCAGGGGCCACCATTTCCAGGACATCTCCATAGGTGATCCTGGTCCGCATGGTGGCACTTTGTGTCACCGGGTATTAATCGCTCTGTGACATCCTAGTGAGGTAAATTTTACTGACTCCTACTACTGATGTTTAATGAGAGTGATTTATTACATAAGATACTTTTTATCTTCTGAAATGCCGCCTTTAAAAAAAATAAAGGTTCATTTTTATAATTATTCTGGGCTCCCATGTTGATCCAACAAAAATGGCACCCTACATACTCAGGCTCAAAAGTGGTGTAGTATTTTTGTCTTCCCCCCTAAACCCTACCTTCTAAAAACTCACACCAGCAGAATGTTCACAAGACCTGTAGAGCTTTACATCTTAGGAGAGACATGACATAATATCTCAAGTCATGGTTCACTTCACCTTCATGGCTCACTGGCAAGGATTCAACCTAGTTTGGTTGTTTCCACTACAGATTTGAGACATTTTATTGTCAGCTGATTTAAACATACTGTCCACAGTTTGTAGAAGGTCTTATTATAGTTGATTTGGGAGTCATCCCTATCTACAACCTTCTTTCTCTTAAAATTTCAGTCATTTCTGATACAGATGATCTTCCATGCCATAATGTTAAACAGTCTATCATCTTCTCTTTCAGTTTCCCTCTGTTTATTTTCTCTTCTAACCTTCCCACTGTCATGATGCGCTCCAGTTTTCTCCTACTCAGCTCATGATGTAACCAAAGAATGTAGATTGTTTCCTTCTCGTGTGGGCAGTAAGTTCTTTTTGCGAGTTAATTCTTTCAAGACATCATTATTACTCTTGTTATATGTCCAGTGTGTTCTTATCATTCCTCTATAAAACCACATCTCTGTCACTTCCACATTAGAGATAGAAGTGGTAAAGATATTGAAAGTGATATTCCTTGAGTATGTGCTAGACTTCTGGCACTTGATTGGCACTTTTGGGCTATTTATCACACACTGAACAGGCATTATTTTCTTTAGATTTACCAAAGTAGTCACAATAAAGATAGGTAATTTTGTATTATTTAAATTGTAAGATAACATGAAGATCATACAAATAAGACAAAACCAGTCATGAGTAAATATTTATATTTGACATTTATTTTCTCTTCTACATCACTGTTTCCCTTTTGGTGGTCTACTACCTTGGTCCATGGAACAGATTGAAGGGGTACATGATTCTCTCTCTCTCTCTCTCTCTCTCTCTCTCTCTCTCTCTCTCTCTCTCTCTCTCTCTCTCTCTCTCTCTCTCTCTCTCTCTCTCTCTCTCTCTCTCTCTCACTCTGTCTTCTGTCTGTCTGTCTTGTCTGTCTGTCTGTCTCACATACATAAACACAAATCTTCAAGTATGGAATGTAATCTTTTAATATTTACAATCTATATAGTCTTTGTATGGCTTAAAAAAGTATTGGGTCTATTGACAGACCTTCGAAGTTAAGAAAGGGGTCCACAGTTCTTTACTAATTGCGAACCACTGCACTACATTATTGATCTTGAAAATAATAGTGTAGCATTTGAATCATTATCTCTACACGTATATAATAATATGTATGCTTTTCTAGGTCTATGGTGCAGCTGTCAGCTTCTATGAAGAGTACAAAGAGGAGGATCTAACAGACACGCAGATGAGAGCTTTAGGCCTGAAAAACAGACACATCAGAGAGCAGTACCGCATTCTCAAGACTGTTCACGTCTGCAAGGCCATTGCACTGCTTTCCCACTGGCCTTTCTTTGATGCCTTTAAAAAATTCCTATCGCACCTGTATAAAATTTCAATTTCTGGTTCACACACAGTTCCTATAGAGCGGCATATTTCTCATTTCATGTATGATGTGCCGTATCCATCTCCAGAGCGTCCTCGGATACTTGTTCAGCTTTCAAATGACTCTTTGTCACTTTGTATGCCTGAAGATTCACCTTTACCTCAGAGGTATGTTGTTATAGATTATTTTGAGTTGTAAATTTTTTTAAATGTATGCTGTTATATCTTATGGCAAACCTTTGAGAACAGTCAGCCAGTTAGCATGTTCTTTACAGAATGTCACTCTCTTCATGGCATGTCTGAGGGTCTCTCTTTCCCTAGCCAATTCTCCAGCCCTGTGTGCTTTCACAGCCGTTGCATCTTCAGTGTCCTGTATCCACATACGCAGAGGTCTGCCTCCGCCTTGTTTTTCTGAAAACTGCAACCTACTTCACCGTTCTCTTCATACGTCCATGGCGCTTGACTTGTCCAGAATGCCTCAGCTTTTAGGAAACAGTACTATGATGAAATTTAAGATCCATCAAAAGTGAAAATAGTTGAATGTTGAATTAGGAATTTACATCACAGCACTCGTGACACTTCCATAAATGCTCAGTCTCCATCTTCAGCAGCAAGCGAAGAGTTCTAATTCCCATGGTGCCAGTAACTTCTGATTGTATATCTGTCTCATCCTTTCCATGAGTGTTGAGTGTCGGGCAGATCCCCTGATAGGTGAAAATAGTTGAGAATTAGAAGCAACAACGTAACTCAGCTTCTATCTGTAATACACTACCTTGTAGCCATTAGACATGTCTAAAGCATTTGAACTGTTGAATTTTATGTAGCACTGGCTATGTGCCAGCTTGTTTTCTGTAGCACTCGCTCTGTGCCGGCCTGTTTTCTGTAACCCTGACTCTGTGCCAGCCTGTTTTCTGATATCACTAATTCTTTTATAATATGAACCAGACAATCTGTTTACGAGCCTCAGTAACATTAACATTCGTTATAATTAATTGATAGTGTGAATTTATTGATCGTTTAATTTTTAAATGAATTAGTTTTAGAAACAGATAAAAAGTGTATACACACACATATATACTAATATTTTTCGCATCATTTGTTGTTTTGCAAAATATTCTAATTTTACCATTTACAGTGGAGCATCGTTCGTCACTTTGCTAAGGAATCTGGGTCCTGAGCTCACTATGAACCTACTTCTGTTTGTTTTGATAGAGAGTAAGATTTTATTGCACTCTCTGCGACCAACAGTTCTTACGGAAGTGGCAGAGGCAGTGTCAACAGTAAGCATTTGTTAATCATAGCTTCAGTTTTTTTGTCTATATGTTTTAATTCCTGTTTTTCCTATATTTACTTTAACTCTGTCAATCTTGTAATGTGTATGCCCACTTATGAATAAGTATATGTGTTTCTCACAAAAATGTTTAATGTATATATGCTTAGCATTTATATTGTATTTATTGTGTATACATAAGCAAGGGTCAGTCCATAGAAAGCAGGGAGCTGTGCCACTTATTTTGCGAACAGCATCTGCTGTGACTGTTAAGTCCTGTGCAGGAGTGGCATTCTTTGCCAGATAGTCTACATAAAAACATTGATACTGATTTTTTCTTTTTTTCTTAGAAGTCTCCTCTCTATAGCCTGCTTCATTGGGCCTTTTTCAAATTGCAACAGTCTGTCTTTCACAGTCTGCCTCATTAGGAGTTGGTCTACAGCTGATTCCTACCATGTGTCTGCGTCAGTGTTGATATCTTTCAGGTCACGTATGCATGTGTCCTTAGAGAGTTGCTTTGGACTTCCTGCAAATATTTTCCCTGTTCCCAGTTCACCATGCTGGAAATTCTTTGAAGAGCGACTGTCCTCCATGCAGAAGACATGTCACAACCAGCGCAGGCGTCGTTTCTTTAGTAAGAAGTTTGTTGTGGCATTCCTGCTCTTCTGAGTACACATTCTTTGTGGACAAAGTCTTGCAATTATATACTAAGAATGCATTTCATACAATGCAGGTTGAAGTTTTCAGTCTTCCTTCTTGGGGAATTTATAAAGTCCAGGTTTCGCTGCTGTATTTTGGAGTGTGATCAGGACACTAGTTTCTTAGACGTTGATTATTGCCCTATACTTCCGCTTTTTGTTCAGCCACACTCTTTTTGTATTAACAATTATTATAGTATAGTATATAAAGCATAATTGCTGTGAAGGATTTTAAATGGAAAGGCCAGTTGATGATGCGCCTTCATGCGCAGTGTATCATCTTTGAAAATGCAGTTAAAATGTTCTGTTTTCTCCTGTCATGTTTCTAAAATGAGCAGCAATTATATGCATTTTATACATATATATGTGTGTATATATATATATGTATATGTGTGTGTGTGTGTGTATATATATGTTTCTTTGCAAGGTTGAAAATATATTTAATAATTGTGTACCTTTTCTACATCAGATGATATTCCCATTCCACTGGCAATGTCCTTATATACCGTTGTGTCCACTGGGTCTTTCTGATGTCCTGAATGCACCATTCCCATTTATTGTTGGTAAGAGCTTACATAGTTTACTATAATTGAATTAGAAAACCAAAAAAAAGTGATAGATTTTAAGACTACAGAAGTTAAATATTTTATCTTGAATTAAGAAGAGTATCGACTGAAATAAACTTATTAATTTTTAATTACTTTGCATTATTATTAAGTGTATTTACATAATATGTCGGCTCTGTGGCAAAGTCGATGAGAACGCTTCGTAATGCCGGGATGCCAGGTTCGATCCCAGCTGCGGGCCATGCGCCTTGCATTGGTTTCAACAGTGGTATCAAGAAAGCCGACCGTCCAGAAAGCAGTAGCAAACTACTGGACGTAAATTTGCCTAGAAAAACCACACAACAGCCAGGGGCTGTTTGGATTGGTTCTGCAACTTCCTGTAAAGGATACGCAACTAACCTATTTACATCATATAGCTTCTCTAGTTCAGAAATGTTGATGTTTAGTACTTTGAAGTGTTTGAGATGTGGTGTTATAGCAAGAAAGGAAATGTGTAGGACAGAGATTAGATAAACAGTTTCTGAAAGACGCTGGAGGAACTTAGATCACATCTACAAGAGATGAAGCCTTATTACAAATGCTTAAAAACAGTCTTACAACAAATCTTCGGGCCCATCAGAAATGCAGACAGTGGGGAAAGAGAGGGGAATTGAGAGTGAGAAGCAACAACAAAATTCATAATCTATTTAAATCACCCTTGATCACTGGCATCATGAGGAGTAATAGACTGAAATGGCTAGGGCATGTTGGGAGAATTTTAGATGACAGAGAGGTAAAAACTGTACACAAGGAAATTAAATGGTTGTAAACCACATGACAAACCAAGAGGATGATCATCTTCTTTCCTCTACTCCTGGAATACTTTGCAGCGTCAGGGCAGGAAGAGATCACAGGGACGGGCCCTTCTGTTTGCTTCATATAAAGTACTTTTCAGAATCTCTAATATTTCTGCAGTCCATGTTCTGCGAGGTCGACCTCTAGCTCTGTTACAGCTGTATCTGTATAACTTCGCTCTCTGTGGTGCCCTGGCTGATGTCAATCTTGTTACATGGCCAAACCATTTAATTTGTTGTCTACCTATAATGTTCAGTATTGGTTCTGTGCTGACTCTCCTCCTGATATCATTGTTCCTAAGTCATTCTTTCCTCGTTACACCTAGCACAGTATGTAAACATTCTGTCTTCTCAAGACAGTGTCCATGTTTAACACTGATAGCTGTAGACATTGATCACTAGTAGATTAATAGAAAGATCACTAGAAGATGATGGAGAGATATTATCCTGACAGACCTACAAACACTTATATACAGAAATATACAACTCTTACTGAAAAATGAGGCATGGCCGGTTAAGCGGTTTAGAACATGAGATTCTGTAATCCTTGGTGGTGATGGAATTTGTGTGTGTGCTGTCAGAGCAACAAATAAGATCCCAGCCTGTACAGTTCATGGCAACTGCACTAGCTGTATACAGCACACACTAAATCTGCAGTCTAAAGACCCTCCCCCACCCCCTCCCCAAATCTCTTCCCCCTCCACCTCTCCCTTTATACAACACTAAAAAAGTGGTACAAACTGTAAAAAACAAGGAATTTGATGAAAAAGCTTATTCTTCTCAGAAAAGTAATACTCTACATTCATTTAGTATTAATGAGACATTTTTGTAGTATATAAACGTGTACAATTGTTCATTTGACTAATTATGCCTCCAAACTCAGCTACAGCTCTTGAAACATTTGTTTATTCACAAGGTGTTGATTCTCGTTACTTTGACCTATATGACCCACCACCAGATGTCATTTGTGTTGATTTGGACACAAATAGAATTCACTTGTGAGTTAATGACACTTTGTGGTTCTTTGGTGCTAATTAGTTGCTTATTATTGGTGACATATTAGCAAATTAATTTAATTGACACTTTAACAACTATAAGCTATAGATATTAATCTCTTCTCTCTTTATCTTGCACTATTTTGTGTGTGTGTGTGTGTGTGTGTGTGTATTTGTAATTAGCCTCTATGGTTTCATGTTTAAATTTAACTTTAGAAAGTTTCCTGGGTTTCCACTGTAAGAAAGTTTACCTACAGTTAGTTAGTTAGTTAGTTAGTTAGTTACTTGGTCTTTCCTCTTGAGCCTAGGGCAGAGGTAATAGCTCTCCATGTCTGACAGCCTATTTTAGGTCTTGGATGTTCATGAGCCCATGGTTCAGGCTTCCATGATGCTGGTTCTACGCAGGGTCTCTCTTGGTCTTCCTCGGTTTATTTTCCCTTTCCGTGTCCATTTGAGGCCTTGATGGGGGAGTCTGGTCTTATCACTTCTGAGTGCATGGCCGATGTATTTTCAGCCGCACTTTCTTATAATATTGGATTCAGTAAGCAATTGAAATTTGCCAGTTTTCTGTATTATGATGATTTATTCCAGTACGTTTTTATATAAATTGTTTGGATGTCGGCAGTAAACGAAACTGGCTGGAATTGATCTAACATCTACTAGTGCTGTCACAATAATTTTAATCATACAACATAGGTAAAAAAATTAGAGTTCCAAATAAATATGGAATGTGAGCGAACAATGTTCGCAGTTTTCAAGTTGACTGTTGTAACTGACACAATCGCATAAAATACTGTAATCAGACTGGTGAGATAAAAATTATCAGTATAACCAAAAATAAATTTAACTTCAAATCAGTTAGAATGCAAGATAAATGTACATCCCTTACTTTCATTAACAGATAAACTGCAACAAACATTCTTATTTTTCTGAGTTCCATTAAATAAGTGTTCAGACAAAATAAGCAAAAATAAATCATTCCTGCTTGAACAAATGTCTGTAGAATTTATCAGGTATATTTAATTATGAATTAAGTTTATTACAAGCAAAAAGTAGTGATTTTGAATTAACATATCTTATGTGGTCTGATTTTCGTTCAATAGTGGAATTATTTTTGTTTAAAAAAAAATCAAATGTTTTTTGTACTCATCTCATGATGTTTTTTTGTACGTTTATTTACTAATATACTTTTGCTCACTTAGTTTGCATAGAATAATTATTTTGACCTTATTGTGCTGTCAGGTTAACTTCCAGTGTTCATTACATGGTTGTGTAAAAAAAAATATCTCTAATAGACAGAAAAAAAAGAGAAATATACATAAATAAAATGTGTACATAGGGTGAGCTGCACACTGTGACAAAGGGTATGATAACTTTGCATAAGCTGATTCACTATCTGTATGCTGTGGTGGATCAGGGGAAGAAAAAGAAGACATTTACATGTAAGACTGATTAACCCCTTGTTGTTTTTGTGAGATTATTGTTTTAATGACATTATTTAATATACTATACATCTTCCACCAGGCCTGAAGATAAGAAATCTTTGAATTTCAAGCTGCTGCCTAAGGTGAGTTGCTTATATTTTTTTGGGTTCAGTTGTTGGCACCTTTCTTTCTTTCCGGATGATAGTGTTTATATTGTGCTGTGAGGAGGCATGGGACTAGCAAGACCCACCCAAGCTGAGAAAAGTCTTCCACAATTATGGCATGAAATTCTAGAACCCTTGTATTTCTTTAGTATGTTTATTTTCAGACGCTCAACTCTCATCTTTCTGGAATTAAATTTTTCTCTTCATTCTCGCTTCTTCCCTGCTGTGCCCCCTCCGTGCAATACGGTTCATTGCATTTATTTGCTATGAATCCATCTCACTGCCTATATCAGTGGTGTCAAACTTGCACACATCTTTTTATCATAGTAGAGGTCGGCCTCTACATCTTCTGCCCATCTGTAATTCACTATGGAGGATGTCCTTAGGGACTCTACCTTCTCCATTCTTCAGATGTGACCCAGACATCTGAGCCTTCATAGACTTTTTTTGGTGTGGGTGTTTACTATTACCTAAATGAAAGATTGAACTTTAACTGACAAGGAATGTTTGTAGATTTTAATGGTTCCTGGACACATTCAGTGGTTAACCCACTGACTGTCCACATCGCAGGTTATACGGCAAGGCGATGTTCACTTCTTCTTGCCAACTAAGTCTCAATCAGCAGTTACACTTTCGGTAGCAAACACTAATGCAGCAGTTTCTGATAGTTCTAGTGAAAATATTTTTTCAGAGCCTGTAGCTTTGGACAATATTGTGTCTGCACATGATGAAGATATCACTGCTGTGATTGATGCAGAATCATCATCATCTGATGAATCCGAAGAAGATTTGCCACACCGTCCCACTAGTTGATGACTGACATTTTGATTTGCAAGGCTTTCCTAAAGTAACCCCATTTACAGTAGAAAGTGGGCAGTGCGTGTAGAAAAAAATTAATATAAGAATCCATAAATAAAAAGGACCCAAACATTATTTTGTTATTTCATTTGTGCAAAAATAATAAATTGTTTATAATAGATTTGATTTAATTTTGATTGTTGTTGTTTCATTTATGCAAAAATAATAAATTATTTATAATAGATATGATTTAATGTTGTACCCTCCTCAGAAACCAGCGCGTGTAATGTATGAGTCTTTAACAAGGCTGTATGAGAAATCTAGCCAGTCCAATGCATTGAGAAGTGATGACGTTGACGAGTTTTCTGCAGCGTTGACACATAGTGATCAGGACTTCAAACGGAAGAAACAAATTGTAAGTTTTAGATTAGAGTAGAGGAGAAGTTTACAAATTAAAACCACTAAGCTGCAGAATTATTTGGGGGAAAAAAGATGACATTTTTAGCTTCTAAACTAATTGACTATGAAGTCTTATAATTATAATATCTTGCTTGATACCGATGTCTGCAACAATATTTATCGTCCTATACCAAGTAATGTTTACCATTCAAAATTATTATCTTGAATTTGCTTAATGTATGCTTTTCTGTTTTTCAGTGGGTTTAATTCAGCATAAAAATACCTCATCTTGCAGATTTCATGTTACTAATTAACAAGTCCTGCCTACTGCATAGGTTCATTATTAACTTTTGTTTTTAAAAATAATTGTCCACAAATGGTGCAGTTATTTTTCTTAGCACTTTCCTAATGTGGGCTCCATTGGGGGGGGGGGGGGGGGGGGGGGGGGGGGAAGATGAACCTGTCCCCACACAAAAATGGATGACTTCGAAAATCTCCCTGTCTAGACTCGGGAGCTCCTTTTTTTTGGTTGGAAAAAAATGTTGGGGGGGGGGGGGGGGGGCTGGATGATGTAGCAGCAACTAATTAGGTGTTTGCTGAAATTGAATGTATTAAGCCAAAAGGTATAAATATCTCAGCCTAGCTATAAACCGTAACACAACATGGCAAGAATACATGCAGAAGAAGATTGGAGTAAGATATATAATTTGATTTTCTAGATGTCTGTCCCTCATAGTCATTTAATAGTCAAAGTGGCAAATATTGTCAACACATTTGTTTGTGTATGATTATTCTGAATGAGATAAAACAGGGCTATTCAGCTAAGTTTACTCAGGGACAAAATGTTGAAAATGGGGATCGTCATGGGCAGAGAAAGATCACTAATGCAACACAGTTGGCAATGATCCATGGGCCATTGGCTGAGTCTAACTATATGGGCCAGATAGGGCATGGGCAACCATTTGAATCATCATCATTATGTGCTGTGCCATTAAGTGTAGGCTGTCATGTTTCACCATCTCACGCGATCACCAGAATCATTGATCAGTTCAGTGTTTTTGTCTCGCCTCGTCCATCTTGCCAGGATATCCAGGTATTTCTCTCTTTGTCTTCCTCTTGCTCTCTTCCCATCAATCTTGCCGGTTGTTACCAAGTTCCTAAGTCCATTCCTTCTCATAATCTGCTTCAAAAATATTGACTGTCTACATCTAATCGCTACATCTAATCGTTCTAACAAGTTTATGTCTTTTATTTATCTGTTTTGTTTTTCTATCTTTCTACAGTTTTCTTTGCATTCTTCTCAGACACCACATCTCTTCCGCGAGTAAATGTTTTTCAGCTTGTCTACTTATTGTCCCGCAGAATAGAGGGAATAAAATGGTATGATAGAATAACTAATGTAGAACTTTGGGAGAGAACTAAACAGGCTCCAGTGGATCAGGAGGTGAGGAAAAGATGCTGGCATTGGATAGGGCACACACTGAGAAAACAGGAGAACAGCATAACTTGAATGTCTTTGCATTGGAACCCACAGGGGCATAGGAATAAAGGAAGGCCAAAAAACACATGGAGAAGAGAGCTGGAGAATGAGGTTAGAAAGATTGGGAGGATATGGGGAGAGCTCCATGCAATGGCGAAGGATAGAACGTCTTGGCGTGAGTTGGTTAAGGGCCTATGCTCCATTGGGGGATAGAAAGGCAGAAGAAGAAGACTTATTGTCCATGTTTCACATGCACATGATTAGTACCTTTCCGTCTTTCCAGACAATATTGTTATATTGCACTATGAGGAGGGAGGGGACTCACAGCCCATGGCGATAGTGAGTGTGACTAGCAAGACCCGCCCGCATTGAGAAAAGTCTTCTACAATTATAGCATGGGATTTCAGGACTGTTATTGTCAACATTTGTGTTTAGTCCATTTTTTCTCAGACGCTGAGCTGTCACGATGTGTGGAGGGGGGCACATCAGGAAGGGAAGATGAAGGAAGAAATTATTGCAGAAAGAATGAGAGTACATGCTTATAACAGCACAGATTCTGCATTACACTTAAACAGGCTTTTTCTCACTGCAAGTGACATCTTCTTATTAGTGAGAATCTTTTTCATCTTGCTAAAGGCCACCTTTGCGCTGACAATTCTTATTCTGATTTCTGCAAGGCATCTTGCATCAGATGTTATGACTGTTCCTAAATAGTTGTATCTATTGGTTTACTTAAAAATGTTGCTGTCTGCATATATTTCACATATCGATATTTCTCTCTTCTTGGTGATGACTGTAATTTCCATTTGAACAGCCAAGAGTTAAAGCTCAATTGAAATTATAGCTCACACAGAGTGAAGATGACTACTGTCAATGGCTTATAGCTGTGAATGAGTCAGTTTGCTTTTTAACACTTTATGTAGGCTTTGTGTTACTTTTCCCCATTTTCTGTTTAACAGACTCAGTTAGAGCTTGCCATCCAAGAAGTATTCCTGAGATTCACAGCCAGCATGCTCAAGGATTACAAGAGCTTCCTCAACCCCATCATGAAAGCTCCTAACAAACGAGCCACAGATGCCTCCTCATTGTTCGACATGCAAGGCTAGTTGCACACATTATCATCATCATCATCATCATTATAGTTGCTCCTTTATGAGTTCCGGGGCTTCATTTTGAAGAACAGAGAATAGATCCCCTGCCCTCCTAATAAGCATGTGGTAGGAGGTGATTGATTAGGGGTGTTTCTTTCAAAGCAGGAGTGCATCTGCCTGAGAGGCAAGGAATCAGCAGTCTGCATAGAGGTAAACCAGGTCTATCTGTAAAATGGATGTGCACACAAAACACTTATTCTGGATCAAGACCAATGTCCAGGAGTGGACAGACAACTAGAACTTTCTGCCAGTTTACAGCTGGTGAATGTGGAGATGAAGAAGATAATTATAGTCCCATTACACACTCTATTATTAGTTTACCAGTTGCTGTTGATTGTCTGGTCAGTTTCCTCTACTACTGTCAGTCAGATACAATGGTCTTGATTGATGTTTGTAAGTTTTGAATCCTGTCCATTCAGCCAAATAACCACTTTGATTTTGGATATTCTCCTTTATTTGCTTTTTTTTTTAAAAATAGTTTCTGTTACTTACTTGTGATGTTTTCTTAACTCACTTTTACTTTTGATGTTTTCTTGTACTTACTGTTACTTTTGATGATTTCTTATTCTTACTTTTACTTTTGATGTTTTCCTTTACGCTTGCTTTTGATATTTTCCTTTATTTACTTTTACTTTTGATGTTTTACTTTACTTGTACTTTTATTTTTGGTGGTTTGCTTTACTTACTTACTTTTGATGTTTTCCTTTACTTAATTTTTTTTAACGTTTTACTGTTCTTATTTTTATTTTTGATGTTTTCCTTACTTTTTTTAAAAAGGTTTTCCTTTACTTACTTTTACTTTTGATGTTTTCCTTTACTTACTTTTTTGGGACCTTTTCCTGTAGTTTTACTTTTGATGTTTTCCTTTACTTACTTTTTTGGGACCTTTTCCTGTAGTTTTACTTTTGATATTTTCTTTTACTTACTTTTAGTTTTGTTGGTTTCCTTTATTTTCTGTTACTTTTAACGTTTTCCTTTACATGCTTTTGTTTTTGATATTTCCAGGCTTCCTGAAGAGTCGGGACAAAGCCAACACCAAATTCTTCCAGCAGCTAATGCACACTCAGATGTTTTTTAGATTTATCGAAGTCAGGTCATTTATGTCAGACAAAGATGCTGGTCTCACTTTTTTTGATGAATGCACAGAAAAGGTAATAGCATTTTACAGTGGAGAAAACTTAAATTTACATTGTGCAAGGGGCATTAAGAAAGTAACGCAGTTTATCATTTTCTGATCTAATAGTAAGATAAAGGCATACAATTGTGCACTTTTAAAATATGGAATGTGCCAATAGCGCGTACTAAACTGCATTGCAGTTGGTCAAATAATACAGCTGCCCTGTACCATCAAAATGGAGCGTGTTAGCAACATATGTTAAAATCAGTGAATTGTGATCCAACTTTTCGTTGCAGAGAAAGAAACTGTTATGAACATTCACAATCATCTATATGATGGGTGTGGAAATTTTGCAGTAGACAGGAATACAGTCAGTCGCTGGGTTCAGAGAATCAAAGGAGAAGGAAGCGGAGATGCTTGATCAGCCGCGCAGTAGATGTCCTGCCACCAAGGCAGAAATGTTGAAATGCCCTGAGGGCATTATTCTGACTGACCGGCAAATCATAACTCGGCATTTGGGCGTACAGCTGTCAGTGGTAGTGCAAATACAATTGTAAAAATCAGATAGGCAGGTTATGCTTGATTATTTGTTCTAATCCTCATTTTTGAAGTGTTGATTTTGTTTACACTAGCTTATGTTTAGGTTTGGGTTTAGATGATGGATGAACATCATGGCATGAACTCCGTAGCACCAGCGAGGATCCTGAAATACTTCGGGTAGATTTTTAACTCCCAAGTTTTGCCCGAGCAGCGCCTTTGGGCTACTCTTTTTCGATTTCCAGCTGCTAAGGGATTTTTTACATGCACTACAATACACACAGGTGTCCAATCTTACTACCCAGAGCCAGAGGAAATTACTGGAAGTCCAGATTCTAGTCACACTAGGAGACCCAGCAATGAGAGTGACTTTTATTCCTATTGATGCCTCGATCTGGTGTAGGGCCTCTACTTTGTTGCAGGAATGCATCCTAGGTCTCACGACTGTATGCAGCATATAATAGAGGCTGCATACAGTCATGAGACATAGGCTGAGGATGCAGAAAGGGGGGGGAGGGGGGGAGGTGAGTAAGGCCCAGTTGTACATGTTGTGAGACTGTTTAAAGCAGTCACAGCATAGAAGATGCGATATCGCCGGCCGCTGACAACAAGGTGTAAAATATGACTCACTACGCCTGAGACCCCTCTGATGTAGTACAGGCGCTACACCAGATCTTGGTATCAATGGTAAGGGATGTCATTGTTGTGTCTCTTATCGCCACATGTACCGAAGTCCTTGTGAAAAAATCCTATCCTTTACCAGGACTTAACGCGGGACCTCCAGCACTTGAGGGAGTGCCATGCCTTAAGACCACGCAGCCCCCATATACACTAGCTAACTTTTCAAAATTGGTACTAGCCCATCTGACATGCTGCTGTTTTTATCTTACTCCTTTCACATATAATTTGATTTATATTTCCTTATTATGTTAAGTCAAAACAGCAGCAATCATATAGCTAAGGAAGCTAAGGGAAATATACAATAGAACAAGACTGCAAAATAATTTGTATACTATGATTTCTAAAATGGACACTATAGACTGCATGGGAAAGAAAGCTTAATAAGAAAATAAAACCATCTGTTTTGTCTTTGAATATACATTTTTTTGCTTTATGGTTTAATTACACTCTTTAGTTTGTCTCATTATATCTTATACGAGGGAAAGTCAATAAATAAGTCACAAATGGTTATGGGTTGGCAGGAAAATGTCGTTAGTGGTTTTTAAAGGTGTCATTAGATGACAGCAACATCGAACTTCATGCCTTGACTTGTTAGGTGACACTGCATTCGCAACATAGAAACAAAATGGCGACTGTACTTTCAGAGTATACTTTCAAAAAATAAGGTGCTGTTTTGCAGGTTGGGGGGGGGGGGGGCAAAAGGGCCGCCTGCAAAGGACATTCATCATAAAATCTTCCTGTTTAGCTGACAGATGTTAATCTTGTAAAGTGGTGCATAGATTAGTAAAAAAAAAAGTTTTGTCAAGGGCACTCCAAAATTGTTAATGAAGTCCCATCTGGTCATCTTGTTGATTTTGCAACAGACCCATGCAGTGGGTGGAGGAGATGATTAGAGGTGACAGGCGAGTAACGGTTGACTCTGTAACAGCTGCAATAGGGTGCTCACATGGTTCAGCATACAACATAATTCATGATCAATTGAAATTTTGGGGACCCAGACAATTGACAAATGAGCAAAAAATGAACTGATTAGGCCTGTCCTTGCAGCATCTCTGTCGATGTGCAGATGGAGGAGGAGACATGCTGAACATAATTATTGCTGGGGATGAATCATGGGTGCATCACTACCAGCCCGAATTATAGCGTGCTTCAGTGCAGTGGAAACATCCATGCCAAGGAATGCTTTTAATCAGTTTAAAAAAAAAGTAGTGACAATAATTCGTACTGAAAAGTTTTATCGATGCTTTATGATGCAGTTCAAAGAAAAATTCCAGGCCTGCTGACTAGAGGAGTACTGCTCCTTCATGACAATGCCAGACCACATACAGCTCAGTTAACTCAGGAGAAAATGAACCATCTAAGGCTGGAACTTCTGGAACATCCACCTTACAGCCTAAACTTAGCCCCTAGCGGTTTTGGGGGAAACATTCTGCGCATGATGCAGAAATTAAATGTGAAGTAAAAATGTAGTTTGGAAAACAAAGCACGCAGTTCTTTGCAGCAGGCTTGGAAGGACTGACAAAATGATGGGATGAGTGGATTAATGTTGGGGGAAATTATGTTGAAAAATAAAGGGACAGTGTATGTGTAAAAATAAATGGTTTTCAAGTTGTCATCATAATTTTATTTTTTATAAAACAACCGTATGTGACTTACTTATTGACTTCTCTTCGTATTATACTTATGGTTTTTGTGCGTTTTGGTTGTTTGTGTGTGTGTGTTTAAAGCCCAGGGCTGCCAATAAACACAAAATGTAAAATATTTGACATAATTTTTTTCACTACAGGAGCAGTACTCTGACATTTGCCAAGAGAGGCCAATCAGATGGATTCATCCTGCAATGATATCAGCTGTGTTTAATCAAAGCAATATTTTCTCCTTGTAAATTGGAATAACAAAGACACAAAACAGTACATTGCACATTGCCTGCCTGTCAGTAGGGTACTAAGAATTTTGTTAACAAAAAGACATGGTCGTGAATCTGTGTTTGCCTTAGTAAAACGGGCAGTTGCCTTTGAGTGTGGTTGATTTTATATTAAAGGTAAAGGATTCACTTCCATTTAATTAAATTTTTTTTTTTTACTATTATGCACCTGATAAGGTATAGCGTAGTATGCAAGGCAATACAATGTGCAGTCTTTTTAATCATATAAGTGCCTTACTTGGCAAATATTTTTTCAATTACTGAAATTTTTAAAAAAATTTATATTATTTTATAGGTTGATGAAATGAAAGATGAGCCACGGTTGCTAGAAATTGATAATTCTCAAGCAAGGTAGGTAGAAAAAAGAGATCGGAAGTAACTTGTCAGTGTGAAACCTCGTTACCAAAAGGACTGATACCTGTGAGAATGCCATTTACTTTATGTGACAGCTGTGAGAATGCAAAGTCCCTCACAACTGGTATTTGTAAAACATAGATCAGCATATTGACAAAATTAGAAACTTACCCACAAAGATGTATCAAAATTCTTACCAGTCCTATGCAGGATGTCTTTTGCTGAAAAACCTAACATCAGGTTAATAAAAGAAGATTGGAACAGAGTATGACTTCCTTCCTCACTTATTTGAACCTTTTCTACTCTGCGGTGTAAAGGTTTGCCACGGTTCTCTTTGAGCAGTTTCTTTTTGGCTTTTTTCCTCTGTCAGTCAAGGAATGCCAGATTTTGTCTTCCAAGCAAACCCTGATTTGCTTTGGAGGTCTGGTTCTCTGATTCTTGACCTTCCATGCCTGCCATGGTGGCCAGTTCTCTCCCATTCTCCACACATGTTGAAACCATTGTAACTGTTACTGATCTACTTGAGTTTTTAAGGCCTGGGTTTGTGACAACAATGAGAAATATGGTATTTCTTTTTTGCATTATTTGGGTCTGTGGAGGCATAGTGGTTGATGTACTTGCCTGCCTAATTGGTGGCCGAGGTTCAGTCCCCAGCAGAGGCAATATTTCCAACTGGTACAGCTCTGGGGTTTTCCAGAAAGTAAGTACAAAACAATCTTCAGCCATTCTGGAGGTTGTCTCTGGGAAAACTAGGGGTCTCTATGGCAAAATGGTCAAGCCTTTTGCATCGTTCAGTTCACAAGTGCAATTTTTGTGGAGATCCCTGGAGATGGTTCCTGGAGCTTATAGTTCATGTTTTGAGCTTTGGCCGATGGTCAGCCATTTTGTGGAGAGAGACTACTACTTCTTCTTAGTCTTCAGGGCTGTAAACTTTCGCAGAAAGTTTGTTCAGGTTGTTCGTCCACTTCTGGACTTTGATCGTGTTCCAGGACTTGAGCTTTGCACGAACATCTGTTCTACAGATCTGGCTTATTCACATGCAGACTTTTGATTCCTCATCTCACATGCTAATGCACTGCAGCTTCGAAAAAAATACTTCTGGATAGTTGCCTTTTACGACTTACTTGTTAGGGTGCAGTAGGTCTGCTCTCCTCCCCCCCGCCAACCCCAGATGGGAAATGGTGGCTTGGAACCCCTTGCGGAGAAGAGAGAGACTGAGCCATGTTGGAGAAAGCCCGTGCATTGATCCAGATTCTCCTGAATTTAATTTCAACTACCGTTTTATGTGAGCCTTTACCATTTTATATGAGCGGCGTCCGTGGCTTAAGTGTTGCGAGTCTGACTCGTAATTCCAACGTACCGCGATCGAAACCCACTGCTGGTTGTGTGGATTTTTATCATGGTATGGGGCATCGCAGGTCCACCCAGCCTAAAATGGGTACCAGGATGTATGTCCTGGGGAAGTAAAGACGGCAGGCATAATGCTGACCACATTACCCACCTAGTGCGGATTGGTCTGAAAAATATGGGTGCTCTTCCCATATGCCCGATGCGCCTAAAGGAGTGAAAAGGGATCTTTACTTTACCAAGTTATGTGCTGTAGTGTGCTGTATGGGGGGTGGAAGGTCTTTTAGTTATTAAAAGCACCCTATTCCCGGCATTCGGCACGCTGAGCATATAGTGCTAGACCTATATTTTGTAGACTATTGTGTACTCTGTAGGTGATGTGATCAACATCACAACCGCTAACTCTACTTCCCAGGACTTCACCTGGTATCCATTTTAGGCGGGGTTGGCCTGGTAGCCAAGGTTTTTTTTTTTTTCAAACATCCGGCTCAGTGCAAATTGGAGCCTACAACTTTTGGGCCCGAGGTGAACGTCTAATTGCTAAACCACGGCAGCTCCCTTTTAGGTATATTATTCTTATATCTCACATTGTTAGTTATAGTATTGTATTTCCATTTTGCAGTGAAAGGACCGTTTTCATCATGCCCCCTGAGCCTGTTGGTTTACCTGAGGGTGTCAAATACAGGTGAGGAATCGGTTACAACACCCTTCACCATTTGTACCCATATGTAAACACAACTTGTAGTTTATGAAAGTGTCATTTCAATAGCTTAATTTTTGTTTGATAAACATATCATGTGTCATCCATAACAGTAGAAAAATATTTTATTTTTTATGTGTGAATATGTTTTAAAATTTCATTTGAATGTTTTTTCTTTACTTGCGTCTCATTAAGAAAATTTGCACTTTTGAGCTGAAAGGCTCCAGAAGGAGTATTGGAATCTAGAATGGATTTCCCTCTCACCCCCCCCCCACCCCCCCCCCCCCCCCCCCCCCCCCCCCACCCCCCCCCCCCCCCCCCCCCCCCCCCCCCTTCCCCCCAAGTTATAACAGTCTTTAATATCTTGGGTCATTGATTGCCAACAATGGTGACATAATGAAAGAAATTAAACAACGACTATCAGTTGCTCTTCAGTGACTAAAATAACTGAATAAATAAATTTTGGAGTGGGACAGACAGAACTACAAAAATTAGATTTCCAAGAGCATGTGCCTGGACACTTACTAAACAAGCTGAACAGTGCATAAATACCATTGAATACTAATGTTATAGATGGGTTCTAAAAATATCATGGGTAAAGAAAAGAACAAATGCATCCATACTTCAAGAACTGAATATTGAAGAAGTTTGGATATTAAAGACGATAAAACACAGAAAAGTCAAATATTTTGGTCACTTGAAATGTCATGAAAGTTCAGAGAGAAAAATAAATGAGTTGTATATGCCTTGGTAGAGAGGAATAGAAAGGTCAAAGAGAAGATGGGTGTAGGATGTGGCAGATGATCTTCAGATGGGTGTATCAGAGGTGGAATCAAGACAATTTCTGGAGGGTTGTTATGGGAGCAAAGTTGTGCAAGGCACATGCTACTGACTGAGAATGGATCTAGAAGTAAAAAGTTACTGACATTCTAAAAGATCTGAACATCATGGAAAGAAAGATGGTGGTGGGGGGTACGGCACTGGATAAGAGAGGCAGGGGCTGACCAGCACAAAAGTGAGCACAAGATTTTATAAACCGCTTGGGGAAGTAAGTGCATGAGGGACAGATTCTTTCATGCAGGCTGTGATGGTGAGTGATGAAAGGTAAAAAACCTGCTACCTGATGACAATGATAGTGTCTCTTGTGTATTTTAATGCCTGGTAAACAGGCTTGAATATTGTTCTCACTTGTTTTTATGCATATATAACTAAACAGTCAGGGTTGATTTATTGTTACATTTGGCTCCTCTGCATTAATTGTGAATAATCAAGGTTATCATTCCTGTTGTCTCTTAGGTGCCCAGACAAGGTTGCATTATTGTCATTCTCATTATATTAAAAAAACAAAAAACATTTGGCTCCTGTGTATTAATTGTGAATAAACAAGGTTATCATTTCTTTTGTCTCCCAGGTACCCAGACAAGGTTGCGTTATTGTCATTCTTATCAGATTTTGTTTTTATACAGTAACTCCCGATATGGGTATCCTGGCCCCTTTTTGGATTATAAAAGAATAGACTTACTGCCCCTTTGCAAACATGATGTAAAAGATGACCAAATAAGGATGTCCCGAAATGAGATGTATTAAGCTGAAAGGTGTGGATAACCCTGCCAAGCTGTAAACCACAGCTCAACGTGCTAACCACTCTTTTTTTAAAGGCAATTGCAGAAGAAGAGGAATTATGCATGAAATACACATAAAGTAATTTTTTGTTCCTTTACTTTCAGTAAATATTAACTAAGCACATCCACATGTGGGTTCTGGGGCCCCATTGTGCGGAAAACAAGAATAGACCCACTGCTTCCCCAACAAGCATGTTGTAAGAGTCGACTGATATGAGACTTCCTCTGAAGTTGGAGTGCATCTGTCTGAGAGGCCGGCAACCAACAGTCTGCACTCAGATAAGTCAGATATATAAAAAAGAAGTTCATGCAACATTCAGGTTCTGAGACAAAACTAAAGTCCAGAGGTGGATGAACAACCAGAACTGTCCGCTGGTGAATGCGAACAAATGGTCTTGATTTTTTCAGACTCAGTGTTTCAGTTTTTTTTCCCAGAATAACTACACATGAGCATTGTAGATTTGCTCTTTGTGCCAGATAAGGTATTGGCCTTTTGTAATTTGTTCTTCAATCATTCTTATATTTCTAGCTATAACGGATTTCCAGAGTTGAAGTCAGAACTATTTCTGTCAAAGAAGAAAAGTTTCATTGCTCTGCCATCTAAGCAGCAGTGTCCCAGCAGCCCACTGGCTCGGCGAACCAAACAGGAGGTCAAATCTGCACAGAAGGTACGTCTTTAACAATCACAGTTTAACATAAAACATCATGAGCTTTGTTTGTTGTACAAGGGAGCTTCAAATAAAAAGCTTAAAAATATGGCAGAAATTACAGTAACCATGCCATGTTCTTGTAATCTTGTCAGTATTGTTGTTAAGAATGTTAACATCATTGTGCAGACGAACATGATGATGTTGTAATGTCAGTTTAGAGATGACCACCTCACATTTGACATTCACCGGAGAGGAGCAGTGTTCTTTTTATCTTTTTTTTTTTTAAATCAGTGAAAGGGGTTGAAAGCTGTAGAAATTCTTTAACGAATGAAGGTCCAATACGGAGATACCTGCATGTCAGCCCAATATTGACCGGTTGCAGGGTTGTTGTAATTTTTGTCACACTTTTAAGGATTTCATCTGAAGCCCTTTTTTGTGCGTAGGTGGAGCTCTATGACTTAGAGGTAAGTGAATAAATTAAAAATTCATGATTTTTGAGTAGTATGGTTTGATTTTTGTATTGGACGGTTTATTTTTAAAAAAAAAAGTCATTTGTGGGTTTTTGTGTGTCTGGGGGACAACATTACAAGAGTCGCACTGTGAAAGAGAATAGAGCCTCACAACTCACAACATAATGCTCCTAAGGACAGCAATAGGTATACTGTAACCAACCTTCACTGTGGTGATGGCCAAAAAGAGAGAGGTAATGAACATATTATACTTGAAACTGTCACTTAGAGTGAGTGATCCAGTCTCATATTATTGGTGGTAAACTCATAATAAATGCATATTTTAGTGTATTCAATCAGTGTGGGAACCTCTGTGGTGTAGCATCTAGACGTTCGCCTGTGGATCCAAAGGTTGGGAGTCGCGTATTGACCAAGCTGTATTAAAAAAAAAAAATTACCTTGGCTCTTGAGTTCAAGTTGACTTGATTCAAGAACTGACATCAAAGCACTTGGGGCATTCCCATAAGTGCTCCATCCCCATCTTCAGCAGCCAGTGAAGAGTTCCGATGCTAATGGTGCCAGTAGCATTCTGATTAA
Source organism: Candidula unifasciata (assembly GCA_905116865.2). Taxonomy (NCBI): domain Eukaryota; kingdom Metazoa; phylum Mollusca; class Gastropoda; order Stylommatophora; family Geomitridae; genus Candidula; species Candidula unifasciata. Next base: position 374,824 of record CAJHNH020005646.1, read on the forward strand.
ACTTCCGTATTGCCTTTCCTCTGAGTCTCTAGCATCTGCCAGAACCTCACATCGCTCCCCGCTGCATCAATCTCACCCGACTGGTGATCCATCTGCTCCTCCAAACTGTACACCCTCTCCCACAAGGCACTAACCACGTCTGCCTTATCATGCATCAGTATTCCACCAAGTTGTGCAGAGCCAACCAGTCTGTCCGCTTGTTCATTTTCCAAAACACCGGTGTATCCGGGGAAAAAATCCAGTCAGTACCCCTCACCCTTGTCCTCGGCAGTGAAGCATGCCACTCTACATGAAGCATGCCTGTACCTTGGCTCTTAGGTCAACCCAGCTTTAAATGTGTACCAGGTAGAGTCCAGGGAAATAAATGCAGCCGGCATAATATTGACTTCATCACTCACCATGTAGGTAGGTCTAGCCCTGTATGACCAATACACCTAAAGGCGTGAAAAGAGTTATTTTAAATCGTTGTGAGATTGGGGTTACATTGCAGAAATCTATCCTTTCAGTTGCTGTCTATTTCTTGATGGGCCACAAATGGAGCAGGTATTGTGATCACAGCTGTCTACTTCTCCCTATTATTTGATAGTTGAATAATATTTTAACTCTGTTTATATGTTATTGGATTTATCTTTAAAAATCCTCTGTTACAGATAGCAATGCAACAAGTGGGAAATCCAAAAGCATGGGCAAAGTAAGTATCAGTTATGAGTTGGGTTATCTTATGGACACTACCATTGGTTCTTAGATTTCCCCTTCAGCATATACATCATATAATTAGTATCCCATGGTTAATAGTGCTACTCCTGTGCTTAATGACAAAACTTTTTTGTCTATCCAGTTTGCCTCTCATGCCTGGCTGGGCCGATCTTTACTCAGATTCTTAGGCGGGATGTAGACAAGTTGCTCCCAAAACACGCTTCTCTTAAATTAACCGATTGACTTATTCTCTAAGAGTACAACCAGTGTCGGCACAATCCATAGGCCAACCAACTGCAACTAAGGCAACACTTGCCAGTCTGTCAGCTCTTTCATTGCCAGTAACACCTACATGCCCAGGGCAAAGTAAGTAGTAGTTATTAAAAACATGAATGTTATTTTTATGTTATTACAGAACACTGGAAACTAACCCCAGCATTTGTTGGTGGTTTATGGTTCCAGGCAGTTTTTGTTGTTGATGTTTATTCATCATCAATCCAGTGCAGTCTCCATAATAATGGTTGACTGCAATGGATCTCCAGCATGCTGTGTCTCCTGCCTTGGTTGTACAGTCTCTCAGACTGCTGTTCATTCATCCCTCGAATATTTTCCTCCCACTTGTATCATTATTCAGCTCTTGCCATCTTACCTACAGTCTTTCTCTTCAGTAAAGTTTTTAAAAGAGTATTGTGTCTTTTAATGTGGCTAAAACATTTCAGATGTCTCTTTTTTATTTCTTTCAGTAACTCTCTTTTCATTCACAGTCTTTCTTGAGCCTTTGTGTTTAACTGTTTTTATTTCCATGAAATGCAACTTATTTTTCTGTATATCCACATTTTCATTAGTTACTTGCGTATCCTTTACAGGACATTGCAGAACAACCCAGCAGACCTTGGCGGTTGTGTGGTTTCTCTAGGCAAATCTGCGTCCAGTAGTTTGCCATTGCTTTCTTGACGGTCGGCTTCTCGATACCACTGTCGAAACCAACGCAAGGCGCATGGCCTGCAGCTGGGATTGAACCCGGCATCCCGGCTTTACGAAGCGTTCACATCGACTTAGCCACAGAGCCGACTACATTTTCATCAGTTTGTCATTATTTACAGAATGGCCTACACTTATACAATTTTCGAAATAAATGCAATGTAGTCTGCTGCCAAATTGTCTACAGCTGAATCAAACTCAGAATTATGAAGTTGTCCACATAACCCCTTAGCTACATATACTGAAAAGTAATAGATGTGTATGAATATGATTATCACATGTGTACATATATTTATTTCAGACAGGGCAGTGGAAGATTGATCATCCGTTACTGATTGCCTTGTTCAGAGTTATTTAATTTTGTCTTATGTATGTATATAGTAAAAGTAAATTACAGGACCCCTTTTACACTTTTGAGAAGTGGCTGGCTGAATGTTTGAGAATGCTGGGCTGTCGCGTGGGAGACTCAGGTTTAAATCCTTGGCTTTTTTTTTCTGCTCGGGGGCAAAAAATAAAATTCTTACCTGCACAGTATGTGGCAGGTGCTAACCATTCAAGTATAAACTCCAGGATCAAAGACCCGCCATGCCTACACAGCAAATGTAGTAAATACAGGCTAAAGAAGCAGTTTTTTTTTTCTCCATGCTTTGCCACATCTGGTATTTAGTATTAGACTTTAAATTTTTGTAATAGACCAGAAGGCACTGAATGGGTAATATGGTTAGCACTACATCACTTTTGTGTCCCAGGACTTGACCTAGTACACATTTTAGGCTGGGTTGGCCTGAAAGCCAAGATCAAACAGGAGAAAATCCTCTTTGATGAAGTTTATAACCTAAGCCCTTTGGACATTAGGTAAATGTTTAGCTGCTACTTCATTTCGGCTCCATGCACATATAGTAGAATCAGCTACATTGATTTAGCAATTTAATGTTTATATACTGTGCTATGTGTTGTGAGGAAAGATCAACTTACAGCGGTAACAGAGCCAGAGATCGGCCATGCAGAAGATGCACTGCAGAAATATAAGAGACACTGAAAAGTACTTTATACGAAGCACACAGAAGGGCCCATTCCAGAGATCTCTCCTTGCCCTGATGCCGCGAGGCATTCCAGGAGTAGAGTAAAGAAGATGATGATGAATTCAGTGTAGACATCACTACAACATTCTTGCATATCTGAAGTAAAGAAAGTAAAAGCATTAAGTAAATGTTCTTCTCCATTGTAATATATCCAGTTTACATGTTTTTTTAGTGTGTATTTTCATGTTTTAAAGATTTATATATACGAAAACGATTGTTTCTACCTCAGGTGCCTGCTTAGTTACTGCTACAGCCTGTGGTTTGTGGTATTCCCTGCCTTTGTACAATCACACCCCAAGAAAACTGAAGCTCTGAAGATTGGCTTAGCAGTTCTGTACAAAATGCAAGCAGCAAAGCTCATGACTATTGATGAGGTGAACATTTTTTTAATAGCTCTGATGGTAATGTTTGTATTGTTTGTTTTTATTTAATATATGCACAACTCTTACAATTTCTTGATCCTCGATGCCCAGACATTAAGTTTTTGTGATTTGTTTTGCAATTTCTTTTATTCAAAAAATGGACTCTTATTGCTTTCGGATACTGGCTTCACCACCTGTTATTCCTAAAGACAGTGCATATTTATTAAGAAAAAAGGAACTGACTGTCATTAATCTAACTCTCTTTTGCAGCTGTGTTACCTTAATCTAACTCTCTTTTGCAGCTGTGTTACCGTGTCCTGATGCAGCTGGCTGGTCAGTATAACAAGCCAGGCATGGCTGTTCAAGTATTCTCTCAGATGAAGAAACATGGAATCCACCCCAATGCCATCACATATGGTTACTACAACAGGGTAAGTACTTACCATATTTGTATGTGTGTAAGACGATATGTTATCTCAAATTTTTTAAGTCTAAAAATGTGTGGGAATCACACAGAAAGTGTTTACAGTATTTATACGGGTCATCTTACACATGGGGGCATTTTATACGCGGAAAAACATGGTACTTTCAATCATCATTGTAGGTCCTTTAGTCCTTTGCCAGCTATTCCATCTCATGAACTTTTACGTCCAGGGTGTCCTTGATATCATGTGTCCACCATTGTGCTGGTAGATCCCTGATTAATCTTCTATTCCAGCTATATCCTCAGTTACTGTTCTGGTTCTGCTGAAACAGTTGATGTTTAATTAATCATTATTTCAATGGTTCTGAGAAACTGTTCTGTTAATGAGCCATCCCTGTGTTTTCACATCCTGAAGAATATCATTATTTTGCTGCTTCTTGGTCAGTTTAGAAAAGATGTTTATTTAAGGTTCAAAAAGAGAATAGAAATGGCTAAAAACAGTCTCTCAAAAGCATGTGGAAAATATTAACATCTAGATATGGTAAACAGTACATTAAAAATTAGAATTCTTTTATGTTATGTGTATTTAGCCCTACTGTGTGGGGTACCTGGACAATGAACAGATACCTAGAAAATTAAAATGAAGTCATAGAGATGTGGACATAAAGGAGAATAGGTTGTATTTCGTGGAAATAAAAACAAATGCAGAGCTTTCGGACAAACTGAAAATGAAAAGAGAATTGTTGGGAGAAAAAGGACAAATTAAATATTTCAACCACATCATAAAACAATTTAGGATTTCACAATTGAGGGTAGGTAAGAAAAGGTTAGTGATAGAAGTGGGAGAGTAACATCTAAAGGTTTAGTGATAGAAGTGGAAGAGTAACATCTAAAGGTTTAGTGATAGAAGTGGAAGAGTAACATCTAAAGGTTTAGTGATAGAAGTGGAAGAGTAACATCTAAAGGTTTAGTGATAGAAGTGGAAGAGTAACATCTAAAGGTTTAGTGATAGAAGTGGAAGAGTAACATCTAAAGGTTTAGTGATAGAAGTGGAAGAGTAACATCTAAAGGTTTAGTGATAGAAGTGGAAGAGTAACATCTAAAGATGAATGAGCAGCGGTTTTAGAGAGCGTTCAGCCAGGATGAGAATTTTAGAGATCCATTGCAGCCAGTGTTCAGTTTGGAGGCAACACCTGGTTGACTGCTGAATGTTTTTTGAGTAATGTGAAAGTTATTGCACATGTTAACTGATTTTTAATTACAGCTTTCCCCATTTGGTGGAGGGGGGAGAGATAGACTTATTGCCATCTCACAGACATGTCATAAAAGGTGACTAATTAATGATTGCTGAATGAGAAATATAATGCTGAAGGGTGCTTATATTGCAGCCTCGCTGTAAACCACAACTTGACAACTGCCTTTTTAAAGGCAAACACAGAAGAATAACTGCAACAGAAGAAAAACTGCAACAGATGAAGAAGAATTGTAACAGAAGAATAACTGCAACAGATGAAGAAAAATTGCAACAGAAGAATAACTGCAACAAATGAAGAAGAATTGTAACAGAAGAATAACTGCAACAGATGAAGAAGAATTGCAACAGAAGAATAACTGCAACAGATGAAGAAAAATTGCAACAGAAGAATAACTGCAACAGATGAAGAAGAATTGTAACAGAAGAATAACTGCAACAGATGAAGAAGAATTGCAACAGAAGAAGACGTGCAACTGAAATTTGTTGAAAATAGATTGCTATGCCATGCTAGAAAAATGCCAAGGTAAAACATGTTCATTCCTATTTCAGGTTATGTTGGAAGCAAAGTGGCCATCTCCAAAGTCGAAAGGTCACTTGAGATGGTTGAAGATTCGTAATGTTATCATTGGGATTGCTCACTTCAGACGTGCAATCAGACGCAGGAGCATGTCCATCTACTCCAACTCTGGAAGTGAATTTGACCGGATCAGCCACGCTAGTGTTGATAGTTACCTCACTGAAGCTCAGATCGGAGCAACAAAGACTGAAGCTGCAGATGTCAGTCCCATATTGTTGCCTAAAGATAGCATCACTCCAGTGGAAGATGGTCTGAGCAAGAATAGCAGTAGCCTGGAGGAGCGAATGAGTACAGGTTTGATTCCCTTTTTTTTCTTAAAATATGTTTTGGTAATATGAAAACAGTGAATGTTGGCTGCTGTGTGCCCACTACTGTCTTTAAGCGTATTGCATGGTGAGGCCGCTATATTTTTGCGACTCTCATACCACTCTTTCAGAGACACAAGAATAACCACACCATCTGGCTCAGAAGTTGAACCCTGGTATGTAAAAGTTTGTGAAATTTGTAAACACATTTACAAACTCTGAGTCACAGAGTTGCTCTCCCTGTCCATAAATTTCTGCTAAAACTAAAAATAATTAAAGTCTAGACACTAGTTTAGTTGAGCAGTTTTTTCTTCTTCATGTTTTCTAATCAGGGTTACCTCTGTTGTGTACTTTGATGTTTGTTGACTATGCTATTCTACACATGTCGTAATCTTTGACCAGGTGGTGTGTCAGATAGGGGCTACAACTCTATGACAAAAGAAGACGTGAAACGTTTGTCTCAGAGTGCTGTGTCGGCCGATGAGAATGGTAGTGCCTCTTCATCGGCTGCTAGTGAAAACTCTGACAGACCTGGCAAGTCAAAACCAGACTCCTGGAATCCTATGAACTTTAGTTTTTTGTATAGTGGCAGCAACAGCAACAAATCATCAGCAAAGTTGAAAAAAGGTGAAAGACATTGCATGTTTGAAAACATATATCCCTATTTGTATGTTTTATCTGTCATGTTTTACCTTATTTAGTTTTACTGTGTTTACATAAAAGTGATATGTTATATGTACAGATATCCCTAAAGTCATGACACATAGGAAATTAAGCATGAATGTCCTGAAGTTGACGGCAGTGTGGATTTATTACACCATGTTCGTGTGAATTCTGCAAAGCGCTTACAATTTTCGCATCACAAGTGATGGAAATCAAATTGAAGACGTTATTTAAAATTCCAGTTTAATAACATTGTAAAAAATTTAATTTCTTGAATTTATTTATTTTTGCCTGTATGTCCAGGCTTTAGGGCACAACACATTTTCTCTTAGTGGGTACATTAAAATCTCATTAACACTTAAGGGGTCACTACATGAAAAATTTTTTTTTTTTATTTACAATGTTAGACCAATTATTTTATAATGGTCATTTGTAGGGATGTATGTTGATACATTTGTACACTTCAAGTTTAAAAAAACATGGTTGCCATGGCAACAGCCGCCAACTTGATGAAAAAACGACATGTACTTAGTCAACTGAAATTTCAAAAACAAACAAAGGTATTGAGAAACAGATGATTGATTCATGAACTTTAAACCTACGTTTAGGAACTTGTCTAGTTTATTTACTTCAAAAATGTTTCTTAATATTTTTTTTAGAATATTAAAATTTAGGTATGTTGAAAAAATACAAAAATGTAGCTTTCTGAGATAATAATCAAATTTAAAAACAAAATACTTAATAAACTATACTTTTAAATAGCCATGTACCTTTAATATTGTGTTAGGGGTATCCACACCAAATTTCACGTCTCCAGTCTTTATATTAGCTGAGATTTTAGGAGATCCCACACACAACAAACAGAAAAACAGAATTGTTAGAAAAATGACTTTTAAACTTTCAAAGTCACTTAAAATATAATTAATAAAGAAATAAAGTGTTCTTACCCTGTCTGTTGTATTCTGCATCATATCCACAGAAAATGTCACATAAATTTAACAATTAAATCCACCAGCAACATAGGTTATGCCTTCTGTTACATCATGCTGGTGTTCTTGTTCGAGTCGCCGTTTTTTCTGGTTTTTCCTCTTCCACTTCGAAAGACTTAACGTTTGTTTTTTGGAATCATAATACTTTCTCTTCAGCATTCTTGTAGCATACAAGTTGTTTGTAAGTCCCCATTCCAGTCCCATTTGGTCAAATACCATTTTCAGGCCTATAGGACCACAGTTGAAAGACAGAGTGGCAAGGGAAGTTGCTGTCTCCACTGCTGACATCGAAGCAAATGTTTGTTTTAGGACAGCGCTGCCAAAATCAATGCATTAAAGCTTTCATTGGCATTCTGAGTGCTCATTTTAGCACAGCGTTGAAGAAGATCTGGGTCTGTCAACCTTTTCACAACAGGGTAGATGATGCTGCCAACTTGCGAGGAAAATGTTGGCCGATGTTTTTGGTGCAAACCTGTCTTCATGGCTCTCTGGAAGTGACACCAAGAATTTTCACCCTCTGGACAGAGTCTGTGGTTGGGTGCCTTGTCAGTGCTCATCATGTGGAAGAATCCACCTAACACTCCCTGCTTCATTTTCTTCACATCAGGGGCATTGTCTTTTAAATTTTTAGCATAAGTGTTAGTAATTTTTTCAATAATGGGCTTTGTAAGTTTGCGATTTAGCAACTGCTTATTGCTTTTTTTCAGATTCTCAAGGCCATTAAACATTCTTTTTGCAATGTGGTTAATGCAGTCTTCTTTTGTTATGTCAATGTCATAGCATTTAGATTTTTGCACTTCATTAAAAGCCTTTGCATCACCGTCACAGAGCATAGTGCCATAAACCAGACTTCTTTTCTCAACTGATCTTGAAAATATCATCCTCGCTGCCACCGTCTCCATGGCATTTGAAGAACAATCTGCATTCTTCTGACATTCAGATTTATGCCTTTCCATCCAGTTAAGAAATTCAGGTGAACTTGGCTTTGGACCACTAGCACACATTTTGCAATAATGCTAATGACTTGCGTATCCAGAACGAGACCACTATCAACATCGATGGCAACCCCGACTCCATTGTGCGATGAATGGCCTCGCTTCTGCCATGTGCCATCGTATGATACAGTGATGATGGGGCACCCTGTGTCACTGGCTTTGTCTGGTTGGTGAACTGCAGTTGCTGATCTTTCTGCAACAACAGAAGCTGCTCGGCACATTGCTTCCTCTGCTGCTTTCCTGGCTGCAAGGCTCACACTTTTTGCTAATGTATAATATGTTGTTTGAGGCATCTGATTTTCAATATTCATGACAGAAAGAAAAGAATTCAACTTAGCATAGCCAATGCCATTGTCTTTACACCCAATGACTGCCCTATAGTTGATTTCATACTGTTTGTCAATTTGTGGAGATGTCCAGTCTGACCACTGTGACTCACAATCTGGACAGCAAATTTCTATAAGGGAGGCCAGACCATTTGTCTTTTTCGTAACCAGTTGTAAATTATTACATCTACAATTTCTGCAGCCCACTGCAGAGACAAGGGAACTGAAGAAACGTTGATTAATAATTGTGTAGGATGAAAGGTCATAGTTGGTTGTTTCCCCAGTCAGATTCTTGTTGTTGTATACTTCAAACTTCTGCTGTGCTCTACAACAACTTTCTGAGTTTGCAGTTTCAGCAGCACCTTCAGTACCCGTAGGCTCATTGGTGTCAGCATCCAAAGTAGAGCTGGAACACAAAAATAAAAGAAGCATTAAATTAGCATCGATCACATTACCAGCATGGCATTAATTTAATGGTGATCGAGACGAAATAAAAGCGAAACGTGAAAACGACATCATAAATTTAATTTTAGAAGTAGAAAAATTACCTCAGATTCAAAGATTCCCTAAGTTTCCTTGCATGAATTCCTCTAGGCTTTTTATATCTCTTTTTTGTGTCCAAACACAAATCCTTTTCTTGTCATAATGAAAGCGTATATAATAATCTTAATTAAAACACCAGCCGTCAGAACTTCAAAATGCGATGGAAATGAATCAGCACAACAACAAACAACATTGGGGAAACCCACGCTCTGCGCATGCGTAGGATATTCGTCGTCAAGGAAATGTCTTATAGGTACCAATCAAATGCTGCCAAATAATAGAGCCAATGAAATGTTGGTATGACTATGATTCTATTAGTTTCGTATATTGTTGGCAAAGCTCGCAGGTGCTTCCGTATATAGAGAAATGAAAAGGTATTTGGACGGCGGTAAAAATGATATATAACATGCCCTATAATAATATTTGGAAACAGCTGTTGCTATGTGTCAAACATTGCTATTTTGTGGTACAACATTTATTTTATCCCAAAAAAATACATGGGGTGGTGTCTTTAGCATCAACTTTTCAACGCTATATTGTTCACAAATGACACAAATCTTGTATGTAATCTATTCTACGAATGTCGAACTTTACAAAAACGAACTAATTGAAAAAGTGATATTTTTGTCACAAATTAACAAAAAATTCCATGTAGTGACCCCTTAAGATGAACACTCAGTTAATGTGAACAAAATATTGATCCCTGCAGGGATGGATGTACATGTATTAGTTCCTGGTTAGCAGTAAAAAAAAAAATACAAACTAGAGTAAGACAAACACTCACACTCAGTAAACATTTAATACAGTTTTGGTTCCAACAGCGATGTACGTGTTTTAGCCCCCAGGTAGCACTGTTTTTGTGTGTGTGTGTGTGTGTGTGTGTGTAGGCATGAACTCTTGATTTTTTTTTTCTGTCCATCGGAACTCGGGTTAATGAGGTTTTTCCTGAATATTGTAATTCATAAAAAAAAAGGTGTTAGTTATATTGCACTTTATAATATAATTTCTGAATTTATATGTGCTTTCTACAGCTATCCATTGACTGATTTCTGTTGTATTAATTAATTAATTAAATGAATATGCAATTCATTATAATGTAAATATGTGTGAGAGTGTATGTGTGCACATACGCACGCACACACACATAACCATGCATTTAACACTCAGTCATACGCTAGTATATGGGGGTAGGGAGGGGTAAGTGAGTTAAGTTTTCGGTGATTCAATTCTGTAAACCTGTTTAATTACAAAGAAGAATAGAAATATGGTGGACACAGAGTTTTTCCCTGTTACATTGATTTAATTGGTACAGAAGTTTGTCAAATGAATATTACATGTTCCGCCGATGTTTAAAGTTGATGGATTATGGTCTCTTTCAGGGGTTCACATTGTTGAAGACAATATCAATCAACACATCCGTAGAACAAGAGGAGGGAGCATTGTGAAACGATCTTTCAGTACTCCTGCCAGTAACAAAGATGATTTTGAGATGCTCAGAGGTTCCTTGTGTAAGTGATTTATCAAACTATTTGATTAGCTGTCTTTGTATGTCAGTTAGAATTAATTATGTGCCAATTATTTTATCTTATGACCTCGTTCCTGATTGTTTGCCTTCTGATCACTGCTGCAGCCCTTCTCAGACATCTCATTTCCATGATTACTAATTTTCTTTTTTTTGGGCGGATAGCTACAACCTCAGCAAGGGGGGAGGGAGAGAATATACCCTCTACAACACCCTTAATAAGCATTTTATAAAAGTGAAATTATCAGGGGTGTTCTCTTTGAAGTCAAAGTGCATATTCCAGAGAGGCGAGAAACCTGCAGTCTGCATACAAATAAGCTATATATGTAAAATGGATGCGCACACAACACTGAAATTCTGGAACCAGAATAAACCTTCATCCAACTCACAATCAAGTCATCTTTTCTTTTGCCATCACATGCAACCCACACCATGTTCACCCCATCTTTTCACCTCATCAAATTCTCTCCTGGAAGTCCTATTTTGTCTGACTTTATTTCTTTTCATAGTTTTTTTTTTGAGTTGGGGTTTTGTATAAAGCTTTACAGGGTGAGGTAATCAAGCCTCATTATCATCATTAAGTGCCTTGCTGACTGGTGTGGGTGACATCATTTGCCCCTCTGCAATCTGCTATCTTCAACTGCATGTATCAGTTGGTGTGCTGACACTTCTCCATGCCATGACAGAAGGCTGTCAAGAATCTTCTCACAAGCCTACCCCACTTATGTCATAACTGATGACCAAGAGTAGGGTTGGGCTGGACAGCCTCATCCTGTATAAAACACTATAGCCACAGAAACCACCCAGCTATGAAAAGAAGTAAAGGCTGACCAAAAACACCCGGAGAAGAGAATTTGATGGGGTGATATAATACGGTGAGCTGCAGGTGAAGGTAAAGGATGCAATGACTAGTTGCGAGCTGGTTGAGGTCCTATGCTCCACTGGGAGATAAAGACCCCTTGGCAAGCGCTTGCCCTAGTGGGCGTAGTGTTAATGTTCTTTGCACTCCTAAAGGGTGTGTGTAACATACAGCAGATGATATTGCTTTTTAGCCTCATAAATCTGTAATTCTCTGTTGTAGGTTTAAAAAAAAAAGGATCCTTCATTTTCACAATTGGCCCATCAGGTATTTGAGTCTAGACATAATTTTTTTACACGAGTCAGCATTCGTTGGAGAATGAGATTAACTTCTGGACAGCGGGGTTGACTCTTTTCCGTACCAAGCAACGCCTGCTGTGGGAATGAATTTATGCCTTGATTCTCCTTCATAGCATAAAGCGTTTTTTTTACAGACATTTCGTCAGAACATACTAGAGAAATCTGGTTTCCACCAATGGTATCTACCACTGTGTATTTTGCCAGTTTAAAGGTATAGCATTTATTATTGTGTATCATGAATAATTTGTCACTTTGGAATCTCCTGTGAACCCTTCTGGTACCCAAAGAGTTAACATCACATTGCAAGGTCAGTTCTCTTTTGTAAAAGTAGTAAGAAAATAGTCTATCATCATCATCATCATCATGCAGCAGTTCCTTAGCAGAACGTCACTCCCATCACGGTCTGCCTGAAAGAAACTCGGTCTCTCCCACCTAGTATACTTTCATATTCAAGGAGTCACTTATATCCTGTGCCCATCTTCATGTTGGTCAACCCCTGCCCCTCCTACCTGATACCATGCCTTCTGCTATAATTTTTTTCCAATCCGTCATGGCATTTGATATGACCAAAATATTTCAGCTTCTGAGCCAAGATGCTGTTTATTAGCCAATCTTCCCTGATGTTGAGATCTTTTAAAATGTCAGTATTTCTTCTCTTCTTTGTACATGTTATTCTGAGAATATTTCTAGAGCATTTCAGCTCAAAAGCCCCTATTTTAGTTTTTAAGGACTGGGTCCACGACTCACATCTGTATATTGCTACAGAGAAAATGCATGCTCTCAGAATTGTAATTTTTATTTTATTGCTGGTATTTAACTATTTAATGCTGTTTAATCTTTGTATTGCTATAACCATCCTTCTATTGATTTCTGTCAAATAGTCTCCATTAAATAGTCACAAGGGTAATGTATTTGTTTCTTTGGTCTTTGTTTACAGTAACCAATGCCTGCGGACTGGTATTCTAAGTGAAGCCAGCCTGAAGAGGAACTCCTTCATCTTCCCTGATTCAGACTTGCAACTGCAAGTGGAGGAAGCCAAACGGCGCAGGCATCGTAGTGCTAGTGCTGGGGAGGACCAGACCAAACCTGCTCGTTCCATGAGCTTGTTTGCCAGCTGGAGGTCACCAAAATCTACAGCAGCTGCTGATGTCGTTAGTGATGCAGATGACAAATCAAAGCTGACATTTCGATACTCAGATTTGATAAAAAATGAAGAACTAGACATTTTGAATTTAAGCGAGTCAAATGTTGTGAAAGGTACAGAAGGTGTTTCAGGGGATGGCACCAGCTCAGATTTGTGTACCACTAGATCTGTTGTGCAATCTATTGTTGAGAATGAACCAGATGTAAGCAGGCCTGTTTCTGGCCAATCCTCTGATACAGTCAGATTAGAGAGCCTACATCACCTATCAGCGATGTCTTCAGAACCCTGCCTTTCTAGTCATGTTCAGACCAATGCAGCTAGTGATAACCGGCCAGGGGTCACATTAGAGCCTGATTCTCTATCAGGAAGTTTTAACACAGACTCAAAGAACACTTGTGACTCTTTATCCATTGTCATAGTAGCAAAATCTGGCACCTCTAGTCATGGAACATTGTTACAAGACTCATCTGGGCAGGCAGCACATGCCATTCTGGACAGTAAAGGTCACAGTTGCAATAATTCATCTTCCGATAGAGTAGAAAACCTGGAAACAAAACAAAGTAATGACATTGTTTATCGTGAAAGAATTGGAGATAACTCTGTCACCATTTTAGACAGGTCTGACATCCGACGCTCAGTTTCTATCTCCGAGGACAAGCTCAGTGATCAGCACTTCAGTGAAAACACTGTCAAACCATCCATTGGTGGGTCAAGCCACACTTTAAGTTCTCCTGGTGGTGACTTGCCAGTGGAGATCCGAAATCCATCCAAACAAATTGCAGAGGATGCCCAGTCTGTGAGCTCTCTCACAGATAATAAAAAAGATAGGCCTGCTGACTTTATGCTAAAAAGGACGCAGAGTCTTAAAAGAACAAATGAAGCAATAGGGAGCTACTTAAAATGGGCATCTCGGGCTGCATTTACAAAATTGAACGAGTTGAAAGAGACTATAACAACACCATTAAGGAATGGATCTCTGGGGTCTCTGGGTTCCCTAAGTTCTCTGACCCATTCTGTTGAGGAACTAGATGTTAATGATGGCAGCAGTACAAGTGGAACCATCCGTGAACGTTTGCCACATAGAGGTAGCCAGGACCTGCTGAGTCACAGTGAGGAAAGTGAAACGGAGGAAACAAAGAAACGATTGTCCAGCTTGTCTTTTGGTAAGTCAAAGTCTTTTTCCATGATTCATTTTTGTTTTGATGAAGATTCTTGATAGCCTTTTGTCATGGCACAGAGAGATGTCAGCATGTAAACTGATACACATGTTTTTGAAGGTGTAGAGAAGCATGGATGCCCATATCAGTTACAGTGCAATTGATGCTGTTATTGGTTGTTTAAAACAAGCTTTTTTTTCTAGCTGTTGCATCTATAAGAAAACAAAAATAAGATGTCAAAGTGTGGCTATCCCCCGACAAACGGTCGGCAAAGATGGCGGCGGCAAAATATCCAGCCGAGCCCCGGTCACTGGGTCATTGCGCGCTTCGGGCTACTTAATTTGCGGTCTTCTGGAGGTTTTCCGCCAACAACCGCTACCGCCATGTGGCCCCCACGCCGCAGGGCTAAACTAGATGGCTAGGACTCACGAGCAGCAGCTTCCGCATCTCCTGCAGCTTTGCTCCTGAGTCCTAGCCATCTAGTTTAGCCCCAATCCATGCGGCGTGGGGGCCACGTGGCGGTAGCCATTGTCGCTGGAAAAGCGCACATGAAGTAGCTGAAAGTGCGCAATTGACCTGTGACCCCAAGTGCGCAATGACCCGTGACCGCGGCTCGGCTGGATATTTTGCCGCCACCATCTTTGTCGGAGGATAGCCCGAAGTGTTTAAAGAACTATTTTTTTGCCTGAATATTTATGAGGTCTAATGTTTTTGGGTCACGTTGCTTGCAATGTTTTTCAGAGAGTGTGCCTTCTCCATCTTACTTGGATGACTACAGTTGCTTAAGGGAAGGTCCCAGTAATGGAGTAGGCCCATTGACAGATAAGACGGTGGAGGAATTAATTAAGGTAAGAATTACTCATTATCATCATCATCAAGTGCCTTGTTGATGTGCGACCATGCTTGTCCAAAACTTGCCATCTTCAACAGTATATATCATTTATGTGATGACACGTCACTGCCAAAACAGCTGTCATAAATCTTCCCTCATTGGCTTCATCTCTCTCCAGAAAATGTTTATAGTTGCTATTTGTTTCACATGTTCTATTATAATAACATTTCTCCCCAAAAAATTATGACTCTCTTTTGGATATTTATGTTAAATTTCATTTATCTTAGTCTTTTTCAGAACATTTAGATTGCTTATTTAAATTTTCCAAGAATTTATTTCATTTAGCATTTATTTTTAAGATCACATCTGTGATGCCTCAAAGAACATTGTTTCGTTCTTGATTTTATTTTGTTAACCAGTTGTGCAGGATTCACCTCCATTTGTTAAAACTGCTTCTGTGTGACATGACATAATTTTCTTTTTACCTTCAGTGAGATTAATATCTATTCCTTTTTCATTATTATTAATTTTTCTGCAGGTCAGTTTATTTTTAGACAGAGTTCAAGTAATAAGTAACTTTAAAAAAATATTAACACCATCAGACCTTTATTATTTTGTATTAGTCCTTAACTAGATCATTCAAAACCTTTTGTGTCATCTTTATGACTATAAATACTGTTAATCTAATCTAGTTTTGCTAATCTTGTACCGTCCAGTGTCAAGATGATATAGAGGAATAGTTCTTCAGTTACATGGTCGGCTTCTCTTTTGATTTTACTTAGTCTGTACATCACTGCATTATAAACATTGCTAATGATTTCTTATTAAATATGAATTAAGTATATGAATTATTTTAATTTTAAAACGCTTTCTTTCTGCCTAAAGGCTGTATTGTTTGTTAGGCCATCCTGTCTATCAACAGCCCTTTCTCGCATGTACTGTCTGTGATACCTTGCATTTAGAACACTTATTATTAAAGTGCACACATATGCCAACTTACCAAACACGTTTATTACTGACCGACGTTCGCTGATGTTAACATTTTAAGTGACCCGAACCTGGATTAAAAGATGTGGAAAGATTGTACACTTAACTTGATAATGTGATTTGTGTATTTCATTGAAAAAGGATTCATTGTTGTGCTTCATTATGTGTTGATTTAACCCAGTAGTAAAGTTTTTTGTTTATGTTTTACTTCCTCATTATGTATGAATTAAGTTTAAGGGTCTCCTTGGCTAAGTGGTCAGTCCATTTGCCTCGCACTCTGAAGGTTGTGTGTTTATTTCTTGGTGGGAGCATTCGGTTTGCAAATGTAATTTTTACAGAGACCCCTGGGGGTCATTGCCAGAGCTACAGTGTTGTGCTTTGGGTGACACTCTGGGCAGGCAGCTAGCAGTTCTGCAGAGGTAGAATAACACATGGTACAGTGAAGTTGATTCTCTCAACTTGAGCTTTTATATGAATAAAGTAAATGAGCTATTTACTTTAAAAACATCTTTCTTTGATCTTAAAATGTGTATATTATAGCTGCTTATATGAGTCACTTTCTATATCCTCTGCTGTGTCTTTGCTGACACACAAGGCATTCACAAGTGGTTTCCATTGCTGTCATTCTGTCATTTTACATTCTTTGTCTCCCTTTCTGCTGTCCTTCTCCACATTTCCTTAGCTTCTTCTTCTTCCTCTTCTTCTTCTTTCGTTCGCCTGATAAAAGTTGTCTGTATCAGCAATTTTGTCTCTTGTATAAATTCCACTGTTTTTGTTAATTCATTCAGTGGTCCATAGAGTTTACGTTCCACTGTTGTTCTTTCTGGCCAAAAGGTTTGCCTTAATATGTCAAAATCGGTGCAGTCCTGCTCTGCTGTCTGGGGCACCATTCCACAGCTGCGCATGGCTGATACGCCTATCTTGAATTTTGTGTACATGTGGTTACGTAATCGGTTGTGCCCTTAGCTCATTTACATCACCTTTTCCATCTGCCATCTGCCAGAGAGCTGTCCTTGCCACTGTGTCACAGGGCACACTCTGCAAATTGTCCAGTCCATCAGATTCTCTTTTTGATACACTGCTGGTAATATACATTTTGTTTTCCTCTGCTTTATTTTGGGTCACTTTATTTTAATGACAATTTATTTGAACACCTTAATTTTAAACGGTGATATGTTTTTTCTAAAGGTGGCTTTGGAGGTTGAGATCAGCTCATGCTCGCGTTGTACAGGGTGTAATCATCTGATATATGACGAGGAGATCATGGCTGGCTGGTCGGCGGAGGATTCTAATCTTAACACCAGGTATAGTTTACCTGTATGAAGGTATTTCCTGTAGTCCCTCCTTTGAATGAACATATTTTATTTGATGGAATTGTTTGATGGTTATAGATTTAGGAAGAATTGACATAACTGTGACTGGGACAAGCCTATACGCAGTTTATAATTTGTATAACAATGAATTCAAAAAATGCTAAGTTAAAATGTATGGGTTTTGTGTGTATTTTTTTTTTTTTACATCCAGAAACGATAAGTTGTTAACCCTTTGGCTCAGTAGTATGGATGTCGCAACTCTTCGGCCTTGTTTCCATGATAGATACCGTAAATCTGGGAGAAAAAAGGCTTTTCTGCCAACCCCGGGTGGGAATCTGGACCACAGGGAAATTGTAACCCGGTCACTGCGAAATCAGGTTTAACCGACTACGCTAGTGAGCTGGGCATGAAAAAAGCGTTAAAAATGTTTAGTAGTACTCATTCT
The DNA here is from genome assembly GCA_905116865.2 of Candidula unifasciata. Taxonomy (NCBI): domain Eukaryota; kingdom Metazoa; phylum Mollusca; class Gastropoda; order Stylommatophora; family Geomitridae; genus Candidula; species Candidula unifasciata. The sequence continues at coordinate 392,580 of CAJHNH020005646.1, forward strand.
ATTCTTGAGGGGAATTGGCTTTTTGTTGGGGGGGGGGGGGGGGGGGGGGGGGGGGGGGGGGGGGGGGGGGGGGGGGGGAGGGGGGGGGGGGGGGGGGGGGGGGGGGGGGTGGGGAGGGGTGGGTGGGGTATACTGTTTTCATACATTTATTAGTATATATGTAAACTGCATTTACATGTTCGTACATATTCGTCATTGTGTAAAGACTTCATTATTTTTTTTTCAGTATTCAATTTATTATTTAATACATTTAGAAATATAGTAAAATCTTGTTAACACAAATTCCAAGGGACCTAAACAGAGTTGTCTGCGAGACCAAATTTGTTTTATGTTAACTGTGTGTTTTTCTTAAACAGTTTGTGTTAATGAGATTTTTTAGTACTATTATTCTACATTTCTATATTAAATTTTAGTTGCCCTTATTGTCAAGCCAAGTTTGTTCCACATCTGCAAATTTACATCAAGGTATGTGTTTTAGAAACTTAGTTAAGTATAGTTTTTCAATGGTGCTTAAATGTTAATGTTAGAATAATTCATTAATGTTATCATTGTCTAGCTGCTTAAAATACTTTAAGAGATACAATGAAACCTTTTGTGACAAGGTTATTCAAGTTGACATTATCACAAATTGGAGATATGGTAGTAAAATTAACCCACTTCATGTCTCTAGTAAAAAAGTAAAGGTCTCTTTTCCATGCCTTTAGGTGTTTTGGAATATAGGGCTAGACCTATATTTTTATAGACCAATCAGCACTTGGTGGGGGAATGTGATCAGCATCAGGCCGGCACTTTTACTTCCCAGGACTGCACCTAGTAATCAGTAAAGGTTGGGTGGAGCTGGGAGTCAAGGTCATTTTTGAAAAAAAGTCCACCTCAGTTAGGACGTGAACCCACAGCCCTCCGATCCACAGCCATCAATGCCACACGACTCTCCCTATATGTCAGTAGGAAGTATTGTATTGGATCCACAATTTTCTGTGGACTGTGTATTTACATTTCTTTTTTTTTTTGAGGGAAAAAATAAGTTTTTTTTTCTGTAGACTGCAAATATTGTATTTTTGTATTCCAACCCCCCCCCCCCCCCCCCCCCCCCCCCCCCCCCCCCCCCCCCCCCCCCATTCTGTGGACTGAATAAATGTGTGTTTTCTGTGGACTGAACACATTATATATGCACATATATATATATATATATATATATATATATATATATATATATATATATATATATATATATATGTTAAGGACTGTATACATTTATATTTTCTAAGGACTAATTGAGTAAATGTATATTGTCTGTGGACTGTTTGTAGATTTTGTGTGGACTGCATAAATGTATATTTTCTGTGGATTATAATTACGTTTATGTGGATTATAACTATGTTTATATTTTTATATGAACTGTGTGAATAAATGATTTTCTGTGGATTCTAGGTATAAACATTTACATTCTGTGGAAAAATCATAAACAAATATTTTATGTGGACTGTATATAAACATTTATTATCTGTTGACTATAAACATAAACATATATTATCTGTTGACTGTATGCAGAAACATATATTATCTGTTGACTGTGTACATAAACATATATTATTTGTTAACTGTACACATAAACATATATTATCTGTTGACTGTATACATAAACATATATTATCTGTTAACTGTTTACATAAACTTATTTTATCTGTTGACTGTATACATAAAATTATATTATCTGGTGACTGTATAGATAAACATATAATATCTGTTGACTGTATGAATAAATGTAAATTTTTGCTACTCAGGACTGGAGAGGAGAAGCAAACCCAGTTGTGTTCAGCACCGAACATGGCTGTACAATGACTGAAAAGTTGCTTGCCAGAGGCAGTCAACAGCTGGCATTGCATAAAGATATTCAGATTACAGCAGAAGCAAATGAGAGAACACAAAGCCCATTAGAGAAAGGGGACTTGCCGTTAACCTTAGAGGAAGCTTCTAAAATGTCGCTGAGGCGATGTACAAGCGAGTGTTTGACAATGGCCACTGATGATCTGCTGCCGACGAGGGCTTACATGGATGGTCATGCTCAAAGTTCCCGGCGTTCACCGCTGACTCTGTCCATAGAGGGAGAAAAGGATTCACCTAATCCACTTGTGCTGGCAGATTCATATAGTGTGAAAAAGGAGTTCATGATAAGGTTAGTTGAGTTTTTGTGTGTGTATATGACTCCTGTTTGCTGTTCTCAGTGAGTCAAATCAGGATCTATTTCCACAATGAATTTTGGCTGCCTGCACAGTCAAGATTGGCTGTAGTGGATTTTCAAAACTGTTTATGTTCTTCCTCTGATTACATGTAAGTTAGTCTGCAGGTCTTCAAATTTGCACATCAAATCATTAATTATCTGCAGATCATCCACATTGCACATCAAACCATTAATTCCATATGTGCTTGCATCCTCACTGCACATGGAGCTATTCAGTCTAGAAGCACTTGGATCCTCATTGCACACGGAACCATTCAGTCCAAAAGCACTTGGATTCTGTCCTTAAAAAAACCCACTATTATTACTCTTCTTTGGCTTTTTGCATACAGGTTTTTAAAAAAAAGGGGGTAAAGTCAGGAGATGTGAACCAGCGTCATTGCACACGGTTATAAACCATAAGTGCTCTGCCACCAGTACGGACAGCTGTTAAGAAACTGTCTGCCTGTGTCGCCGTCCGCACGCAACTTCTTAGCTACAGCGACGTTACTCCATTTACCCCAGAGTGTCAACTCTGGTACCCATTTCCTAGAGGCTGGGTGAACCCCGGGATTCGTCCGGTTTTGAACACCAGCCGTGGGCTGCAGCGAGTCGCAGCTGCCTTGTATTCTTGTTTGGCTACTCCCCTTTTAACTTGATGTTCTTGCAGTCTCACCATGGTTGTAGATTCACATTCATCACTTGGTTCTCACAAATATTTTACTTCTCATAGAGCGTTCAGTATATCAGCCTGGTATTTGGCTCATCAACCTTCCCCAGGAGCCTTACCCGCAAGTCCGTCAGCTAGTACAAGGAAATGAGCAAGCTCTGATTGTATATTCTCTCATGTCTTGGAACAAGACCAAAGTCCAGAAGGGGATGAACAACCAGAAGTTTCCTCCTGAGCGTACAGCTGGTGAACACAAAGAAAAAAAAATTGCTTTTGTTGCCATGAAGTGTATCCTATTTATCCTTTTATCACATTTCCAGGGCCTCACTTTGTTTTTCATACTTGCTTAGTTGCTTCTCTACTACCTTTTGCTTTGCCAGAGATATTACCAAACTTCTGTATCAGCAGTTTTCTTTTTTTTTTGCTTTGTTCCCTTCCAGTCCTTTAACAGTCAGAGACTGCTGGATAATTTGACTTTCTAATTGCTTATATAGCAAACGTGAACAGATATATCATTCTCCAGGCAAAGAAAAACAAATACAGAGTCTAGAGACACTGGGAAGGAAAAGAGCTGGTGAAAAACACACAAAAATTGTAATAATTCTGCGATGTTTAAAAACGAGAAATTCTTATAAAAAGCGTATCAGGGAGAGGTAAAAATAGTTAACGGTGGGTGAGCAAAATGTAAACAGACATGAAAGTCAGATTGTAGCATCAGTAGATCAATTGAAAGCAGTCTTTCAGAGTACAGACTGGGCAGAGGCAGAGAGTGGTTATCCAGCATTCATTGTGGAAACAGCAAATAATTGATTGAATCAAATTCCTACCTGGAATTGTATTTTATTTACTACATATTTATTATTCATTTGTTAAGCAGTTTAATGTTTATTTAAGAATTGACATCACAGCACTCAGGATATATCCATAAGTGCTCATTCCCATCTTCAGCAGCAAGTGTAGAGTTCCAATTTCAATGGTGCCAGTATCAGTCTGATTGTAAATCTGTCTCACCTTTACCCTGAGTTGGCTTTGAAGTTCGGTCAACTAATTTACTTTATTCGCTCATCTTCAGTCACCTTCGCCTTTAGTCATCTAATATTTCTTATTATTCTCATAACAGGTCATCGTCATCATCTGAACCAATCGTGGTCCCTTATCTAAGTCCGTTGGTGTTACGAAAGGAGGTGGAGTATGTTATCGACCACGAGGGAAACAGCTCCTTGGCCTCTGATACCTTCGTGGAGGAACACCCCATCATATACTGGAACTTGGTTCGAATGAATTAAAAAAAAAATTAAATAATGCATTAATATATTGTCATTGGTGTGAACAGGTTTCCTTCCAACTTAAACCCTTTCTAAGTGGGTTCCGGCCCTCCATTGGGAGGAGGGGGGGAAACAATAAACCGTCTGCCTCCTCAATAAGCATGCTGTAAAAGGGGAGTAATTGGAGGTATTTCCTTTGAAGCCTGAATGCATCTGCCTGAGAGGCAAGGAACCAAGAATCTGGATAGAAATAAGCCAGATCTGTAAAAGTTCTGGAATAAGGCCAAAGTCCAAAAGTGGACAAACAACAAGAACTTTCCAGGTTTACAGCTGGCCATCGCTAAGAAGAAGAAAGACTTACATTTCTGCAGATGTAGATAATAGACCATACTACATTAGGTTAGGTAATCAGACTTATCATTGTCAAAAGTCAGAAACAAAACGGGTTATTATTGGAAAAGGGGGGGGGGGGGGCCTAATCAAATTAATATATGTTTAACTAGACTGAAAGTATGTAAACCAAGAAAGATCTTGGGCATGGAATATCTCTGTCAGGTATCAGTAGTACATGTTTGATTCTCAGTTGTCCTGTGTGGGTTCCAGGGCCACATTTTATTTCCTGTGGAGGTGGGGGGCATAGAACCCCTGAGCCTTTCTCTCCCCACCCCTGCGAGCTTGTTGTAAAAGGCCACTATTTTAGAGGCTTGCTGAAATCCAATGTGTGGGTTTGAAAGGTGCAGATATTGCTGCCTATCTGTACACCACAATACAATGTGCCAGCTTCATTTTTAAAGGTAAATACAAATGAAGAGTAATCCTCAGATATGGCATGATTTTTTTTTTAAACCTGCCCAGTACACAGCCTAATGACCTATATAACTAGGTGCCATATGATTTTACAAAATTTTCTAAAGTGAGAGCTGATGAGGAAGGGAAATTGTTATGGGTTTAAAAAAAAAATGTTACCTGAACTATATAAAACATACACCTTAACATACATATACAAATATAAAACCACATGAAAAGTTATTGCACATACACTCCCACAGCTATAAACATCTTATCACATGTCTTGCCATTGGTTATGTTTTCTTTTGAGCTGTTGTATTTTAAAAAAAAAATAAAGCACTTGGTTGTCCTTTTAACTTGTTTTAACTTTTTACCAATGCCATATGCATATCTATACATTATATGTTTAGCCATGAACTCATTAAAGAACCCATAACCACACATTTCTTTCTTAAGATGGATGTCTGTGGCAGTAATGCATCTATTTAGCTTTATGTTGTCATTATTGCTTACCTCGGACATCGGCTGTGACTTTTGGACTGAAAGAGTTAATTTTAATTTATTTTACTCATATAATGATATGTTCAAGAACATTTTTTAAACGATAAACAAAAATAGAACCCATGCTTGGTTTTCTTTTAAAATTATTATATATTAGCCACTTGTCAGAAAAATTAAAATTTGATTTTGTTGTTAAATAATTGTTGTTATAATCATTTGCAGGTGTGGTTCTTTCGGCGTATTGAAATTCCAACCCACTTGACCGCATTCCTTTTGACATCCAAGGCTTTTAGCTGTAACAAGCCACAGGTACTTTATCAGAAGTCTTGTAACATGTGAACCACAGCAAAATGTAACACTTCGTTGTTTTCCCGTAAATGTTGTTTGACTGACTTTTCTAAAGTGGTTTGTTTCTAAGGTACCTAGTTAATGCCGTTTGTTGTGTTTTGCTATTTTGACGTATAATTTTCCCATAAATATTGTTAAACTGAATTTTCTGTAGTTGTGTGTTTCTGAGTTACCTAGTTAACGCCATTTGTTGTGTTTGTGTCCAAAAGAGCTATTTTGACACGTAATTTTCCCATAAATGCGGGTCAGTAGAATTCCTAGTCCCGTACATATCGGTTTGAATGGTTCTTGTCGGAAGCAGGTTTAAGAATTAAATACCTAGGAGTATATTTTCGAAGGACAGGAGAATAGATTGGGAAATAGATACAAGATGCCAATGAACCTGTGCACTAATATACCAACTAGCACATTTTTATTAAGACATCCAAACATAAGCGTGAGTGCTAAGAAACAGATTATAAATGGTGTATTCATACCAACACTGTGCTACCAGTGCTTGACTTGGACATTATCAGTGGCTAATGCACATAATATTAACACCCATGAAATGAAGTACCTGAGAAAGGTCGCCAACTTAACCATCAAAGACAAAGTTAGAAATGATATTGTTAGGGAGACTATAGGAACATCATGCAGCAAATTCATTGAGAAACTGAAGGTCAGATTGTTGGGTCATCTAGTAAGAATGCAGTCAGAGCAACTACCAATACAGGCACTAAATATAAAAAAATGGGAAGCGAAAGCAAGTCACTGCCCTAGAAGAAGATGGATTGATGACGTTAAAGAGCTTCTACATTGATACGGAATGTCAGGAGCCATTGCTGCCCATCAAGCAATGGAGCACCTGGTAGCCTGCCATAGCTCTAGCCACGATCCCTAGGGATCTTTGAGAAAAAATAACTGCAGTGATGAACTTAAGTGACAGTCTGAAAACAAACCCACAACCTTTAATGCGAGGCAAACAACTTCATCATTTTGCTACTTCTTAAAAAAGAAAAGTAACCAAGATTTTTCTATGAAACAGATTGGTAAAAGTATAATGGGGTGATTTATGTCACAGGCATGAGGGAAAATGAAGGCCAAGGAGATACTCCATACCTCACCCGGGTGCCAGTTGGCTCTATGCTGGTTTTACAGATCCTCATGCAAGACTCCTGCCACATGTTCTCATTGTACCCTATGGATAATGGGTCATATTGGCTTAAACAGAGCTGGCAGGGGATCTTGGAGATGCAACGTCAAGAAATCATTTGGCTTTCATCAGCCCGTACCCCATGCATGGATAATATCATCAGTCAAAAACTCATTTAAAACATGTATGAAGCTGACTGGCTAAATATCCTATTATATAACAAACTTAGTTCAAATATCTGTTAACGAAAAGTCCTTCTGCATTGCTGCGAACTGTTGAGACTCAGCCCTTGACGGTGAGATTTGTTTGCAGCTTAGATGAGCAGCATCTTCTGTAGACAGCATATTGCAGTTCAATCATATGGCATAACAGCAAAGTTTGTGTGTGTCCGACCAATGAATATTTTACTGTATGGGCAAGGTTCAGAACGTTACCATAGGCCCCACTGATAGAAGTGTTGGGACTAAACAGAGAAGCCATGTTGGATGTGTAATTTTCTTATACTGTTGTGCTAGGTTTCCTGATGCAACCACCATTAAAGGTGGGTTTCCTGATGCAACCACCATTAAAGGTGTCTAACGTCATTGAAGTCCTGGACCTGTGAGCTGCTCCTTGTTGTTCTCCGGAGAGCGCATCCCACAATGACTTATGGTAAACTCAACATAACGGATGTTAGGTTGAGCTGTCATATGCAGGTCATGACAGTTCCTTATTTGAGATAGGACCAGAACATCATGTATCAGCCCCGCATTTATTGAAGCGTTCTTGGATGGTGGGAAAAGCTTTTTGACCAAAGGAACAAAAAAGGAAACCACACAAATAAGGCTTCATCATATCACACGAAACAAATGGGAAGGCCAACCCGCTGAAAAAATTCCCATTAAAGTTAGATATGTTGGCCAAATGGTTCAAATGTCACAGCTATGCTGTAAACATACGCAACACAATTACATCACTCTGAGATGAAGAAGAAGAATATTAGAAGTTTATAGTGTATTGTATATATTTTATTGTTTTTATTTTATCCTCAGAATATAGCAAAATATAAAGACATGTACAGCAACCGCAACATTTTGATACGGCCTCAGTGGGATAATGTGAGAATACATGATGAGATTGGTCTTCCTATGTATTCAGCATGGCGGGCAGGTTTGTGGACAGAACTTCGTCAGCTCTTAACTCTTTTAGTATTTCTTCAACTACTTATTTTCTGAGTCTTCTCTTGCTCTTTCTTCTTCTTTTTTTTTTAAAATCGGTGTTTTGACCTAAAAATTGTCTGCTGAATTACTTATGAATAGAAAATGTTAACTGGTGTCTATAGACAGAATAGAGGGAATTAAATGATAGAATCCTTAATACTGAATTTTGGAGGAGAACAACAAATTCCAGTGAATCAAGAAATGAAATAAAGACACTGGTGTTGCATATTACACTTTGAGAAAACCTTAGTATAATATAACTGAAATGTCATTGCACTGGAACACAAATGTTCATAGAAATAAAGATAGACACCCAAAAAAAATTAAGAAGCAGGCCAATGAGTACAAAGATGGGGAGGATAACGGATAAGCAGCGTACAAAAACACATTGTAGGACATGTCCCTGAGTTGGTTGGAGGCTTATGCTCTATTGGAGGGAAAAGGGCAGAAGAAAAAGATGATGATGACAAAGTGACCTCTGCTATGGCATAAAGATGTCTAAAAGCAAGACGTGAATGATACAGGTATTGAGATAGATTCCTGGGAACAGGATGCCTTGTAATGCATGGAGGGGGAAAATCGGCAGAACAGAGATAAAGGAGAAAATGATTACAGAAAGGCTAAGAGCTGAGCGTCACAGCAATAACAAAAATGAAATCCTATGATCTTTCTATGGATGACTTTCTTAACAGTCCCACTCTCAATGGCAGTGGTCTGGTGATTTCTATGCCAGCTTTTGGCACATATAAAACTATCGTCTGGAAAGATAAAAAGAAAAGAGCAGGCGTCTGCGAAAGCTCAAAAATGAAAATTAACGTCAGAGACAGTCGGTGTTAGAATAACGTTTGATGCAGAATAGGTTTAGTGTAATTACTAGATAGGCTACAGGAATTTGGAAAAGTATAATATAAATAAAAAATGGTGAGTTGCTTTGTAGCGAATGAGTTATTTGAAAGCAAAAACATCTAATAAGAGTGTGGAACTCTTATGTACTGAAGTCGTGAGCAGTACTTATTTAACTTTGAGTTCTGAGAAGTCTAGGGTGCCATGGTAGCACAGTGACAAGCATACTTGCCTAATCGCCCCTTGATTATGAGTTGATTTTTTTCTCTTAAAATTGGCCCCAGCTGCCAGGTCGATTCAGGATGGGTACTAGGAAGATGTTCTTGTATATAGAGATGGTTGGTGGGATTTCTTGGATATAGATAAAGTTGGTGGGATTTTTACCACATCACTAAACAGATGTTGCTTGGTATATAAATATTTGGATCTGGCAACAGTACTCCCAGTTTTTACTAACTAAAAAGTGTCTCTTGTTTTATGTAGCCTTAATTTTTAATAATTCATATTTATAATACTCATGTCTCTATTTGTAAAACAAATGTTTACAGTTAATAATAAGCAGCCATTAAGTAATGTATTTAATTTGTGCCAAAATCGCCTCTCATAAATCTATCATTATCGTATATATTTGACAAACTGTTTTTTCTTCTACAGGTCAAAAGTCAACAGTAGTGGATGCTCTAGTCATTGATTCTGATTATTTTAGTCGGCCGTAAGTAGTGTAATTGTGTACATCTTATATTAACTGTGCTGGGTTTTGCCGCATGTGTCATCACCTTATCGATGTTACAATTATCTAATTAAATGGTAAAGTTAATCTCACGGTGTAGACTGCCATTGTGGTCTGAGTTGTTGAGCTTTCACAGTCACTAATAATAACAACACATATAGAAGAAAATTAGAGATAAGATCGATAATATAGAAGGGGGGGGGAGCATAGAGAGACATGCAGGAGACGGCAAAAGATGTGACAGCTTGGTGTAAGTTAGTTAACTGTTTGCAGAAGTAGTGAACCACACTTGGACATGCACCCTGTTGGTCAAGACCTGTCTGCAGTGTTCTGTGGTCATCCTAGAAACATGTTTCCTACTGACCATTTTAGATAAGGTCAACATTGTTTTAGAAGTCAGTATATCTGCTTGAGAGGCAAGGAACCAACAGTCTGCATACAAATTAGCCAGCTCAGTAAAACAAATGTGCATGCAACACAAAAGTCCTGGAACAAGGCAAAAATCAAGAAATAAATGAACAACCTGAACTTGCCAGTGAAGAAGACGAACGAATGAACAATTTTCAAAGGGTTACCCCCCAAAAAAAAAGAATATGGTTAAAGACATGTTAGTTGACAGATTATCCTCATTCATACCAAACCTTTCAGTCCGTAAGTGCTTGGCTCCCCTCCTCAGTAAATCCTGCAGTATGTACCATCTGACAAGACCAGTTCTATGCTTTCATGTAGAGATAAAGCATAGAAGTAGTAGTCACGGCACTGTGAGTGGTTCATGGTTGTGCTGCCATCTTTATGAACTCTATCTTGGTTAATCACAGTCAAGTGAACTTGCACACTCACATGCACACATAGACACACTGTGCACCTGCACACAGATGCATGTACATAGACAAAAAGCTAAACAGTGAGAAATGTTAAACGTATTAGAATCTCTTGAAATGAGTCTTGTTTACTTAGACACATCAGTGTTCACACTGCAACAACTGTAAAATTAAAGATTAATGGTAACACTTAAGAGGTCTTTTTTTAAATTTTCCTAATTATGTAATGTTTGCACGTAATTCCTCTACTCCTGAAGCTTGATGTGGCAGATTATCTCATCCATAAAAAGAAATGATGTCTTAAATGGAATGAGACAGATTGCAGTTGCTCGTCGCCGCATGATGTTGCGCAAGAGACGGTTCAGAAGCATGTACAGAGAAGTTCTTTTCCTGGCATTTGCTGCCTGTGGTAGAGAAAACATTGATCATGGTAAGATTTGAAATGTTGGAGGTTTATGAATATGTCCTAAACAATAATACCTCCCTTATGGGTCCCGGGGCCCTATTCTGGGGTAAAAAGAATAGACCAACTGCTCCCCAAACTGGAATGTCGCACAAGGTGGCTAACTAGGGGATTTTCCTTCAGTTTTAGAGAGCATCTGCGTTTGAGGGTAGGAACCAACAGTCTGCATTCAAATCAGCAAGATCTGTCAAATGGATATACTCAGAAAAGTCAAGTTCTGAAAAAAGACTAAAGTCAAGAAGTGGGCAAACAACTAGAACTTTCAACTAGTGTTTACAACTGATAAACATGAAGAAGAAGAAAAAATATAGTGAATTGTTTTTTCTTTGCAGGTGAAGGCAAAGCAACCCTAGTATTTGTTGACTGTTTGCTGTTTTACTAGATGCTATTTACATTCACCAGTTTGCTGTTGCCTTGACCAGTATGTCAGAATTATGAATCTGCATTCATTATTAATAAGCTATAGATGTTAAACAACAACATATAATAGTATTGTCTGGTATCTTACAGTATATGCTATAACAGGCACTGACTATATATGAGAGCAGACACATCTAGGCTTTAAAATGTATAACGTCCAGAACATGTTTGTGTCATTGTTAAGATATGATCTGTACATTCTTCTTCTTATAATCCCTATCCTGTCGCTTTGGTCTTCATTTCTGTCTAAAGTTTTCAGTTTAATGAACTGCCAATTATTACTGTAGCATATGTATTTCCAATGTCATGAGGGAACATAGTCTAATGTCTTGGCCTCCCTGTTGCTCTCTTCCCCTTCTTATGATGTAGGCATAGAGTCTAGATTGCCCTCTTCTTATGCTGGTTGTCAGTTCTTGTTGTGAATTAATTGCTTTCATAGTGTTCTCATAACATTTTTTTTTTTCTGTTTGTTGTGTTTTCGCCCTCCTCCTATAAAACCACACCTCTGCAGCTTCCACAGAATTTGTCACTGGAATGCTGACTGTCCATAATTCCCTTTCATACACCAGGATTAGCTGTACATAATTCTTAATCCTTTCGTCCTGAAAACGCTAGGTTAATCCCCCCCCCCCCCCCCCCACCACCACCACCACCACCAGTCTTTAAAAACCATTTTACACAGGTCACTAATAAAAATAATTCAAACACAAACATTTTAATTGTCTGCATAAAAATTTAAGTTGTGTATATAAATATAGAAATTAAAAACAGGTAATCAGTAAACATGAACAGAGTGAAGCATTAAATAGGATACATTGTCCAGGGCCTAAAAGAATGTGTGTTGGGTTACTTGAACCCTGACCTCTATCATTGAGGCTAGAGGAACATTTTATGTTAACATGGCTCTAAATATAAATTGTTTGGTTCACAAGGAACTCAACTAAATGCTTTTTTTTTAGTAAATATATTTATATCTGAGCCTCCTAAAGGCTGCACAGGCGTGAACACAACCAGTAATGTTAAACTACTTTTCAAAATCATGTTATTCCATACCTGCTGGTTTCGCAGCTTTAGGGGAATGTGGCAGCAAAGTAAATGCCATGTTCAGGGCTTCTCAGAGTGACTGGAAAACTTGTTTTTTGTTTTTAATTCAAACCTTATTTGACAAAGATATTTTGAAATTTGTATCATGTCAAATCACTATAGCTCATATTGTGGTGGTGTTTTTTTGAATGCACATTTAGACTATTGCTTTCTGAGAGACTATGTCAGGTGTTTTTATAATGTGTCAGCTTGTGTCAAAGTGCATTTAACTGATGTACAGCTTTTCATTTCAATCTTATTCTCCATTTCAGATGCTTTCGATCGAGAGTACACTACTTCTTTTGAAGAGAAACTTCAGAAAAATGAAAAAATGCAACTTCAGTTGGACGATTATCCAAAATCTCCCAGTATTCAATGGTGCCGTAGAGTGTTCAGCGAGCTAGAAATTTGAATCCTTCATTCCAAAGCCAATAAGATAATTGTATTAATTTCAACACCACAGATCATTAACTCTTTTATGTCCTAAACCATGCTACATAAACCCATTATATTATATCTCATGAAGCTATGTTTTTAAACTAGAATGTCTGAAAATGTTTAAATTATAATTTTATAAAATAGAAAGGGTTAGAGTAACAGCTTAGATTGTGTAGATTAATGTAAATAATGGATGGACTACAAATACCTAGGAATTTAAATACAGCTGAGAGTAATGAGTAAACTCTTGGTTGGTTCATTGGTACTGAATAAGTTTACTGAACTTGCATCTTGTGCGTAGAATAAGAATACTTTTAGATTGATGTATTCATGCTCTTGGCTCTGCTTTGTAAAGATGACAACATTTGTTCCATAGAAACATTGTTTTGTCAAGAATTTAAGTGAAAATATTTCTGGCAATAATTTCAGATCCATTGATAGAAATGGTGCCAGTAGTTGATTTTTTTGTATAACTCAAGCAATAAACTGTTATTTATCTGTGATCTGTTAAATCTTTTAAAACAAATCAGCAGTTATTTTGTAAATTGTTTGGAATTCTTGACAGTGACAAGCATTTGGTATAAATGTCTTGGATTGTGTTATTGCTTTTTAAACATATTTTGTGGGGGTAGGAACTGCTCCCTCCATGGAACATCCTGTCGGATTTAATATCTGTTTCATAATATAGATCACAGATGTTTGTATAAAATGTTCATAAGACATTTCTTTCTTGAAGAAAGAGAAGGCCACTCACAGAGATGGATGATATCTGATTGGTTTGGTTGTTTTGAACCACGGATCAACATCATGGCACAAGAGTAGTAACCCATAAGTGCTCCATTCTACTTCTAACGCAAGCCTGAGTCCGAATAATCTCAGTGCAATGCACGAACTCCGTAGCACCGGTGAGGGTGATATCTGCAGCAGTGAACCTTAAGGGCTCGGAATGCTGAAGAAGAAGTAAAGTAAAATGATACTATTCACTTCTCATTAGGTATATGCAGACGGTTTGATACTCTGCACTCAGGCAGATGCACTTCAACTTCAAAGAAAATACCCATAATAAGTTGCCATTTACAGCATGCTTGTTAAAGGGCTTAGGTGTTGCAGATGCGCCTTGTACTGCTGTGGCGCCGGGTCTGATCCAAGCTGCAGGTGATTTTGCAGCAGACTGTCTTATATTGGTTTTGACAGTGATATTAAGAGTCGACCATTCAGATGGCAGTGAGAAACTACTGAATGTAAATTAGCCTAGAGAAACTGCAACAGCCACAGAAATGCTGGAGTTCTGTAACGTCTTGTAAAAGATACACAACTAGTTTTTTTATGAATTTGTATTTAGGGGCGGTGGGTCTTTTTCCAAACTGGGGCCTGGAACCTGTATGGGGAAGTGAATGGATATTACACACACTGTTTCAGGGTTTTAACCTTCTGCTCCCACATGATGACAACACTTCACTGTAAAAATAAAGTGTACACAACGACACGACAAACTAGACACTCTAATAGAATAGAAGGTATGATGTTATAGATTGAATTTGTAGCAAGTTTTTTTTTTTAAAACAATTGTTTTGCCTAGTTATTTTAAAGCACACTATTAGGATTTTGTTCTGGTTTTTTTTTTCTGTTTATATGTTTTAAAGAGACCTACCTAATTCAGTTTGGTCTATTGAGCAGTTCTCAACCTATGGGTCGCGACCTTTTTTTTTGGTCAATTGACTCTTTTACAGGGGTTGCCAAAGACTGTCGCAAAACACATATTCACTGAAGCTGTGAAGTAGCAACTAAAATAATTGTTTGGTTGAGGCGTCGCCACAACATGAAGAACTGTATTAAAAGGTTGCCCCATTAGAGAGAACCACTGGTCTATTGTTTTAAAAAAAAAAAGAAAAGGAAAACCATTAATATCAGCTTTCATAGATGATGTTCAGATAACAGTTTTCAGAATATGTTATACAAAGTTCACACCTGAGTTTCCAAAACAGTGAAATGGTGCTAATATTGCAGTCAACTTAATCATAAATGATTATTCACTTGCATGGGTAAGCTTTGCCAATGATCATGCAATTCCAGCTTTCTTAGTGATATAATGTACATCATCATCATCAGGTGCCTTTCCGACTGGCGTGGGCCTCTCGACAATCTGCTATCTTCTGCAGCATGTATCAGTTCATGTTGCCATGCAACAAGACTGTACAAGAATATCTTCTCTCTCTTCCTCTTTCCCTTTCAGTTTACCAACAACATGATTTTCCCTCTTCTCATAACCACAATCATGAATACCGTCTCCTTCTGATGTCTGTGATAAGTTGTTTTTGGGCTCCCGCCCTCTTTTCCAAAACCTCTTGGTTGCTCTTTTTGGTGTTCAAGGTATTTTAAGCATTTTCTTTCTCCGAGGCCTAAATGTTGACGTTACCGTTGTCCAGGACTCACAGGACTCACAGCCATATGTTAAAACTGGATGTAATAATGAACACAGACCAGTTTTTCACATTCATGTTTAAGAAAAATTATTTTAACAATAAACTAACATGCATGCCCAGACTGACCGGAGCCTCTCTGTAATTACAATTGTCAGTTCACATCAGTAATAGAGCAGAGAACTGATCCCTAGACATGATGTTAGCAGTTTGAGATTAAATGACTGTCCTGTTTTTCAGTTTATTACTAATTAGCAAAGAATCAACATATCAGGCATCATGCCGGCTTTTAAAAAAAAAAAATAGACTGGCGATGATTGGGCATAGTCTGTTTATTTGAGAGAATGGCAGATTACAGAGATATTAATTGGGAATAAACAATGAGGCGGACCAAGAAGACGGTGGAGAGATAATATATATACAAACCTACAAACATGTGGAGTCGCCAACTGAAAAGAGACAGCCAGTGAGTGAGATGAATAAGGCGGGTGATATTCAAAGCAATGAACCCTGAAGGCTTGATGTGCTGAAGGTTGGCTGTAATGAGTCTGTTATACTCTGTCCTTTCAGTGTCATGATGCATTCATATCAGTTTTCGCTCCACCCTTGTCATAATATTTTACACCCATATGTAATGCTGTCATTCTCTTGCATGCCTGCTTCACATTTTTCTCACTTTGTGGGTCGTGCCTCCAGAGACCTGTAGGAAAGGGTACTTCTGCATACAAGATGTTACTGAAATACTATTTGCTATCGTAATTAAACATCAGTAGAAGACTCAGGTTCAGCCTCCACTTTGATTTACAGACATGGGCAAGAGGGACTTGAATGATGCATGCATTGAGATTGATTCATGGGAATGTTGCACCAGTCCACTCATGTTTGGTGGAAACTAAATTTAAGGACTCATATGAATGAATCATTCAATCCAAACAACAAATGGATTAGAACACTTTATCTTGTCTGTCAACACATGGATATTCAAAATCTGTTTCTGTATTTTAAATTTAAAAAAAAAAAGGTAATGACCACAGACAAAACAAGTCAACAATGAAAAAAATTGAAGCGTTGCAAAGTAGAATAAATGCTACAAACTATGAATACAGTCTTCATCATTAGACATCATGGAGATAGTGCAACCTAACAGAAATGACACAACTTGTACAATGCGTTGGAAAAAGCGCACAAAACGATCCTTAAATATTCCCCCAATGCCTTGCTGAGGTAAATGGTGGAAGAGAAGAAGAAGAAGTAAAAAGAAAAAAAACATGTTATCAGAGACTGCTTCCAGTGGTTCAGATTAAACAGTATACAGAGTTTATTGCTCAACATCAGAAAGCAAAATCAAAGCAGCAGTTCATGTGGGTGGAGTTTTGTGTGTCATTTCACAATCAATCAAGATAAAACTTTTTGACTTCTGAACTTGTCCTACAGAAACATTCTTAGAATACTGTGGATCAAAACGTAGAAAATTAGTGAAGATATTAACATCAAAGAAAACTCCTAACAGTAAGATCATTTATTTGAAACAGAAATACATTGGTTATATGAGGAAGCATTTTTTTGAAACCCATTCCAACAGCTTTATTACAGAGTGTGAAAGAAACTTCTGCAGGTTTAGCAGAATTAAAGCATTCATTTTAAATGAATTATGCCTCATGGGTTGGTTAGAAAAAGTCACTGTAGGCATTCACGCAAGCATCCTATTGTTAGGTAGGCAGTAAATGCTGTCAGTAAAAAGGGTCATGGTTGCTCACTGAACCAACTATTTACTGTGTTCATTATGTCTGCATCCAGACCTTTTTTTTACAAAATATGTTGTAAATATGCACCTCACATCTCCAGGCACTTTGAGATATGCTTCTTCAATGTTTTCGAGGAGGTTTTGGCACACTAGGCTGTGAGATTTGATTTTTGCTAGCAGTGACTGATTCTTTTAAGTTCATCAAGTGTGCGGAGATTGTTCTTATAAACTTTTTGTTTAAGGGCACCCCACGTATAATAAATAGTCCAGCAGAGTAAGGACAGGACTCCAAGTATGCCAGATTCTGTGTGCGAAGTGTGCAGCTGCACCATCCTGCTAAAACTATGCTCGTTCTTTTTCACGCTCAGTAGAATATGCTGTAAATGGTTCAAGAGTTAGCCCAGTAAAGTTCTGCTACATGATGAGATCTTGTATTCGGTTCCTGTTTCTGCATGAAATTAAGAAGACATTTGATCTTCTCTTTTTCCCCTTTACCAAGCCCTGTAGTGTTTTTGTTTGTGTGTGTGGATAGGCTGTTCGATCTTATTACATGTCCACACCATTGCATTTTCCATCTTTTCACTGTAGTAACAAGAGGTTCATACTTAAATGTGTATTGGATAATCATTTGGCCAACCTTGTCATTTGTGATGTGGTCTCTGTATGATACGCCAAGAATTTTTCGGACAAATCTCATTTCCGGTGCTTGTGTCTTTTCAAATTCAGCTGTTAACTCTTCGAGTCCTAGAGGGTTTAGCATCACAGGCCCAAGGGAGAGAGACATAAAATTTGGTGCATCATGCATTCATTGGGCTTCTAGGGAAGAACTTGTGAAAGTATCATGCCTTCCTTGGGACTCAAAGAGTTAAAATCCACGTTTCACAGCAATATGTAAATGTACTAATTGCTCATGTTTTTAGTATTAATTGTTTAAAATTTTTTTTTTAACAGTACTCAGCAGATTTATTCTTTATCTGATTTTTTTCCTCCTCTTTTTTTTGATTGATTGATTTTGTAATTTTTTTTTTTTTTTTTTTTTTTCTGAAACTTTGATATGTGCCCCATTATATGAAATATGTTTACTAAAATAAACTCTTTTAAAGATTTATTCATTAACAGATTTCCCCTTCTATTTTTGTTGACTCAGTTTAATTTGTGTGTGTATAGATACCCCCTTTTATTAAATGAAATATAACAAATACTAAAAAAAAACTGTTTTATATCATTGGGTTTTTCACATGTTGAGAGTGATGTGATATTGTAAATCCAATGAGAAGTATTACTGTTTTCTTATGTTCAGAATTATGCTTAAAGAACTATAAGTGTTACATTCTTTGCTATCTTCTTTTTTTACAAGACAGGTCAGATGGGATATTGGGTCGGATCCCGTCTAGCCATGAATATGTACAGTAAAGTGCTATGCTTGAGTCCCTGCATGACAAATAGGATTTTTTTTAAAAATTCATTTTTATTGAATAAACAAGAATGCATTTTCTTCCTGTTTTTTTTTTTTTAATAAACTCATTCAGTACCAAGCCACTCAACATGTATTTATTGATTTATTTCTACATACATGATGTAACTTCTTTACTCATTTTGCTGCACCCAGTCATTATTTAGTGTGTTTCTTCCCTGCTACATTAACTCCTCCTTTCTCACATTGTTATTGTTTTAATACCTTCGGACAAACATTTTGAGTAAAACTTCTTAGAAGAGACAGTAAGGGTAACATTAATGTATGACTGAAAGAGTTAATGATTCTCAACACATACTCAGTAGTTTATCATTTTTTTAAACTTGCTTTATACACTGTAGGAGCCGCTGGCCGAATAGTTAAGAGTGATTGGCTCTTATGTGGGAGACTCAGGTTCTAATCCTAGGTAAGGTCATGGATTTTGTTGTTGTTGCTATTATTTTTGTGTGTATCTGGGACAGCAAAACAGAATCCTAACCTACGCAGTCTGTCATGACAGCACTTGCCACGTGGCCCAAAGTCATCAGGCTCAGACACACCAATCCTTCCTGCACATACTCAGCAAAACTGGTAAATATAGGCAGTAGTATATGTTCTCGCCTTCTTTCTAAAAGATTGTTTCATCTTATAGCATTTTGTAATCATAGTGTCATAATTCAATGATTGTGTTAATTTCGGTCGGTAATATATTTCGATTAATGAAATTTTTCAAGGGCACGAATAGTTTTAAAAGATGTGGATAATATTTGTGTTGTCTGAATTTCTCTCATCACGCTTGCATAATTTTTTTTTTTAAAGAAAAAATATATGTAAACAGGCTTTGTTAAGTACCTGTTTTTGTCTTGCCACTGCACCGAGGTGGAGGTAGAAAGAGAGTAAGGTCGACATATTGCGCAATTCTTCCGTACCTAAATCCAAGTCATTGCGCAAGTCACTTTTCCGCAGTTATCGTCACCCACACCTTGTGCAGCGGCTGTGCTGTATAGTAACTGAGATAAAAACATAACAGTGTTTACAAGGAAATTAGATTGATTTCTTGCTACACCTTCCATGTTCAGAAAGTATTACCAGAGTTTCTACATATAGAAGTTAGCTCTTCATCATAAGAAACTCATTTTTTGAAATGATTAAACCACTTTAAAATATTTTTTTTTTAAAGAAGCTTCTTAATTAGAAAGTTTTTTTTGTTTTTTGTTTTGTAGTTTTATTCTGCACGTTTTCCACATTATATAATTCATTCTGCATTTTATATTCTCTTAGAGGTATATTTAATGAACCATGAAAAGACCTCACAACCTTCAGAACATGAGGCAGATGGCCATGTTCTTAAGGTTCTGTCACCATGGATACAATTGTACAAGTTTGGTCATCATGTCTGCCCACAGCCAGTGAACTAGAAGTGGCATCCTTATGGAACGTCCGCCTTTATTTTCCCAGCATGTTGAGCATTATTCAGACCCTCTGCTCACTTCCCCACTGAATTAGTTTTGCTAAGTACCATATTTGTTTGTGTTTAAGATGGCCCCTGTTTTCTGTAGCCCTAAATTTAAAAAGTAAAAGTAAGTAAAAATCCCTTTTCATGCCTTTAGGCGCATTGGGCATATGGGAAGAGCACCCATATTTTTACAGGCCAATCAGCACTGCGTGGGTAATGTGGTCAGCATTACTCTGGCCGTCTTTACTTCCCCAGGACAGCCCATCCTGGTACCCATTTTAGACTGGGTCGACCTGTGACGCCCTGTACCATGATAAAAATCCACGCAGCCAGCAGTGGGTTTCGATCGGGATACATTGAAATTACGAGTCGGACTTGCAACGCTTAAGCCACGGACGCCGCTGTAGCCCAAAATTAGGAAATAAATATGTTCAGCACATTCCGTGTATACGATGACCCACAATTTTTACACTTACTAAATTTGGGATTACTTATCATCTTATACACAGAAATATAAGGTACACTGAAGGGAAATGGTTCATTAACATGAAGTGGTATATTTCCTAAACTCATTGTCTGGAAGCTGAGAAAAAATATTAACTAATCAAAACAGCCAAACAAGCATTTTTATTGATTCAGTTAAATCAGTTTTAGAATCATTAGGTTTTCATAAAGTGGTTGAATTGTGTGCTAATTTGGTCCGTAAAAAATGTATGCCTAGCACCATTGGATCTATACATCTAAAGGTCCTTTACTTGCTTGAAGATAGCACAAAATTATACTACTTTGGAACGGGCGATTTCATGGAAATTATGCCCATCACCTTTACTTTCCAGAACATTTTTGGTACCCATGGTTAGGTGTGTCGGCTCTGTGGCTAAGTCGATGTGAACGCTTCGTAATGCTGAGATGCCGGGTTCGATCCCAGCTGCAGGCCATGCGCCTTGCATTGGTTTCGACAGTTGTATCAAGAAAGCTGACCGTCTAGAAAGCAATGGCAAACTAATGGACGTAAATTTGCCTAGAAAAACCACACAATAGCCAGGGGCTGTTAGGGTTGGTTCTGCAACGTCCTGTAAAGGATACGCAACTAACCTATTGTTAGGTGAGTCAACCTGAAAATTCCAGTCATTTAAAAAAAAAAAAAAATCAGCCCTCTGGGGATTTAAACCTACGAAGAAGACCAGATTGACTTGCAAGCAAGCTAGCCGAGGCACTGCCACAGTTCCCGCACTTGATACAACACTAAATGATTCTGGGATTTATTTAAATTATGATTTATTTGGGGGTATATGTTTCATATGTAATTTCATGCCATTTATGTCTGATGGATAGAAGATGTCAGGGCTGGCAACCTCTACTACAATATAAAGATATATGTTAGCAGGACGTGAATGATACAGGTATTGAATTGTGGGAACAAAATATCATGCACAGTTTTGCATGGAGGGGGCAAATCCGGGAGGGAAAGAGAATGAAGGAAGAAATTAGTGCAGAAACAGACTGTATGATGGCAACAACAGTTCTGAAATCCCATGTTCTTATTGTGGAAGATTTTCTCAACTTTGGCCGTTCTTGCTAGCCACGCTCACCATCACCAGGGATTATGAGTCCCATGCCTCCTCGTAGCACAGTATAACACTGTCGTCTAGAAAGACAGAGAGGGGCTAACTAACTAACCATTTGTATTTTACCCCAAAAGAGGAGAGGAGCACTGAGCACAATGTAGACCAAGAACAAGATGGAAAAAATAATGTCGTAGAAACTCAGTAGCAGTGTGATGTGTCTGTGGCTGAGGTGATCAAAAAAGAAAAACGCAGGACATTACATCTTTCTTGATGCCTTGAGCAGTAAAGAAAGAAGTAAAGAAAGATATCCTTGTCTGCGTAAAGAAAAATACTATATTGTGTTTAATCATTGTGTTCTAAAATCAAATACAATTATAAAAGAATTCCATTTGAACAGATTTTTATTTGTATTTATTTTTACCTAAGTTTCATTGCAGTTTGTCTGTTACAATTTATTTCAAGTTACTGTTGAATTATTCAATTTTCTGACCCTGTGTAGACATATTTAGATTACCTACATTATGCAGCCGTTGTCACTTTGCAATGTTCTTTTGCTCAAATGTTTGTACAGATTTGTTTAACACTTTGTTGTTTTTGTTTGTTGTTTTTTAATGTTTAATTTTTGCTGTTGTATTACCACTGTTTTTAATTGCAAATTTGCATATGTTGAATTATCTTGTAATGCCTGTCATGTGTGCACTCAGTGCACATCAGTTCAGATTAACCTCACCTGAGTTCAGATGTGTTCACATTATGCTGGCGACACACCAGGTGTGAAGTGTAAAGTCTGTTTAAACAAAAATAATTTTTGGCACTAATTTCACTAGTTGCAATATCCCTGTAACATACCTACCATGCGTACAGCTTCCAGATAAATTCGTCCTCTTCGCACCCACTGACTGTTAACTCTTTACACAGAACTGAATGAAGGCAGAGGATATCTGCATTAATGAGCCTCAAAGATTCAGATTGCTGAAGAAATGTAAGATCATAACACCTAGCCATGAATGCCATCATGATGGTGTTTACTAATCACTAGCAAACTTGCAGACTGTCACTGAGAGAGAGGGAGTGGTAGGGGGAGAGAGAGTGTGTGCACTTGTGGGTGGGTGGGTATGTTATATTGTTCACAATAGCGTCATTTTTTGCTGCTAGACGTTTTTATTCTGTTCTTCCTTTGTTTTTCAGTTCTGTTGCACACCAGCTGTAATCTGTTATTATTTGTCTTATATATAACAAGTATCTTACTAGCTCCCTATATCTTTTACATGTGTTTATGTCAGATTTTGTTCTCCCACAGTATGTATTTATTTTAACTGTTGGACAGATCCAATTTCTTCACAAGAAAATGACTGGCTTTTCATGTGAGGTTTTTTTTGTTCTGTAAACAATCAATCATGTTTTTATTTTTTTAAACATCAAAATTCAAAATGTGATCCCATCTCTGATATGAAATGTGTAAAGGGATATTATGCAGCTTAACTGACAGTCTGATTTTTTTATCAGTGTTTGTGAGTATTTTAGGCCAGCTGGTTTTATAAAACATTTGTTTGCATTTATTCATTACACTGATTATTTTCTGTTTTGTGCTGCTGTTTCCTGAACACATTTCCTGTGTCATTATGTCTTGCAATTTGCTTGTCCATCCTGGTACATTGTTGCTTATTTATCTTGTTATATTATCTTTAACATGTTTATCTCTTTATATGATCTTTTCCCCCCAGATGTTTATTCATAAATAGCCCCATGTGTTTCTATTAAAAGTTTGATCCTGTCTTATCATCTGTTCATGTTCTTGTAGACTTCTCTAATAATTAAGCAAACTGTTGAGAATTTATGTTTAAAAGTTGAAAATAAACTGGTTACCACAGCAACTCACAAACCAGTTTTATGTTAACTGGCAACCCACAGTCCCAGTTGTATATGTGTAGCAACCAGTAAACTCAGATTGTAGCACTGCCACTTTCAGCTGTGTAACAACCAAGTAAAATTGGACCCTAAAATTGCCTTTTTCAGTTGTGTAACAACAAAGTAAACTCATACTCTAGCATTGCCGCTTTGAGCTGTGTGGCAACAATACTTGTGTCAGACACGTAAACTCTGACCTTAGAATTGCCACTTTCAGCTGTGTAAAGGCCAGGTAAACTCAGATCCTATCATTGCCACTTTCAGCTGGGTAACAACCAAGTAAACTCTGACCCTGACATTGCCACTTTCAGCTGTGTAAAAGCCAAGTAAACTCTGACCCTAACATTGCCACTTTCAGCTGTAGGGTCTGTGGTGTATTTAGTTTCCTGTAAGCAATTTTAGCATCACCATTACTCAGCCTGGATTGTGTTGTGTGGTAATATAGGGGTGTATTGTCTGGTAATGTTGTGAGTGTGTTGTGTGACAATATTGGGGTGTATTGTCTAGTAATGTTGTGGGTGTGTTATATGGTAATGTTGTGTGGCTATGTTGTGTAGTGATATTAAGAGTGGTAGTTCTATAAGAGAATCAGTGCATTAATTCAGGCAGTGACACAATGTCCTTCATGAGGGAGGGGTGATGGTGGGGTACTGGAATATGTGTATAACAAAGATGGCATTCAACAGTCAGCTTGTTCCTTCAAAATCTTCAAAACCCCTGAAAGGTCGGTTGGCATGTTGTGGTGTGGTTTACAGCTAAAATGCAATATCTGCACCTTTTAGTCAAACACATCCAGTCGAAGCAAAATATTCATCAGTAGGCTTTGTGAAATTCTTATTAGCTCCTTTGCTGCCAGCAGGTGTCACTTGTATTTGTTCTGTTCTACACAACCACTACATGTTTGGACCTGATGTAACAGTGTATGTAAACCAGTAGATGTTCAAGTAAAATTGGGACACAGAGAGCTTTTAATCATCCTGTCATGTGCGCGCGCGTGCGTGCGTGTGTGAGAGAGAGAGAGAGTGTGTGTGTGTGTGTGCGTGTGTGTGTGCGTGCGCGCGTTAGAGAGAGAGAAAGAGAGCTTTTTTTTTTCATGAATGGTGCATTCTGTTGACTATAGAGAAAAATTACCATTTGGGAATTTTGAATAGTTTCCTTGCTTCAGGGTTTTGTCTCCAGTGTGTTGGATCTGGTGAAACAGGGATAATTAAGAGGATTTGCTTTACTGCACCATGTTTTATCCCATACCTGTTTGATTCTCATCCTTGAGGTGTAAATCCTAGAGACTGCAATGTTGGAATTCTTAAACCCCAGCGGAAAGGAAGTCAGGCTACAGTGCAACCGAAAAAGTCAAGGACCGTTTTCCAGTGGCTCATCAGGCAAATAGGGCTAGACCTGTGCATTTTCTATACCATACAGCACACAGTGGATGCTGTGGTCAGCATCAGGATAACAGCCTTTACTTCCAAGGACATTACCTGGTAGCTATGTTATACTGGTTCAACCTGGCAGCCAATGTCAGTTTCGAAAAAAAAAAAAAAAAACACACATCAGCCTTGATGCGGATCTGAATCCATGCCGTTGGGGCTGCCATGCGAGCGTCTTGCCACTACACTACGTTATCACGTCTCCCATTGTAACAATTTACAGAAAGAAAAAAAAGAACTCATGGTGCAATTTCAATAGTTTGTGACGAATTTTGTCCCAATTCCAAAGTTGTTGATTCAAGCTGTAGGATAAACATGACTTATGAAGATGCCTTATATAAGGATGCATTTTGGTCGTGCGTTTTATTACACTACATTTGTTTCTGCAGCGAGGTGTCGTAGTCATTTGGAGGGACAAGTGTCGTAGTCATTTAGAAGGACAAGTGTGATATTCATTGGGAGTGACAAGTGCTGTAGTCATTTGAAGGGACAAGTGTCGTAGTCATTTAGAAGGACAAGTGTGGTAGTCATTGGGAGTGACAAGTGCTGTAGTCATTTGGAGGGACAAGTGTCGTAGTCATTTAGAAGGACAAGTGTGGTAGTCATTGGGAGTGACAAGTGCTGTAGTCATTTGGAGGGACAAGTGTCGTCATTTAGAAGGACAAGTGTGGTAGTCATTGGGAGTGACAAGTGCTGTAGTCATTTGGAGGGACAAGTGTCGTAGTCATTTAGAAGGACAAGTGTGGTAGTCATTGGGAGTGACAAGTGCTGTAGTCATTTGAAGGGACAAGTGTCGTAGTCATTTAGAAGGACAAGTGTGGTAGTCATTGGGAGTGACAAGTGCTGTAGTCATTTGGAGGGACAAGTGTCGTCATTTAGAAGGACAAGTGTGGTAGTCATTGGGAGTGACAAGTGCTGTAGTCATTTGAAGGGACAAGTGTCGTAGTCATTTAGAAGGACAAGTGTGGTAGTCATTGGGAGTGACAAGTGCTGTAGTCATTTGGAGGGACAAGTGTCGTAGTCATTTGGAGGGACAAGTGTCGTAGTCATTTAGAAGGACAAGTGTGGTAGTCATTGGGAGTGACAAGTGCTGTAGTCATTTGGAGGGACAAGTGTCGTAGTCATTTAGAAGGACAAGTGTGGTAGTCATTGGGAGTGACAAGTGCTGTAGTCATTTGGAGGGACAAGTGTCGTAGTCATTTGGAGGGACAAGTGTCGTAGTCATTTGGAGGGACAAGTGTCGTAGTCATTTGGAGTGACAAGTGTCGTAGTCATTTGGAGGGACAAGTGTCGTAGTCATTTAGAAGGACAAGTGTGGTAGTCATTGGGAGTGACAAGTGCTGTAGTCATTTGGAGGGACAAGTGTCGTAGTCATTTGGAGGGACAAGTGTCGTAGTTATTTAGAGGGACAATTGTGGTAGTCATTGGGAGTGACAAGTTCGATTCGACATGATAACCAAATCCTTTTTTTTTTTTTGTCGTCTAGTGCAGTGTTAGGATAGAGGAAGACAACGAGAGAAGATGCTTGACAGTTTTGTTGCATGGCATGGAGGTGTGGCGGCACACGAACTGATACATGCTGCAGGAGATCGCAGATTATGGAGAGGCATGATCGCCCACGGCAGTGACAAGGCACCTGATGTTGAGTGCAGTGTTAACCTATTGGCTGCGGCCAAAAATGTCTGCTTGATTACGTCGTATTACAAATAAAGAGAATTCCAGAGAAATTTGACTAAAAAGCTCAACAAAATGGTTTTTTGGTTTATTTTCCGCGCTTTTGTGTTTCGCTTTGTTTATTTCTACAAATAAAGAGGTTTGTCAAATAATAATCCAGCACACTGGCAACTATTAATTAACCTCTTTTAACTACAGTGGAAAGGCTGAAAATGCAATGGTACGCTCATGTAATATTATCTTGCAGCCTCTCAGAAAGAATACTAAAGGGCACAGTAGAGTATAAGAGGCAGACCAAGAAAGACATGGATACAGAATTTGACTGCCAGGAGAGGCCTTAGGCATGCAACCTTGAAGTCCATCGCATTTACCGTCAAAGGCGAATAGAGCTGATCCGAAAGCCAACAGCAACTGGTGACGACACGCAGTGTTAGGGAATGATGATGATGATGAATCATGTAGTGGGTTAGCGAAGGTAGTTCATTTCTTTAATTTTTGTAGTCTGTAGGAGTAACACACCAAGGATAAAACTAAAACAGGTACAAATGCCCGGCACCACACTCAACCGCATATATTTTCTATGCTATGAGCGGCAGCAGTAGCCGCATTGGCTGAAATTTGTAATTTTGTGACATGGAAAAATTAACTGCTATCTACATTCGTGTTTGTTTCTGTGTCAGGTTGGCTGTCAGGAGGGTCGCGAAACAAAGTTCTACTGATTTTGGTGGCTCGCTGGTGGAAAAAGGCTGAAGAACACTCGTCTAGTGTGCCCCTCTATCTTTTAAGGATATCGTTCAAATACTCATGACGCGTTATTTGGGATAGGACGAGTTAAGGTTGAACTGGCAGTCAGTTATTTGCTCGTGCTCCGACAAGTGGCTGTAAATCCCTGGGTATCAATCTTCCAGCTTCAGTACCTGGAGGATTTAAAAAAAAAAAATCCATTCGGTGAGAACTCATTACGAAACACTTCCCCAGTCGGTTGACACGCAAGTTTTCTCGGTCCTTGTATTTTATATCCCCCCAACAGAACAGTCTAATATTTTGGGTAGTGATAGGATGGGGTGGAGAATTCCCGGTACATTACGTGGCGCAGTGTGTTAATTTGTATGGGAGATTCCCGCAGAGTGAATTGTTTTGTTTTGTGTCATCATCATCATTATCATCAACCATTTCTACCGTTAAGTTGCGTTCCAGTGCATTTGTGTTTTGTAATCATCATCATCAACCACTTCTGTCGTGAAGTGGCTTGACGTGAAGCGGCGTGGGGAGGAATAATTTGCGTTCCAGTGCAAGGAATAATTCTCGATCCAGTGCATTTGTGTCATCATCAATATCAACAACTACTTCTGCAGTGAAGCGGCGTGGGGAGGAATAATTTGCGATCCAGTGCAACTGTGTTTTGTAATCATCATCATCATCAACTACTTCTGCCGTGAAGCGGCGTGGGAAGGAATTATTTGCGATCCAGTGCATTTGTATTTTGTAATCATCATCATTAACCGCTTCTGCCGTTAAGCGGTGTGGGGAGGAATATTTCTCGATCCAGTGCATCTGTATTTTGTCATCATCAATATCATCCACTACTTCTGCCGTGAAGCGGCGTGGGGAGGAATAATTTGCGATCCTGTGCGTTTATGTTTTGTCATCATAATCATTATCGTCATCTCCTTCTGCCGTCGAGTGGCATGGGGAGGAATATTTTGCGGTCCGGTGCATTTGTGCTTTATCATCATCATCATCATCATTATCATTAACTTTTACTTAAAGCGTCGTGGGGAGGATTAATTTGCAATCCAGTGCATGTATGCTTTGTCATCATCATTATCATCAGCTACTACTGCAATTATGCAGCGTGGGGAGGAATAATTCCCGATCCACTACATTTGTGCTTTGTCATCATTATCACTAACATCAACTACTTCTGCCGTTAAGCGGCGTGGGGAGGAATAATTTGCGTTCCACTTCATTTGTGTTTTGTCATCATCATCATCTACTTCTGCTGTTGAGCGACGTAGGCGAGGGGGGGGGGGGGGGGGGGATAATTTGCGATCTAATTCATTTGTGCTTTGTCATCTTCATTATCATCAACTACTTCTGCCGTTAAGCTGGGTGGGAAGGAATAATTTGCAATCCAGTGCATTTGTGTTTTGTGATCATCTACTTCTGCCGTTAAGCGGCTTCGGGAGGAATAATTTGCGATCCACTGCATTTGTGTTTTGTCATCATCATTACCTACTTCTGCCGTTGAGCGGCGTTAGGAGGAATAATGTGCCATCCAGGGCGTTTGTGCTTTGTCATCATCATCATTATCATCAGCTACTTCTGCCGTTAAGCGGCGTGGGAAGGATTAATTTGCGATCCGCTGCATTTGCGCTTTGTCATCAACATCACTATCATCAACTACTTCTGCTGTTAAGCGGCGTACGGAGGAATAATTGCAGATCCAGTGCGTTTGTGTTTTGTCATCATTATCATCTACTTCTGCCGTTGAGTGACATAGGGAGGATTATTCTGCGATCCAGTGCATTTGTGCCGTATCCTCATCATCATTATCATCAACTTTTACCGTAAA
Organism: Candidula unifasciata; assembly: GCA_905116865.2. NCBI lineage: Eukaryota > Metazoa > Mollusca > Gastropoda > Stylommatophora > Geomitridae > Candidula > Candidula unifasciata. The sequence continues at coordinate 421,725 of CAJHNH020005646.1, forward strand.
GCATTGTGGGGAGGAATAATTTGCGATCCAGTGCATTTGTGTTTTGTCATCATCAATTTCATCAACTACTTCTGCCGTGAAGCGGCGTGGGGAGGAATAATTTGCGATCCAGTGCATTTGTCTTTTGTCATCATCAATATCATCAACTATTTTTGCCGTGAAGCGGCGTGGGGAGGAATAATTTGCGATCCTGCGATCCAGTGCATTTGTGTTTTGTAATCATCATCATCATCAACTACTTCTACCGTGAAGCGGTGTGGGAAGGAATAATTGGTGATCCAGTGCATTTGTGTTTTGTTATCATCATCATCAACCAGAGATGATGTAGAAGAAGTAGATGATGAGGATGACAAAACACAAATGCACTGGATCGCAAATTATTTCTCCCCACGCCGCTCAACGGCAAAAGTAGATGATGATGATGTCAAAATACAAATGCACTGGATCGCAAATAACTTCTCCCCGCGCCGCTCAACGGCAAACGTAGATGATGATGATGACAAAACACAAATGCGCTGGATCGCAAATTATTCGTCCCCACGCCGCTCAACGGCAGAGGTAGATGATGATGATGACAAAACACAAATGCACTGGATCGCAAATTATTCCTCCCCACGCCGCTCAACGGCAAAAGTAGATGATGATGATGTCAAAACACAAATGCACTGGATCGCAAATTATTCGTCACCTACGTCCCGAGAGAAAGTGCAGCCTAGGTCACATTATTATATTTTTCTCTATTCAGTGTATTAATATTGGTATTGTTATTATTATTATATGACAAATGTTTTTTTTCTTAATTTTGTATTCACCGCAAGCACAGGGAATCCTGGAGTACCCCGGGAAGTCCATTATTAGGGGTGTTATGGGTAGGGTTAGTCAGTGTTCCTTTCAAACTGTAACACTCCTATAATAATTGTACTGAACTGTTGTAAAGCTATAGTGAGCTTTGATCAGTTGCAGTGAGCTTTAGTTAGTTGCAGTGAGCGTCTGGTAAATTGCACTGAATTGTTGTTATATTGTAGTGAGCAGCTGGTCATTTGCAGTGAACTTTGGTCAGTTATTGTGAACTGTTTGTCAGTAGCAGTGAGCGTTTGGTAAATTTCACTGAACTGTTGTCCAGCTGCAGTGAGCGTTCGGTCAACTGCACTAAACTGTTGTTCAGTTGCAGAGGGCTTTTCTTTAGTTGTAGTGAGCTGGTTTTCAATTGCTGTTGGCTGTTGGTCAGTTGTAGCGAACTGTTCCTCAGTCACACTGAACTTTAGCTCAGTCACAATGAACTGTCATTTGCATTGAACTTTTGCTTATTTACAATAAACTGTTACTTGAGTTGTAGAGTGCTGTCAATTACAGTGAAGTTTTGGTCAGTGCACTGAACTGTTGCTCAGTTGCACTGAACTGTTGGTCAGGTATGTGAGTTTGTATATCCTGTTTAGACAGGAACGTTTCTGGTTTGACCTTTCTTAGCCTTTAATTGCCTCTCGTCTTGCTACAATGCAGCAGGATATTACAAAGCACGAGCTCCAAAGCCTAATAAATCCCAATAAGAATTGTACTGGTGAACCAAACGAGGCAGTGCATCAACGTCTATCAATATTTATGCTCGGCGGTCTCATTATTTCATTCTCTTTCTATTACCTACTACTTCCCTCGTGATTGTTAGATAACAATTGGTCAGTTCCACCATCCCTCCCCCCACCCTACCCTAACCTATCTTTTCCGAACCTCTAAAATTGGCGCTGCGAAACTAACACGGAATAATAGTCCTCGAGTTAGCTTTCCACAAGCCGCTATCCTCTCCGTGTTGGTATTGTGCGGCAACATTAGAATTTCTCAGTGTGCTGTTGTAGAAGGAAACACTTGAAGCATTCGCGATGGGAACTCACGTGCTGGCACAGAAAGTAAGGTGAGGATAGATGTGAATCCTACAGTGTCCTTCACTTGGAGAATATACACATGGTGAATGGGCCATCTTAAGATGTAGGACAGCGCTATTCAACCAAGTTGGCCTAGATGCCAAAATGTTCAAAAACGGGGATCGTCAAGGGCCAGAGGCTTCAGCTCCAGCATAGAAATATCGAAAATACAATACAGCTAGAATTTATCCGCGGGCCACTTGCTAGGTTTTGGCGGACCAGATTTGGCCCGCGGGCCGCCAGATGAATATCCCTGACAAACACAAACTTCATCTCTGGTCTTGTTTGGTATTGCCATGTGCAGAGCTTTCTATGCCTTTGTATAGCATAGTGGAATACTATCCTCTGCAAAGACAGAAACTAAACAATAATTTCTCACCAATAAAGATAATTCCATAACTTTAGTAACGGATCATTTCATCTATCAAAGTATCAATTTTGACTCTAAAGGAGATGCAACAAAGGAAATGATGATACGGATTGACAAAGCAACAACTTTAAAAGCCTTAAAAAAATATGGAGCTCCAAGTTATACAGCTTTAAGACAAAATTACAAACTAAATTCTAATGTTATTTCAATTGTAACACATGACAGCGAACGTTTGAAAACAATCAAAGATATCGAAACGAAATTTAAATGCATTTGAAAATAAATGCCTGAGAAAAATTGTGAACATAAAATGGGATAAATTGAAAAAAAAAAAAAAAAAACAACAACAACACCGAGTGAGATCAGAAAAATGTCTAGACAAATATCTGTATCGACTGCAATAAGACAAAGAAAGTGTGGATATATTAGGCACACTCTGAGATGAAATGAGCTAAGAATTACAAGTTACACTGAAATGGCAAACGAGCGGTCTGAGAAAAAGAAGACGTCTGAGGGAAACATTAAGAAGAACATTTTTATGAGAGGCAGACAATGCTGGGCTGAACTCCATGTCAGAAGTCTGACTGACTGACTTTCTACCCCACCAGAATATCACACAAGCGATAAACACCCGATGACACTAAGTGCCGCCATGTGGATGAGGATCACCCGTGGAGAGGTCCCAGAAACCACGTTCAACCAGTAGACCATAATTATGGTCAGGATATACTGCGGCCCATGGCAAGAGCCAGAGTAGGGCTTCAAATAACGAAAACTTGCATCCCAAAAAGAGATGAAAAAATGACATAACTAGAGTAGATTTTATACCCCACTAGTACATCACACAAGCGATAAACACCCGATGACACAAAGTGCCACCATGCAGATGAGAATCACCCGTGAAGAGGTCCCAGAAACCGCGTTCTGTCATTAGACCATATTTATGGTCGGGCTATATTGCGGTCCCTGGCAAGAGCCAGGGTGGGGCTTCAACATAACGAAAAATTGCATCTCACAAGGAGATGACTAGGTCACATGACATAACCCGGAGATTTCGAATGGCCTTCTCGGAAAAATTTAATATTATTGGGGCAATAAAGTGCGAAATAAACACCGACTAACACCGACTAACCCCCATATAATATTGGTTTTCCGGGTAATTCCTTAAGAATTCTCGGAGTCGCTGAGATAAGGTGAAATATAATAAAAGGACCCGGAGGGGAGCAACGGAGCATAAGCTCCCAGGTTCATGAACCTATGTTGAGAGATCCTTGTTGACTCAAGGGAAGGAAATGTGCATGTGTAGTTTCAGACACTGAAGTCGAGTCAATTGCAGCACAATGATCTCCCCTCTATTACGGTTGACCAGATCGGAGATAACCATGTAAATGCTCTTTTGTTGCAGATCAAGTCCCTGGGTTGTCGATTTATATGACGGAAATCATTCACACATACAATCAAAACAATCACAGGTTTACTGCAGACGTGATTGTTTCTTCCCCCTCTAGTTATTTACAGCAGGGTAGTAATGATTTCAATCATACAGGCTTCAGGGAAGATGTTTTTTTTTTTTTTACATCAGAAACGACTAAGTGGAGTGACACTGACTGACCTTGTGCAGTTTGATTTTACTACAGCAAAGATTACATTTGCGAGTACTAATTGACACCTCTCAGGAAGTTATATTGTATTGCAACAACGAATATTATGTTTAGTCGGGTAGCACTAACACTTAGGGGCTAATGCCCATTGATGCTCCCATAGCTTGTGGAGTGGTGGCAGTCAGGATCCACCCCCCCCCTGAATTTTAAAGAATACTAAACTGTCCCCTATTCTCAAACCCAGCCATGTTTAGAAATTCTCTTTTCAAGTATGTGTTTGTAATACGACGTTTTTAAAATGTTTTATTATGTCTTTCGTAATTTCCTAGCACCCAGATGACGTCACAGGACAGTCCAATATTTTAGAGGGTGGTAAGACTGGGTTTTCCGACTTTCTGATGCTTTTATCGACCCCAAAACATCTAGAACTGGCCCTAACCCCGACCCACCTACGTCCCGAGAGAAAGTGCAGCCTAGGTCACATGACTGCTTGCAGCTTATCTATCACCCCCTAAAATACTAGACTGTCCCGTGACCTGGGGATTTCCCCTGTTTGGGGAAGGATATTAAGAAAGCACCTATTATTATATTTTTCTCTATTCAGTGTATTAATATTGGTATTGTTATTATTATTATATGACAAATGTTTTTTCTTAATTTTGTATTCACCGCAAGCACAGGGAATCCTGGAGTACCCCGGGAAGTCCATTATTAGGGGTGTTATGGGTAGGGTTAGTCAGTGTTCGTTTCAAACTGTAACACTCCTATAATAATTGTACTGAACTGTTGTAAAGCTATAGTGAGCTTTGATTAGTTGCAGTGAGCTTTAGTTAGTTGCAGTGAGCGTCTGGTAAATTGCACTGAATTGTTGTTATATTGTAGTGAGCAGCTGGTCATTTGCAGTGAACTTTGGTCAGTTATTGTGAACTGTTTGTCAGTAGCAGTGAGCGTTTGGTAAATTTCACTGAACTGTTGTCCAGCTGCAGTGAGCGTTCGGTCAACTGCACTGAACTGTTGTTCAGTTGCAGAGGGCTTTTCTTTAGTTGTAGTGAGCTGGTTTTCAATTGCTGTTGGCTGTTGGTCAGTTGTAGCGAACTGTTCCTCAGTCACACTGAACCTTAGCTCAGTCACAATGAACTGTCATTTGCACTGAACTTTTGCTTATTTACAATGAACTGTTACTTGAGTTGTAGAGTGCTGTCAATTACAGTGAAGTTTTGGTCAGTGCACTGAACTGTTGCTCAGTTGCACTGAACTGTTGGTCAGGTATGTGAGTTTGTATATCCTGTTTAGGCAGGAACTTTCCTGGTTTGACCTTTCTTAGCCTTTAATTGCCTCTCGTCTTACTACAATGCAGCAGGATATTACAAAGCACGAGTCTCGAAGCTTAATAAATCCTAATAAGAATTGTACTGGTGAACCAAACGAGGCAGTTCATCAACGTCTATCAATATTTATGTCCGGCGGTTTCATTATTTCATTCTCTTTCTATTACCTTCTACTTCCCTCGTGATTGTTAGATAACAATTGGTCAGTTCCACCATCCCTCCCTCCACCCACCCTAACCTATCTTTTCCGAACCTCTAAAATTGGCGCTGCGAAACTCACACGGAATAATAGTCTACGACTTAGCTCTCCACAAGCCGCTATCCTCTCCGTGTTGGTATTGTGCGGCAACATTAGAATTTCTCCGTGTGCTGTTGTAGAAGGAAACACTTGGGAGCATTCGCGATGGGAACTCACGTGCTGGCACGGAAAGTAAGGTGAGGATAGATGTGAATCCTACAGTGTCCTTCACTTGGAGACCATACACATGGTGAATGGGCCATCTTAAGATGTAGGACAGCGCTATTCAACCAAGTTGGCCTAGATGTCAAAATGTTCAAAAACAGGGATCGTCAAGGGCCAGAGGCTTCAGCTCTAGCATAGAAAGAGCAAAAATACAATACAGCTAGAATTTATCCTCGGGCTACTTGCTAGGTCTTGGCGGACCAGATTTGGCCCGCGGGCCGCCAGTTGAATATCCCTGACAAACACAAACTTCATCTCTGGTCTTGTTTGGTATTGCCATGTGCAGAGCTTTCCATGCCTTTGTATAGCATAGTGGAATACTATCCTCTGCAAAGACAGAAACTAAACAATAATTTCTCACCAATAAAGATAATTCCATAACTTTAGTAACGGATAATTTCATCTATCAAAGTATCAATTTTGTCTCTCAAGGAGATGCAACAAAGGAAATGATGATACGGATTGACAAAGCAACAACTTTAAAAGCCTTTAAAAAATATGGAGCTCCAAGTTATACAGCTTTAAGACAAAATTACAAACTAAATTCTAATGTTATTTCAATTGTAACACATGACAGCGAACGTTTGAAAACAATCAAAGATATCGAAACGAAATTTAAATGCATTTGAAAATAAATGCCTGAGAAAAATTGTGAGCATAAAATGGGATTGAAAAAAAAAAAAAAAAAAAAAAAAAAAAAAAACAACACCGAGTGAGATCAGAAAAATGTCTAGACAAATATCTGTATCGACTGCAATAAGACAAAGAAAGTGTGGATATATTAGGCACACTCTGAGATGAAATGAGCTAAGAATTACAAGTTACACTGAAATGGCAAACGAGCGGTATGAGAAAAAGAAGACGTCTGAGGGAAACATTAAGAAGAACATTTTTATGAGAGGCAGACAATGCTGGGCTGAACTCCATGTCAGAAGTCTGACTGACTGACTTTCTACCCCACCAGAATATCACACAAGCGATAAACACCCGATGACACTAAGTGCCGCCATGTGGATGAGGATCACCCGTGGAGAGGTCCCAGAAACCGCGTTCAACCAGTAGACCATAATTATGGTCAGGATATACTGCGGAGCCTGGCAAAAGCCAGAGTAGGGCTTGAAATAGCAAAAACTTGAATCCCAAAAAGAGATGAAAAGATGACATAACTAGAGTAGATTTTATACCCCACTAGCACATCACACAAGCGATAAACACCCGATGACACAAAGTGCCACCATGCAGATGAGAATCACCCGTGAAGAGGTCCCAGAAACCGCGTTCTGTCATTAGACCATATTTATGGTCGGGCTATATTGCGGTCCCTGGCAAGAGCCAGGGTGGGGCTTCAACATAACGAAAAATTGCATCTCACAAGGAGATGACTAGGTCACATGACATAACCCGGAGATTTCGAATTAAATTCTCGGAAAAATTTAATATTATTGGGGCAATAAGGTGTGAAATAAACACCGACTAACACCGACTAACCCACATATAATATTGGCATTCCGGGTAATTCTTTAAGAATTCTCGGGGTCGCTGCGATAAGGTGAAACATAATAAAAGAACCCGGAGGGAAGCAACGGAGCATAAGCTAACAGGTTCATGAGCCTATGTTGAGAGATCCTTGTTGACTCAAGGGAAGGAAATGTGCATGTGTAGTTTCAGTCACTGAAGTCGAGTCAATTGCAGCTCATTGATCTCCCCTTTATTACGGTTGACCAGATCGGAGATAACCATGTAAATGCTCTTTTGTTGCAGATCAAGTCCCTGGGTTGTCGATTTATATGACGGAAATCATTCACACATACAATCAAAACAATCACAGGTTTACTGCAGACGTGATTGTTTCTTCCCCCTCTAGTTATTTACAGCAGGGTAGTAATGATTTCAATCTTTTTTTACATCAGAAACGACTAAGTGGAGTGACACACTTACGGGACTGACCTTGTGCAGTTTGAGTAGGATACTACAGGCGAGAAAAGATTACATTCAAACCAGCGTGGCGAAGTACTAATTGACACCTCTCAGGAAGTTATATTTCTTGTATTGCGGGATGAACATGGGATGAGTCCAATATGTTTCAGAGGTGGTAAGACTGGGTTATCGGGGGTCGGTGGCTTTTATCGGCACTGGACACGTCTAGGCCACCCAAAACCCGTGCTGATGCACGAGAGAAAGTGCAGCCATAGGGTGACATGACCTGCTTGAAGATTATTAGCACCCCTACAAATAGTAGATCGGGGGCGTGTGGTGAGATGGTGGGGCAGTGATGTGTGTGCAGGAAGCACCATTATGATACCACCCCTATTATTACAAAAGAAGATGGAGCTTGAATAACATTGCAAAAAACCAGAATGCATATGGCGATACAGACTCGTTACTAGGAAGACCCTGAAATTAAACTCAAAGCCCAGACCAATGCCATTTCGAATTTGATTCTCCAGATTTGAAGAAGTTTTGAGGTCTTGTGTCTTGTGACACCTGATACGGTACAAGCTAGGGTTCTCTTTATAACAGGCAGCTAAAGACTTAATACCCACCAGGCCTAAGCAAAATAAACCATGGATCCCCAAAAAACCATCAAGACTATAGCACGAGAATAGAAGAACAACTAGTACAATGGGGGATGCAGTACACATGTGCAAAAAGAAAGGAGAAACCAAGACAGAGTGATGAAGTATACCAATTATTAACACCCCAGAGAAATAAGAAAGTACACAAGAAATGATAAAAATCCGTTTGTACAAGACGCGTTATAACATAGAGGCAGCATCACAAAAATGGAAGAGATTACGCAATAGTTCAAGGAAAGGGTGGTATTGACAAGGGTTTTCCCCGGCATTTCTTGATGCGTTTATCGAGCCAAGTTGGGACATACTAGTGTACGCGCTGAACACCTAACACCGAAACCCACCTACGTACACGAGCAGAAAGTGCAAGCCCTAGTCCAACTGAACTGCATGCAAGCCTAGGTTCCCAAGGCCATCGACTGTGCTGCATGGCACGTGCAGGGCTATCACCTCCTGAGAATACATGTGAACTGGTTCGCCGTTGACCTGGGGAGTTCCTCTGTTTGGGTATGGAGATTAAGAAATGCACTTCGCAATAGGTAGATGGATATTAGGCCTCTACGGGTCAATGCATTATTTATTGACAAATTTTTAATCAATTAGTATTGATGAGTGAAATTTTTGTTGTTTGTTAATTTTGTTGTCACCGCACAGCACGAGTGATTAATCATCGGAGTTCCGCCGTGCATTAAGTGAAAGTCTATGGAACTGTGCGTGGTTATGGGTAGGGGGCTGTAATTTCGTTGTAGCCTTTCAACTGCCACACTCCTGGATATAGTAATTGTACCGAAATGTATGTGACAAGGCTCATAGTGAAGGCTTTTGATCCAGTTGTGTGCAGTGAGCTTTGGAGTTAGTTACAGTGAACTGTTTGTCGTTGTTGCGTGATTTGTCTGCTAATTGTCACTGAATTGTTGTTATTCGTAGTGAGGGGGGCCTCTGTGTCGTTCAGGTGTGAAGGCTTTGGTGTCAGGGAATTGTGAACTGTTGTTCAGGTACAGTGGAACCATTGGTGTCATAGCAACTGCACTAGTGTGAAGCTGTTGTTTCAGTTGCGGCGGGCTTTTAATTTAGTTGTAGATGAGTCTGGTCTCTTGGCCATTGACTGTTGGGCCTGTTTGGTCGGGAGTTTTAGAGAACTGTTACTGCAGTCATACTAAACTGTTATCGGTCACGATGGGTAACTGTCAGTTGCATTGAAATGCTATATCAAGACCAACGAGCAGCAGTACAGGTTGTAGATGGAGAGACATCAGCACTGGTTTTTGTTACAGTCAAGCAAGGAGTCCGTCAGGGATAGGTGTGCTTGCAGGGGTGGACCGTAATTTGTTACACCTGTACGCGAAAATATAATGAGAAATGTTAGAGATTGATATAAAATAAGGAACAATATGATGCCCTAAATTATCGGTGGTCATCTGAAATACCATGAAATTCGTTATGCTGATGATACAGTATTACTATCAAAATCACAAAATGGTGTAGAAAAACTTATTAACCTCACCTCAAAGAAATAGTGAAAATCATAAACTTATTTCATTAACATGGCAAAAACACAAAGATAAGGCATACAAACAAAACTGCCATGAGAGAACAGAAAATATGTTAATGAGGAAAAGACCTGGAAGTTGGTGGACAATTTCGAACCTATCTTGGGTCACTGGTTACCAACAATGGTGGGACACAAATGAAAGAAATTAAACGGCGACTATCATTGCTCTTCACAAGACTAAAACAACTGAATACGTTGATTATGGAATTGTACAGATAGAATTACAAAGGTCAGATTTTTAAGAGCATGCATCTTTCCCATGGCAACAACTTACGCCTGTGAGACCTGGAACTTACTAAACAAGCGGAACAGCGCATTTATAAATGCATTTGATATAAATGTTACAGACAGGTTCTAAGAATATCTTGGGTAAAGAAAAGAACAAATGACATCCATACTTCAAGAGCTGAATATTGAAGAGGGTTGGCTAGTAAAGACAGCTAAAACAAAGAAACATTGAAATATTTTGGTCACTTGAAAAACGTCATGGATTGCTAGAGAGAACCATAATGGAGGGGTTTGACCTGCTCGGTGGGAGCGCTAGTTGAATATCCCTAGTAGGAGCTGGGTGCAGGGGGGCTGTGGAAGTGTGATGTCATACGATGGCTGTATAAGACGCAAAAAATAGGGCACGTCGTTAGGAAGGTTTTCGGAGGAGTTGTTAAGTAAGACGACGTTACCGCGAGTGATTATTGATCTCTTGAGATTGTTAGAAACTTTATTGTTATTCCTTATGATTTGATGACAAGAGTTCGATACATTAAAAAAGCATAATTACAGAAAAACCACAGACAAATGTCCTGTAGTAAGGGGGGAAGACCCATCCTCGGGGTTTTTTGATTACGATCCATCTGGGGAGCTCCGTCAAACTCTAAAATCTCTATAAATTCTTTTACCCCCACTTTGACATCACACAAGCGTATAGAACACCCGATGAATACTACTCTACCGTCCATGTGATGCAGGGATCACCCGTGGAGGGGTCCCTTAGGAAACCTCTGTTCAAAGCCTAGTAAACCAAATTTATGGTCAGGCTATACTGCGCCACCTGGCAAGTAGCCAGATTAGGGCTCAAATATTTATCCAGTGTGCTTGTTGTTAGGGAAACACTTAGGTGGTTGCTTTCGCGATGGGTTAACTTCACAGTGCTGTGCACGGAAAGTAAAGGTGAGGTATAGATGGGAATCCTACTAGTGTCCTTCACTTTGAGACGCTAGACCATGGTGTGCAGATGGGCTCCGTCTTAATGTGTAGGGTACAGGGCTATTCAACTAAGTTGTGTGCTTAGATGCCCAAATGTTCAAACAAACGGGATTCGTCACATGGGTCCAGATGTGCTTCAGCTCCAGCATAGAAAGGAACTTTCCTGGTTGCCCTTTCTTCCCTTTAATTGCCTCTCGCTTCTACAATGCCGGGTTATTACAAACAGACTCAAGCTTAATAAACCCCAAATAAGAATTTTAGGGGTAAACCCAAACGAGGCGTTATAACTCTTAAATATTTATTCGGCGGTTCATTTTTCATTCTTTTTCTATTCCTTTTACTTCCCGTGATTTGGATAACTTTGGCAGTTCCCCCACCCCCCCCACCCCCCCCAACCTTTTTCCGAACCCCCAAAATTTGGGGCCTCCCCCAAACTCACACGAATAAAATCTCGGTTAGCTTTTTACAACCGCATCTCTCCGTGTTGGTTTGCGGCAACATTAAAAATTTCTAGGCTGTTGTAAAAGGAAAACCTTAGGGCATTGCAGGGGAACTCACGGCGGGCAGGAAGAAAGTGGGATAGATGGGGAACCCTACATTTCCTTTATTTGGGGGCCCGCACAGGGTGGGAGGGGCCATTTTAGATTGGGACGGGCTATTCAACTAATTTGGTTTAGATCCAAAATGTTAAAAAACGGGGATCGTAAGGGCCAAGCTTCAGCTCCAGCAAGAAAGATCAAAAATACAAAAAGTAAATTTTATCCCGGGCCACTTGTACCCCTTGGGGGCCAGTTTTGGCCCCGGGGGGCCCCCATTTTTAATACCCCTGAAAAAAACTTCAATTCTTTTTTTTTGGGTAGAGGCAGGCTTTCCAGCCTTTTTAACATGTGGAATACTATCCTTTAAAAAAAAGAAGAAAAAAAACAAATTTTCCAAAAAAAAATTTTAACGGTAAGGGGATTTTCTCTATAAAAGATCTTTTATTTTCAAAAGGAAACAAAAAAGAGATAAAACCCAGGCACAATTTGCCTTAAAAATATGGGGGGTCCAAGAACCTTTAAACAAATTTAAAACAAAATTTTAATGTTATTCCCCCCTTTGAAAGACAGGAAAATTTGAAAAAATCAAAGAATGAAAAGGAATTAAATGATTTAAAAAACCTAGAAAAAAAACATAAAAAGGGAGAAAAAAAAAAAAAAAAAAAAACCAGTGAGATCAGAAAATGCGCAAATTCGTTCGACTGCAAAAAGAAAAAAGTTGGGAATTAGGAAACTCCAGAGAAATGACAAGAAAAATAAAATAAAGGGGGAAAAGGCGAAAAAAATTTAAAACTTAAAAATTTTTACCCCTATATTTGGTTTCCGGGGAATTCCTTAAGAATTCTGGAGTCGCTGGATAGGTGAAAATAATAAAAGAACCCGGGGGGGAAACAACGGGGCAAAGCTCCCAGGTTCTTTCCCCTATTTGAAATCCTTGTTGATCAAGGGGGGGAAATGGCATGTGTAGTTTTAGTCACTAAAATCAGCAATTGCAGCTAATATCTCCCCTTTTAGGTTTACCCCTGGGGAAACCATGTAAAAACTTTTTTTTAGATCAAGTCCCTGGGTTGTGAAATTTTTATGACGGAAAACATTACAAACAAACAAAACAACAAGGTTTCTGCAGACGTGATCGTTTCCTCTCCTCTAGTTATTTACAGCAGGTTAGTAAAGTATTTCAATCATGCGAGTACTAATTGACACCTCTCAGGAAGTTATATTGTATAGGTGCAACAACGAATATTATGTTTAGCTACGGCCAAGCACTAACACTTAGGGCTAATGCCCATCTGATACTCCCATAGCTTGCTGATGTGGTGGCAGTCACGGGATCCGACCCCCCCCCCCCCCCCCCTGAATTTCCGAAAGAATACTCAAAACTGTCCCCTATACTCAAACCCAGCCATGTTTAGAATTCTCTTTTTCAAGTATGTTTTTGTAATACGACGTATTTAAAATGTTTTATTATGTCTTTCGTAATTTCCTAGCACCCAGAGGACATCACAGGACAGTCCAATATATTAGAGGGTGGTAAGACTGGGTTTTCCGACTTTCTAATGCTTTTATCGACCCCAAAACATCTAGAACTGGCCCTAACCCCGGCCCACCTACGTCCCGAGAGAAAGTGCAGCCTAGGTCACATATCTGTTTGCAGCTTATCTATCACCCCCTAAAATACTAGACTGTCCCGTGACCTGGGGATTTCCCCTGTTTGGGGAAGGATATTAAGAAAGCACCTATTATTATATTTTTTCTCTTTTTAGTGCAGTTTTATTGTTATTGTTATTATTATTATATGACAAATGTTTTTTGTTTTTGTTTTAATTTTGTATTCACCGCAAGCACAGGGAATCCCGGAGTTCCCCGGGAAGTCCAGTATTAGGGGTGTTATGGGCAGGGTTAGTTGGTGTTCCTTTCAAACTGTAACACTCCTATAATAATTGTACTGAACTGTTGTGAAGCTTTAGTGAGCTTTGATCATTTGCAGTGAGCTTTAGTTAGTTGCAGTGAGCGTCTGCTAAATTGCACTGAAGTGTTGTTATATTGTCGTGAGCAGCTGGTCATTTGCAGTGAACTTTGATCAGTTATTGTAAACTGTTTGTCAGTAGCAGTGAGCGTTTGGTAAATTCCACTGAACTGTTGTCCAGCTGCAGCGAGCGTTCGGTCAACTGCACTAAACTGTTGTTCAGTTGCAGAGGGCTTTTCTTTAGTTGTAGTGAGCTGGTTTTCAATTGCTGTTGGCTGTTGGTCAGTTGTAGCCAACTGTTCCTCAGTCACACTGAACTTTAGCTCAGTCACAATGCACTGTCATTTGCATTGAACTTTTGCTTATTTACAGTGAACTGTTACTTGAGTTGTAGAGTGCTGTCAATTACAGTGAAGTTTTGGTCAGTGCACTGAACTGTTGCTCAGTTGCACTGAACTGTTGGTCAGGTATGTGAGTTTGTATATCCTATTTATACAGGAACTTTTCTGGTTTGACCTTTCTTAGCCTTTAATTGCCTCTCGTCCTATTACAATAAAGCAGAATATTACAAAGCACGAGCCTCGAAGCTTAATAAATCCCAATAAGCATTGTACTAGTGAACCAAACGAGGCAGTTCATCAACGTCTATCAATATTTATGTCCGACGGTCTCATTATTTCATTCTCTTTCTATTACCTTTTACTTCCCTCGTGATTGTTGGATAACAACTGGTCAGTTCCACCACACCACCCCCCACCCGCCCTAACCTATCTTTTCCGAACCTCCAAAATTGGCGCTGCAAAACTCACACGGAATAATAGTCTACGAGTTAGCTCTTCACAAGCCGCTTTCCTCTCCGTGTTGGTATTGTGCGGACACATTAGAATTTCTCAGTGAGCTGTTGTAGAAGGAAACACTTAGGAGCATTCGCGATGGGAACTCACGTGCTGGCATGGAAAGTAAGGTGAGGATAGATGTGAATCCTACAGTCCTTCACTTGGAGACCAGACACATCGTGGATGGGCCATCTTAAGATGTAGGACAGGGCTATTCAACTAAGTTGGCTTAGATGCCAAAATGTTCAAAAACGGGGATCGTCGAGGGCCAGAGGCTTCAGCTCCAGCATAGAAGGATCGAAAATACAATACAGCTAGAAATTATCCGCGGGCCACTTGCTAGGCGTTGGCGGGCCAGATTTGACCCGCGGGCCGCTAGTTGAATATCCCTGATGTAGGAGCTTCCTATGGGAAGTGCGATGTCATAGCGGATAAGAAAAAAAAAAAGGGCACGTCGTTATAAATGAACAGCATGTTTAAGTAAAGGACGTACCAGGTGAGGAACTCTTGAGATTGTAGAAACTTATATTTCCTTTGAAAAAAAAAAGTCGATACATTGAAATAAGCAGAATTACAGAAAAACACACACAAATGTTTGGTGGAAGGGTAGAGGTGGGGAGGGGGTTCTTTTTTATTACACACCATCTGGGGAACTCCGAAATCTATCTCTATCTTCTTTTACCCCACCAGGACATCAGACAAGAGATAAACACCCGATGGCACTAAGTGCCGCCATGTGGATGAGGATCACCCGTGGAGAGGTCCCAGAAACCGCGTTCAACCAATAGACCATAATTATGGTCAGGCTATACTGCGGCCCCTGGCAAGAGCCAGAGTAGGGCTTCAAATAACGAAAAATTGAATCCCAAAAAGAGATGACAAGATGACATAACTAGAGTAGATTTTATACCCCACTAGCACATCACACAAGCGATAAACACCCGATGACACAAAGTGCCACCATGCGGATGATAATCACCCGTGGAGAGGTCCCAAAAACCGCGTTCAGTCATTTGACCATATTTATGGTCGGGCTATATTGCGGTCTATATTCAGACTTATTAGAAACTTATACTGGGAGCAAGAAGCAACAGTAAGATATGACATCATCTGCTCACCCCAGATAGAGATCAAGAGAGGAGTAAGACAAGGATGTGTGCTGTCGCCTAGCCTTTTCAACTTATGTACAGAAACCATTTTTAAAGAAATTGTAGAATTACCAGGACTGCACATCTATGGTAGAATAATAAACAATCTGAGATATGCTGACGACACAGTGTTGCTGGCAGAGAGTGAGCATGAGTTGCAAGACCTAGTGGAGCAAGTAAACAGAAGGAGTGCAGAATTTGGATTAGATATAAATTTGAAAAAGACAAAAACCATGATATTTAGCAAAGAAAAAAATCAGCTAACAATGAATATCACAGTGAACGGGGTGAAATTGGAACAAGTTAAAAATTTCTTATATCTTGGACAAGTAATAACATATGACGGCAGAAGTGAAACAAAAGTCAAGAAAAGAATAGGGATGGCCAAAAACATTTTCAACAACATGCAAAAGTTACTGACATCAAGAGAAATAAGCAATACATTAAAAATGAGAATTGTTAAATGTTATGTATTCTCAACCTTACTGTATGGCACAGAGACATGGACAATGAACAAACAACTGGAAAATCGTATCAATTCTATGGAGATTTGGATATACAGAAGATTAGGTCGTATTTCATGGAAACAAAAGCTATCAAATACAGAGGTACTGTGGAAATTGGGAATGAAAAGAGAGTTGCTATGTGAAAAAAAAAAAAAAAGAGACAAGTGACATATTTTGGCCACATTAAAAGACATAACAGTATTGTAAAGATCATCCTAGAGGAAAAGGTTCAAGGTAGGCGAGCAAAAGGCAGACAGCGTTACAAGTGGGAGGATAACATCAAGAGATGGACGAACAGCAGTATGAGTGAGTGTACATCAAGGGCAAGAGACAGGGCTTGTTGGAGATCCATTGCAGCCAGCCTTCATTGTGGAGACGGCACCTGATTGATTGATTGATATATTGCGGTCCCTGGCAAGAGCCAGGGTGGGGCTTCAACATAAGAAAAGCTGCATTTCACAAGGAGATGACTAGGTCACATGACATAAACCAGAGATTTCGAATAGAATTCCCAGAAAAATCCAATATTATTTGGGCAATAAGGTGCGAAATAAACATCGACTAACACTAACCCTAACCCCCATATAATATTGACTTTCCGGGTAATTCCTTAAGAATTCTCGGAGTCGCTGAGATAAGGTGAAATATAATAAAAGAACCCGGAGGGAAGCAACGGAGCATAAGATCCCAGGTTCATGTGCCTATGTTTAGAGATCCTTGTTGACTCAAGGTAAGGAAATGTGCATGTGTAGTTTCAGTCACTGAAGTCGAGTCAATTGCAGCTCAATGATCTCCCCTCTTTTACGGTTGACCAGATCGAAGATAACCATGTAAATGCTCTTTTGTTTCAGATCAAGTCCCTGGGTTGTTGAATTATATGACGGAAATCCTTCACACATACAATCAAAACAATCACAGGTTTACTGCAGCGTGATTGTTTCTCCCCCCTCTAGTTATTAACAGCAGGGTAGTAATGATTTTAATCAAACAGGCTTCAGGAAAGATGTCTTTTTGACCTTGTGCAGTTTGATTTTACTACAGCATAGATTAAATTTGCGAGTACTAATTGACACCTCTCCGGAAGTTATATTGTATTGCAACAATGAATATTATGTTCAGCCGGGAGCACTAACACTTAGGGGCTAATGCCCATTGATGCTCCCATAGCTTTTGGAGTGGTGGCAGTCAGGATCCACCCCCCTGAAATTTAAAGAATACTAAACTGTCCCCTATACTCAAACCCAGCCATGTTTAGAAATTCTCTTTTCAAGTTTGTGTTTGTAATACGACGTTTTGAAAATGTTTTATTATGTCTTTCGTAATTTCCTAGCTCCCAGATGACGTCACAGGACAGTCCAATATTTTAGAGGGTGGTAAAACTGGGTTTCCCGACTTTCTGATGCTTTTTTCGACCCCAAAACATCTAGAACTGGCTCTAACCCCGACCCACCTACGTCCAGAGAGAAAGTGCAGCCTAGGTCACATATCTGTTTGCAGCTTATCTATCACCCCCTTAAATACTAGACTGTCCCGTGACCTGGGGATTTTCCCTGTTTGCGGAAGGATATTAAGAAAGCACATATTATTATATTTTTTCTCTATTTAGTGCAGTTTTATTGTTATTGTTATTATTATTATATGACAAATGTTTTTTGTTTTTGTTTTAATTTTGTATTCACCGCAAGCACAGGGAATCCCGGAGTTCCCCGGGAAGTCCAGTATTAGGGGTGTTATGGGTAGGGTTAGAAGGCGTTCCTTTCAAACTGTAACACTCCTATAATAATTGTACTGAACTGTTGTAAAGCTTTAGTGAGCTTTGATCAGTTGCAGTGAGCTTTAGTTAGTTGCAGTGAGCGTCTGCTAAATTGCACTGAAGTGTTGTAATATTGTCGTGAGCAGCTGGTCATTTGCAGTGAACTTTGATCAGTTATTGTGAACTGTGTGTCAGTAGCAGTGAGCGTTTGGTAAATTCCACTGAACTGTTGTCCAGCTGCAGCGAGCGTTCGGTCAACTGCACTAAACTGTTGTTCAGTTCGTTCGTTCGTTCAAAGTGAAAAAAAAAGTAAAAAATCGGACGCTTCAGCGTGCCACTGGGGCGTTGCTTTATTTGCGTCCTCCTTTCTGGGCGGGTTTGTATTGAGGCGTGTTTTTGCGCCTTTTGTTTGCCACTTGTCCTCCTTGCCATTTTCGGTGTTGGAGCTGATTCCTTAGCTGGTTGTCAGTCACGTAGTCACTGATCCCATCAGGGCAGTCGCCAAGAGCAACCTCTCGAAACAAATAAGCCAGCACTGAAGCTACCAACCACAAGGACCTTTTCAGGGCCCCACTTAACTTCTTTTTTTTTTGTGCTTTTTTTCTATTTTTTCACCTCTTACATGTGTAGTGGTCTGAGTTTTTGATTTTTTTTTTTTGCCTCTTTTTTTTTTGGGGTATTTTTGTTTGTGTTTTTTAGCCTTGCCGTTTTTGTTTTTTGGCTTTCTTTTTTTTTTTTTTTTCAATTTTTTATCCAGTTTTCTTCTGGCCACACATGGTATAGCGATAGTTGGAATAAAACACAGGGTTTGTAAAAAAAACTAGAGGGCAGGAATGCTCCGTAGGAATATATAGTGAGGTCGAAGGATTGAGAGAGATAGATAGCTTGCTAGGTAGTTGGAGAGAGAAGTGGGACCCCATGGTTGGGTTCCCCTGGCTGACATCATTTGGTAGGTCAGGCGGCTGGTCTGTTTGATGTTCGGCCATCTAGGTTAACGCTTGGGGCGTGTCCTCGCCTGCCGATCGGCTGATGAATTGCTTCACCATTTTGTGCATCTCAGGGCTGCCACTTGTTTTGAGACAAGCTTTAACGGTCATGGGTCTGCCATACTTTTCAAAGTGGTTCACCAGTTCTGTTCGCTGTGCTTTGTATTTGCTGCACGATATCAGAAAGTGTTCCACGGTGTTGAGTTTCCAGCATTCCGTGCACATCGGGTTACTGGATCTCTCTTTCCAGGTCCCAAATCGCAGTCTCCACAGTGTGTTGATGGTTGGTATTTTTGTGGGTTCCGTGACTTGGGACCTGTAGCTGGGTTCTTTGAGTAGCCGGTGCGCGTGTCGCCCTTTTGTGCATCGTTCCTACTGTTGTATCCACATTGTACGGACGTACTCTTTGATGCGGGCCTTGCCCTCATTTTTGCCCAGTCCGATATCTAGGAAGTTGTTGCTGACGGTCCCTCTCTTTGCCGCCTGGTCCGCCCGTTCGTTACCCGGGATACCTCTGTGGGCGGGTATCCATGCCAGAGTGACGGGGCAGCCCATTCGGCAGAGTTCGGTGGTGATAGTCAGAATCCTTTCCTTGATGTCGGGTCGGGAGCATTTCCCTAGTCCTTCCAGGGCCATTACCGAGGACAGGGAGTCTGAGAAAATAATTAGTTTGGTCGGTGGGTCACCCGCCACTGCTTCTAGGGCTTTAAGTATTCCTATAAGCTCGGCGGTGCAGACCGCTGCGTGGGCAGGCAGTCTGTAGTGGCGTTCCAGGGCCCGGTCGGGTATGACTATCCCGGCACCGACCTCTCCATTTTGATCTTTGGATCCGTCGGTGTAGACTGCTAGGGAGCCAGCAGCTAGTGTGTTGATGTACTCGCCTGCTAGGCTCCTAGCTTCGTCGGGGTCGGATCTTCTGGAGATTTTTCTGGCGAGGCCGGTGTCGGTTGTCGGCAGCCGTAGTTCTCGCGGGGGGACGGTACGTGTGAATTTTCTGTGGCAGAAAATTACTTCAGCTACTTCTGTTCTCTGTGTTTCCCTGGCGGTAATCCAGGCTGTCGGCCGTCCAAATTTTGATATTGGTTTGGTCCTGTCTTCCCACAGGTATTGATTGGTTTGGAAGGCTTTGGTGGCTGGGTGATCGGGGCGGAGACCCGTGCTCATCCAATAACTGTATACTAGCTGTTTCCTTCTAAGCTTCAAAGGGGGGACACCTAGGGCGACTTCCATAGCTTCCCTGCTGGTTGATCTGTTGACGCCTAGGATGATTGAAAGGGCCTGGCACTGGATACTGTCTAGTTTCTTCAGAGTGGTGTTGTATGCAGCACCGTAGACTATGGAGCCGTAGTCTAGGTTCCCCCTTATGAACGCTTTGTAGAAAAGTAGCATCGTTTTCGTGTGGGCTCCCCAATCATACCGAGATACCGGGTGTGGGATCTCCTAGCAATCGGACGGTTATGGATGGTCAGCCGGCAGTCGTGTTCACTACATAGTTTGGAGCGTTTGTTGTTAAAGACCATTAGTGTCGACTTGTTCACGTTGATTTTAAAACCCCATTTGACCATCAATTTTGCCACGTTGTTGAGTTCTTTTTGTAACTTCTTGCTGGCGGCGCTTACTTCGCGCCCGCTGCACCACAGAGCACAGTCATCAGCAAACTGTGACAGCTCTACCTCAGGGCTGGTAATCTCCTGTAGCAGATCATTTACCATGATGTTGAATATCATCGGTGAGATCACCGAGCCCTGGGGGGGGGGGGGGGGGGTGCCGTTCTCCTGTATGTGCGATCTGGAAACACTGTTTCTCACCGCAACTGTGAATGTTCTGTCCTGGAGGAAGTTTCGCACGTATTGGAGGGTTCGGCCAGCCACGCCTACTTTGTGGAGTTTGGCTATGGCCGCCTCTCTCCAGCAGTTGTTCAGTTGCAGAGGGCTTTTCTTTAGTTGTAGTGAGCTGGTTTTCAATTGCTGTTGGCTGTTGGTCAGTTGTAGCGAACTGTTCCTCAGTCACACTAAACTTTAGCTCAGTCACAGTGAACTGTCATTTGCATTGAACTTTTGCTTATTTACAGTGAACTGTTACTTGAGTTGTAGAGTGCTGTCAATTACAGTGAAGTTTTTGTCAGTGCACTGAACTGTTTGCTCAGTTGCACTGAACTGTGAGTTTGTATATTCTGTTTATACAGGAACTTTTCTGGTTTGACCTTTCTTAGCCTTTAATTGCCTCCCGTCTTACTACAATGCAGCAGGATATTACAAAGCACGAGCCTCGAAGCTTAATAAATCCCAATAAGAATTCTACTGGTGAACCAAACGAGGCAGTTCATCAACGACTATCAATATTTATGCTCGGCGGTCTCATTATTTCATTCTCTTTCTATTACCTTCTACTTCCCTCGTGATTGTTGTATAACAATTGGTCAGTTCCACCACCCACCCCCCACCCCACTCTAACCTATCTTTTCCGAACCTCCAAAATTGGCGCTGCGAAACTCACACGGAATAATAGTCTACGAGTTAGCTCTTCACAAGCCGCTATCCTCTCCGTGTTGGTATTGTGCGGACACATTAGAATTTCTCAGTGAGCTGTTGTAGAAGGAAACACTTAGGAGCATTCGCGATGGGAACTCAAGTGTTGGCATGGAAAGTAAGGTGAGGATAGATGTGAATACTACAGTCCTTCACTTGGAGACCAGACACATGGTGGATGGACCATCTTAAGATGTAGGACAGGGCTATTAAACTAAGTTGGCTTAGATGCCGAAATGTTCAAAAAACGGGGATCGTCGAGGGCCAGAGGCTTCAGCTCCAGCATAGAAAGATCGAAAATACAATACAGCTAGAAATTATCCGCGGGCCACTTGCTAGGCGTTGGCGGGCCAGATTTGACCCGCGGGCCGCCAGTTGAATATCCCTGATGTAGTAGCTTCCTATGGGAAGTGCGATGTCAAAGCTGATAAGAAAAAAAAAGGGCACGTCGTTATAAATGAGCAGCATGTTAAATAAATGGACGTACCAGGTGAGGAACTCTTGAGATTGTAGAAACTTATATTTCCTTTGAAAAAAAAAAGTCGATACATTGAAATAAACAGAATTACAGAAAAAAAACACACAAATGTTTGGTGGAAGGGTGGAGGTGTGGAGGTTTTTTTTTTTTATTACACACCATCTGGGAATTTCCGAAATCTATCTTCTTTCTACCCCACCAGGACATCACACAAGCGATAAACACCCGATGACACTAAGTGCCGCCATGTGGATGAGGATCACCCGTGGAGAGGTCCCAGAAACCGCGTTTAACCAGTAGACCATAATTATGGTCAGGATATACTATGGCCCCTGACAAGAGCCAGAGTAGGGCTTGAAATAACGAAAACTTGCATCCCAAAAAGAGATGAAAAGATGACATAATTAGAGTAGATTTTATACCCCACTAACACATCACACAAGCGATTGACACCCGATGACACAAAGTGCCACCATGCGGATGAGAATCACCCGTGGAGAGGTCCCAGAAACCGCGTTCTGTCATTAGACCATATTTATGGTCGGGCTATATTGCGGTCCCTGGCAAGAGCCAGGGTGGGGCTTCAACATAACGAAATATTGCATCTCACAAGGAGATGACTAGGTCTCATGACATAACCCGGAGATTTCGAATGGAATTCTCGGAAAAATTTAATATTATTGGGGCAATAAGGTTGGAGATAAACACCGACTAACACTAACATTAACCCCCATATAATATTGGCTTTCCGGGTAATTCCTTAAGAATTCTCGGAGTCGCTGAGATAAGGTGAAATATAATAAAAGAACCCGGAGGGGAGCAACAGTGCATAAGCTCCCAGGTTCATGCGCCTATGTTGAGAGATCCTTGTTGACTCAAGGAAAGGAAATGTGCATGTGTAGTTTCAGTTACTGAAGTCGAGTCAATTGCAGCTCAATGATCTCCCCTCTATTACGGTTGACCAGATTGGAGATAACCATGTAAATGCTCTTTTGTTGCAGATCAAGTCTCTAGGTTTTCGAATTATATGACGGAAATCATTCACACACACAATCAAAACAATCACAGGTTTACTGCAGACGTGATTATTTCTCCCCCTCTAGTTATTTACAGCAGGGTAGTAATGATTTCAATCAAACAGGCTTCAGGAAATATGTCTTTTTTTTTTTAACATCAGAAACGACTAAGTGGAGTGACACTGACTGACCTTGTGCAGTTTGATTTTACTACAGCAAAGATTACATTTGCGAGTACTAATTGACACCTCTCAGGAAGTTATATTGTATTGCAACAACGAATATTATGTTCAGCCGGGAGCACTAACACTTAGGGGCTAATGCCCATTGATGCTCCCATAGCTTGTGGAGTGGTGGCAGTCAGTATCCACCCCCCTGAAATTTAAAGAATACTAAACTGTCCCCTATACTCAAACCCAGCCATGTTTAAAAATTCTCTTTTTAAGTATGTTTTTGTAATACGACGTTTTTAAAATGTTTTATTATGTCTTTCGTAATTTCCTAGCACCCAGATGACGTCCCAGGACAGTCCAATATTTTAGAGGGTTGTAAGACTGGTTTCCCGACTTTCTGATGCTTTTATCGACCCTAAAACATCTAGAACTAGCCCTAACCCCGACCCACCTTAGTCCCGAGAGAAAGTGCAGCCTATGTCACATATCTGCTTGCAGCTTATCTATCACCCCCTAAAATACTAGACTGTCCCGTGACCTGGGGATTTCCCCTGTTTGGGGAAGGATATTAAGAAAGCACCTATTATTATATTTTTTCTCTATTTAGTGCATTATTATTGTTATTATTATTATATGACAAATGTTTTTTTTTTGGTTTTAATTTTGTATTCACCGCAAGCACAGAGAATCCCGGAGTTCCCCGGGAAGTCCAGTATTAGGGGTGTTATGGGTAGGGTTAGTCGATGTTCCTTTCAAACTGTAACACTCCTATAATAATTGTACTGAACTGTTGTGAAGCTATAGTGAGCTTTAGTTAGTTACAGTGAACTGTTAGTCAGTTGCAGTGAGCGTCTGGTAAATTGCACTGAATTATTGTTATATTGTAGTGAGTAGCTGGTCATTTGCAGTGAACTTTGGTCAGTTATTGTGAGCTGTTTGTCAGTAGCAGTGAGCGTTTGGTAAATTCCACTGAACTGTTGTCCAGCTGCAGTGAGCGTTTGGTCAACTGCACTGAACTGTTGTCATATCTTGCTCCAGGAAAGGGACCTCTGAACATGCGACCTATTGGTCTTCTTGGGGCTGTTGTACTGCCCTTTGAACTCATCTTGTGTCTCAGATCATTGTCCAAAAGATGCAACGTGTATTGGTCAAAAGAAATATACATCACAACTTTACATTAAACAGACACAACACAAGTATTGTCCAGCAAAAACAAAATTACTGGGCAAATGCAGAAAAAGGAGGAAATCTTGACAAGGTTTTATGGTGTGATTTTGTGACTTAGTGTACCCATGATTATTAACTTTGGCATTATCTTTGTTTCAGATATGATGCCCAAAACTGACAGAGATTGTAGGCTCTAAACGGACAGCTCATATGCTTGCTTCCGAGAAGTCAGTCAACATGATAACGGTGTCTTAGCTTATTGTTTCTCATCACATGCCGATCGATTTCCATGGTTAGTGTTTTATTTATCTCTTGGTGTCCCATGACGTGCCAAGAGATATCCGTACTTAGTGACAACAGGTCTTAGCAGATTGCCTCTCTAGACATGCCAAGTCAACACAAACTGTGACTAGAAAGCTGAATGGAGGGAAGGAAAAAACACATACAAATACAACCAAAAAATGCTTCCCGTGCTGGTTTCAGTGCGCTATTATGGGACAGAATTGACCCCCTGCTTCCCTAACAAGCATGTTGTAAGAAGCGACTAATTATGGAGGATTTTCTTTCAAACTGGAGTGCATTTGCTTGAGAGGCAGCAAGCCAACAGTCTGCATACAAATAAGCCACATCTTTCAAATGGATGTGCACACAAAACTCAAGTTAGCAGATTGCCTCTTAAGACATGCTAACACAAACTATGACTAGAGAGCTGAATAGAGGGAATGAAAAAAATACACACAAATACAACCAAAAGTTGCTGCCCGTGTGGGTTTCAGGGCCCCATTGTGGGATGGAATTGACCCACTGCCTCCCTAACAAGCATGTTGTAAAAATTGACTAATTATGGCGGGTTTTCTTTGAAGTTGGAGTGCATTTGCTTGAGAGGCAGGGAGCCAACAGTCTTCATACAAATAAGCCACATCTTTCAAATGGATGTGCACACAAAACTCAAGTTCTAGAACAAGACTAAAAAAGTACAGACATGGATACACAACTAGAGTTTACAGCCTATGAACAGTTGAAAAAGACAACAGCTAAATGTTTAAAGTCTTTATCAATGAAATGTTCATTGTATGTGCATGTACCTTCTCCATTCCCTCATTTGAACTTTTTAGTCACTATTTTAGATTCAGTACTTTTTGATATCAGCTAAGGAAATCAGACCGGATGAAAAGTAGAACTTTTCAGCTTCACATTATCGCAAATGATAAGTGAATATTATGGCTAAGAAGTCTTCATCAGCACATGATATGAATTAAAAGTGTTTCATTTACAGACAGAAATATACAAAAATCACTTAACTGGGATCTCTTCTGGGGTCTGTCTGGTATCAGCTAGACTGCACTTATTCCTGTTTACAAGTTGCACTTATTCCTATTTACAAGTGTGGCAGTGTCTAGAGTGATGATTAACTCATTAACTGCTAGGCCAAACGTTTTCCATGGCAGAATATACACTGTTTCCGTAAAGTCAAAAGTGCACCATGACGGACACAGTGTATTTCTTTGTTCATATACGTTTTACCTGTAATGTCTGGTGTTACATATTTTTGGTTGCCACAGTTGTTTTAAAGTGTGTTTGGGCTTATCTGAAATTCTTTCGTAAAAGAAATGGAGGAGTTCAAGGAGAGACGATTCTTGACAGCATTTCCTTATGGCCTTTAAATAATTGTAGCAAGGGATTTATGTTCTTGAGATAACACAAAGGGAATATGTATGGTTGTTAGTAAACTTTGGCAAGGCACTTGATGCTGGTTATACAGCTGCTTGAAGTTTGGCCAGAATTGAACTGATATAGTACTACATTCATGTAAACACACTGCCTCAGTGTTTAGTTCATGGTTTGTAAATTTATTTGCATTATTGTAGACAGAGAAGGATGTCTAAGTGTTACACATGTGCACACACACACACACACACACACACATATATCTGTTTGAGGTTTCAATCAATGGATCAACATCATGACACATGGGTAATAGCTGTTAAGTGCTCCTTTCTACTTCTAACTCAAGTCTGAGTCCGAAGTAGCTTAGCACAGTGCCCAGGTTCTGTTGCACCGGCGAGGATCATGAAATACTTTAGGTAGATTTTTAACTCCAAAATATGCGCGGACAGCGCCGTTAGGCTACTGCCAAGGGATTTTTTTTTTACATGCGCAACAGTACACACTGGTGACCGATCTCACTACCCAAAGACCAGGGGAAATACTAAAAGTCTAAATCCACATAAAAAAATCCCCAGCCCTTACCAGGGATTGAACTTGGAACCTCTAGCACTCGAGGCGGACACCATACATTTACCTTTGTTTATAGTTTAAAAAAAAAGGCAAAAACTCGCAGTTTGATTTATCTTACAAAAATCTCTGACCAGACAAATTGCTATGATTGTAATTGATGATAATTCATGTCAAATTGTTCTAAAAAATTTTTTTTTTTAATCCTGTAAAAATGAAAACATTTATGATAGGCGAGGCCTGTGTGTAAATAGATGTTTGAGGGCAGATGGTTATTGGTGTGTTTGAGGATTATGGATGTTAACATGTAAATGTTTAAAGTTGACAAGTGGAGACAAACTGATGAATCTGTATTTGAAGTTGGTATGTTTGAGGCTTACGGGTGATAGTATGTTTGAGCCTGGCAGAACTCTTCTACATTAAAAAAAATTATTTTTGCTTGTTTTGATAAAATGAAATGCAATACATTATAAATGAAATTATCACAGCTCCTGTTTTTATAAGCTTTTATTAAGTTTAATTTTATTTGTGTTTGTCTGGTACAATTTTTGTATTCAGTATGTTAAAATTTATTGTAACACAAGTAAAGAAACATTTTCACACACTAGGCGCACTGGGTGTGTGGCGCTAGCCCTTTTATAGATCAGTTGGCACACTTTAGGTGATATGGTCAATGCCTTCACTTTCCAGGGACTGTACCTAGTATCGATTTTAGACTGGGTCAACCTGGAAATAAGGTCATGTGCGAAAGAAAACAAATATGTTAATTTATATCACTATTATGAAAGTAATAGTAGTCAGTCCTATCTGTGTAAACACTGAAGATAGAGAGCTTATACCAAGCCTGGCATCCAGTGTTGCCACTTTCTTTTGACAAAAAACATCCAAAACGGAGTCAAAAAATATCTCAAAACATCTAAATATGCGTGGAAAACATTAAGAAAAACATCCAAATTGAAAGAGTCACAAATTATATAGCAGTTGATATGACTTACCCTATAGAATCATGTCCTCATCTTTACTGAAGTCTGCCTTACAAGATCCACAGGATAAACTTAGCTTGGATGATAAAGTTGAAGCTTCAGATCCAAAATGACTCTAGTATGCTTTAGCTGTTCCAGTTTCTTTTAATACCCAATCAGGAAGCTGATAAGTGGAACAGCCTTTTCCTACTCTTATCAGGCCGAATTTAATCCTGTTTTTTAGGTTAGATTTGATAAATTACTCCAAATGAAAAACATCTAGAAAAACATCTACCATCTAAACGTCAAAACGAGTGCGATGTCATAGCGGATAAGGAAAAAAAAAGGGCACGTCGTTATAAAGTTTAAGTAAAGGACGTACCATTTGAGGAACTCTTGAGACTGTAGAAACTTATATTTCCTTTGAAAAAAAAAAAAAAGTCGATACATTGAAATAAGCAGAATTGCAGAACAAACACACACAAATGTTTGGTGGAAGGGTAGTATCGATTTTAGACTGGGTCAACTTGGAAATAAGGTCATGTGCGAAAGAAAACAAATATGTTAATTGATATCACTATTATGAAAGTAATAGTAGTCAGTCCTATCTGTGTAAACACTGAAGACAGAGAGCTTATACCAAGCCTGGCATCCAGTGTTGTGACACTACAGTTCTGTGAAGCTTCTAACGATGTGCTAAAACATAACAATACCTCGTACTCCAAATTTTCCATGTCCAAACACAACTGAGAAAATCACCTTGCTGCAGGTTGGGCTAAAGGGTTCATTAAGTAATACTGTCAATCTACTTATCTATACTCTCTTCCCTGCTTAATCAGCCGGTGTTAGTCGCTTGTTCTCCTCACTCAGTCTCTAGGCTGTCCCTCATCTGTTCTTTGCTGTCCTCTTTCTTCTGTCACTGCTCAACTATCCTTTGTTGTTCGTCTTTCTTCTGCCACTGACTGTGCGTGCGTCTATCTGTTTCTGTGAGCTCCAATCCCTGAATCTAAGTCTATCTATCTGTCTATCTATCTATCTATCTATCTATCTGAGCAAACCGCTCCTCTGGCCTATCCGGCTCCTGCGAGGCTCCCTCTGTGTGTCTATGTCTGTGAGTGTCTCCGTCTGCCCTCGAAGGTTCCGGGCAATCGTTTATAAAGGGGTTACTAGGGGGCTCCTACTTGTTTTGCAGCTACTGGCATCACCTGATCTGGCCGGGACAACTAGTTTAATTAATGAGTTTGGACATTGGACGGGGAGAGTCACATGTTGGGTCGCACGGTTCAGGTACGTGGGAAAAGTTCTAACAATAAGGGTGAAAGTCACAAGGGTCACACTGTGCAAAGAGCACAATACTAATAAAAGGGGGTCGGGGTACGGACTCTGCTACATTCCCTTCCCATCCAATAAAAATATAAATTTTTGGGAAAAAAATTTATCTTTTTGACTGAGCTAAGTGTCCCTCTAACAATTTAAAACCTAGTTAATCCTACCGCTAAAATTTTACAACAATATGAACTTCATATACAAACATCATAACAATCATTAAAAATTCATCAAAGTGCAACAAATTATAAAAGTCAAGCCACCATGAAGTGACGCTCTGGATTGTATGGCGCCCATGAATTAAGTGGCCTTGAGCACGGGGCTCCAACGACAACATGAATTTTACACAATCTGGTCTATACAAGGCGTGTCTGTCAACACGTTTTCATAACGACAGAGATATGTGTGAGAATTTCACATAGCTTTACCGGTTCGAATTCCTCTCAATGGGTTCCAGAATATGTTACGTGATTACAAACCACTCGTTTATATCCATGTCTTATAACAATAACTTCAGCGTCGCCAATATACAACAATTACATTGCTCAAAATAAATATCATCAAAATACTGCATCAAAGATACACAAGCGTCGTAAACTCAAATTACTTCAAATATTCTTTTCCTTTTTATGCATCCGACAGGCTGATCATTTGGTCTATAAAACACAAGACTGTCTGTATCTGCATATCCAGCAGTGCACAGAGTTACGGTCTTAATTTCATGTCTTTACTGAGCCATTGAGGGTTCGAATCTTCGAAAAGTATTCTCAGCAAGACATCTACAATTCTTTGTAAAAGATTCCTCGGCGTAAGAAACAGCCTCATAAATCTCAACCACGCCTGTCCTTTACGACATGCATCATCATTTATTTAAATCCACCGGTGTCTTTTACGACATGCATCTTCATCTATTTAAATCCACCAGTGTCCTTTACGACATGCCTCGTTGTATGTTTAAACCAACATGTACATCAACATAAAAATCAAATACATTACATTGCTCTTATAAATGGAAAATACAACAATCAAACAAATATAATCCAATAGTCTTGACTAGTCATACATAGGAACAAAATTAGTAGGGAATAGGGCTGCCATCTCTATATTCATTCACAGTTGGATATCATTTCGCTACGCTAGATTTCCAATAAAGGGAATAGAAGAAACGGGGGAAGTAAAGGGGTGCTGGTCTAAGATGATCACAATGGACTAAGGGGAACAATGCTCTTTTGTCTTGCTGGATTATTCCACACTTTACCTACTCTCAAATACAATAGAACTTAATTTTAACATAACTCAGTTGCCAGTGGCAGAGAAATCATATTTTGCCAACTAGGTGTGGGCACTAATGGGGGTTATGTCAACACGGGCGCTAGCAATGACGATTGACAACTTGGTATACACACATAGACAATTTCAGGATGTTTTTAACCAACGGTTCTAAATCCTCACTTTGAGAAAGGATACACTTTGATTATACAAGCATGAGTGTCCTTATAGAAAACTATTTGTCAACTATTGAAGTGGATACATGGAATGGAATGTGTGGGGTCTGGAAAGGATCTACCACCTTGCCCTCCCAGAGCGGGGCTCTTGGGGACTGCGTAGTTTCGCAGTGGTTTCAGCTTCTAGGCAGATGTATTACAGTTCGATTCTCTAGAAAGCAGTGCCATTTTCGCTTCAACTGTGACTTTGTAGGCAAGTTTGTGTTAGTTTGAAATAATTATACATCATAAGAGAGCCGCCATTGAAACAAGGGAAGTAATTATCATCATCAATGTCTTGCCACCTTTCTTTTATAGGGGGATCTAGAATAATACAGTGAATATTTGCATAACATTCAAAGACACAGTGCACAAATAATATGTTATCATTAAGTAAGGTATACATAGTAAAAACTCTTTTTCTTTTCTTTTCTTCTCTTCTTTTTTTTTTTTTTTTTATAAATATGATTAAATATTTAATGTTTATTTATTTGACAATAATTGGATACAAATATTTAGACGATATACAATATGAAGGTGACTTCATCGTTCTTCCACTGGGGTTTAGATGTGTCCCTGGTGTGAACATTGTACGTCTTGCGCCACTGCGTATGAATGGTCACTGTGTTGACGTTTGCGTAGCAGCGTAGGAGATGGATGGCAAGCTCCACATATTAAGCATTTGCGTAGCAGATTGATGGATGGCAACTTCTTCATACAATTACATGGCCACGAACAACATCACAGCGTGTTTACTCTCGACATGAAAAAAAGAAATAAAATACCAAAGAAAAGATTAATCATATTTTCAAAGCATATAATCATTACATTTCATCTTCAACAACAACAAAATCAAATTAATGGTGCGTCTCCCTTTTCGTCAGCTATGCGCTCATTATGTCGGGGTACAACCGTTTAACTGTTTCCTTATTTTGATATAGACAAGAAACATCACTATAAAGAGAATCCCAAGTAAAGTCAAGACAACTGTTCAGTGTCTGCTAGTACATGACGACATGTCTTCAAGACTTCTCATCTGGTTCAACTCATGAGTAAGGGCACTGAAATCTATTTCTTTTATATCCTTCAAGTGAGATGGTATCTTACTATAAACTAATCAAGGCATATTTAAAGTCATTCTTTCAACAAGCTGTATATGAGACAGATCAACACATTTTGACAGAGTACTAACATCTGGCTGTAAGAAAACATGACTTTCAAGAAATACATGGGCTGTGATATGAATAAAGTCACTGGACTGCTCACTTTGGGTATCAGTTTTCATTTAAATACCTTAGCATCTCTAATATAACATCCTTCTTTTCATTAACTTCTTTCTTAGATTTAGATTTACTTTTATAGTTAGGTTCACTATCATCATGTGTCTTAGCAGTTTTATGTAACTTCTTAGATGATAATTTTACCTCAGACTGTCGCAATTGTTTACTCTTGTTCGTGGGTTTACTTTCTGCACTAACAGTATTGCAATCTGATGTTCTTTTTATAGTTCTTTTGGTTACCTCAGCTTCCATATCGGATAGTTCATTAGCACTCTCATCTACATTAGATTCTAGACTCTGATCACTTATGCTAGGTTGCAATCCTTTATGTTTTCTATCTTCCTTACGTAATCTTCTACTTTTATCTTCTCTTCTCCGTAATCTTTCTAATAATGGCATATCGTCTTCACTAGAAGAATTTGAACGTGTTTGTCGCATCCTTTTAATTTCTTTTTCTCTTTCTTTATCCAGCCTACGCCTGGTTGCTGCACGAGTGTTTCTGTATGGAGCATCATCGACGTCGGACATTTCCTCTGATGACGGATACACTTCATCCACCATTGTTTGATCTTCACCATCCGTATTCTCTACAGTATGTTCAGACTTAGATGATGAAGGCAAAGGCGTCCAAAATTCTTTAGGGATCATTTCTTCTTCACTGTCCATAATACTTGTTTCTGTTTGGGTCTCTGTATCCTCTTCGTCTTCAGGTGGAATTACACAAGTTGTTTTTCTACGTGGTCTTCCTTCCAGCTTTTCAGTGGGTTCCTCGTATATATTATCATCAGGTTTAAGATGGTTCATATGTGCCTTCGCACAATGACCTGTGATTTGATTCTTTATTTTAAACGTAACTGGTCCTAACTGCTCCAGTATATAGTATCCTGATAACCATTTGTTTTCAAACTTCGAGGTCCTTGCGAATTTCTTATAGTAAACTCTATCACCTACTTTGTACTGTTGCATTTTAGCATTTTTATCTGCATATCGTTTTTGTCTGTTGAAAGCTTTCTTGACATTTCGGTACATCTTGACATGAGCCTTGTGCATTTCCTGCAGTATGACTTCGTGAAAGTCTTCTCCCATGTATCTTCGTCTTGGTTTGATCAAATTATCCAAAGGTAAAATAGGTTGTCGTCCATACATCAGGAAGAATGGAGAATACTTCGTGCTCTCGTTTATGTTTGTCCTAATTGCACCTAGTGTCTGACTCAAGAATAGATCCCAATCTCTGTTATTTTCATCAATGAGTTTAGCTATTATGTCGTACAGAGTTCGGTGTTGACGTTCATTTTTACCATTGGCTCTGGGGTTATAAAAAGAAGTAGTGATATGTTTGATGTTTAACTCCTTCATGACCTTTTCAAACTTACTGCTACAGAATTCTTTCGCATTATCAGTGAGTAAAACGGTGGGGCACGCAAATCTGGGTATGATTTCTTGTAACAACAACCTAACTACCGTGTCTGTGGACTTGTCTGGCATAGGAAAAACTTCAGGCCACAAACTGTAACAATCCACCACATGTAATAAGTAAACATTGCCGGAGAGTGTTCTTGGATGAGGACCTGATATATCTAAACTAATCTTCTGCATAGGAAATTGTGGGATGTCTGTCTCTTGAATTGGACATTTGAGAGCTTTCATGTTCCTCAATCTGCACTTCTCGCAAGAGTCCACATATTCACACACTATCTTATACAAATCAGGAAAATAATATCGTAGTCTAATCGCATCATAGACCTTGTCTCGTCCCATATGACCATTAGAATCATGGTATTGTTTGATTACTTCCCTTTGTAGATGTTTTGGGATGTACTTCCTCAATCTAGGTTCATCCTCTTGGTTGGAAATATAATATAACTGGCCATCATCTTGTGATACGATGAAGTTTTTAATCACTTTCTTTCCTTGGTTAGCTGCCAAGTCCTTGATTATTCGTTGTATTTCTTCATCTTTCTCTTGTTCTGCTTTCATATCAAAATCCAATAACTCTTGAGGTAGTTCCTCCGACTGTTCAGAATCAACTTCGTCATTTTCTACTTGTTGTTTTTCTAACCTATTGGAGTTTATTATATTTACTTCCCAAGTATGGTCGTTAATCTCAGGTTCACTATCCTCTTCTTCTTTCGTGTCCTCTTTATGTGGGATCCTAGAAAGTAAATCAGCACATGTGTTATCCCTGCCGGCTATGTACTCTATCCTAGCATTATAGCCTTGCAAATTCAGAGCCCAAGTTTGTATCTTTCGATTTTGTAATGGTGCTTCAAGAAGATACTTTAGTGGCATATGGTCTGTTCTAATGATAATGCTTGCATTATGTAGATAGTAATCAAGCTTCTGCAGCGCATAATGGATGGCATAAGCTTCTTTAACAACTGTCGACCATTTTTGTTGACTTTTGCTTAGTTTGTGAGATAGGAAATATATTGGTTTCTCATTCCTTACTCCTGGGATTATGGGTGTTTCTTCTTCAGAGCAAGTTTGGACCAGACAAGCGCCAATTGCAGTGTCTGACGCGTCCGTATATAGAATCATCTCCTTGTCAACGTCTGGATGTGCTAGCAATGGAACGACGGTTAAACTTTCCTTGATATAATCGAATGCTCTTTGACAATCATCAGTCCATTTAAATCTGGCATATTTCTTGGTAAGGTTCACAATGGGTTCAGCTATCTTTGAAAAATTTGGAATGAAGCGTCTATAATAACCACACATCCCTATGAATCCTCTAACTTCTCTGACGTTCGTAGGATGAGGTAATTCTCGGATAACTTTGACTTTATCCTCATCTGGTTTCAAACCTTCTCTGTTTATAACGAAGCCTAAGTATCTGGTTTCGGTTTTCAAGAACTGACATTTGTTTAACTTCAGCTTTACAGAATGTTCCCTCAAGCGATCAAATACTTTGGAAACATGCATCAAATGATCTTCTATAGAACCAGAAGTGTAGATCAATATATCATCAATGTAAGCCAAGGCAAACTTCTGCATGCCACTTAAAACCTGATCCATGAGGAGCATGTACAAACTCGGTGAGTTTTTTAATCCGTAAGGCATCACCAAAAAATTCAAAATGTCGTCTTCCTGATGGTTGTCTCGTTGACGTGAGTATCTTCTCTCTTCTCGTTGGTCAGAGAAAAACAAAGGTCTGCAAGATTTTCTTAAAAGCAGAGTTATTGCATCGTATTGTTAATATAATCAGTTCAAGTCTCAAGTTTCTTACTTGTCCTTCAAAATTATCTGTTTTTGAAAATCCTTGCACTGGGCACTATAATCAAGTTTCCTACTTGTCCTTCAAGAATGTCTCAGGTTTTTTTTTTTTTTTTTTCAAATCCTGCGAACGGCACCAGAATCAACACCACCACCCCGCTCCTATATGTGACACTACAGTTCTGTGAAGTTCTAACCCAGGCTCTCCAAATCTTTTGTGTCGAGGGTGGCGGGTGATTGTTGACAGACGAGGAGAAAGATGGTCGTGACGATAGTGGTTACGTTATGTTGAAGATGATGTTGTGTTACTTGCTTCGTGCCACACACGTGCACTATGTGCTCAAACAATAACAATACTCGTTCTCCAAATTTTCTTGTTTAATATTTCATAGCAACAATGTCACACAATTGAGAAAAATCACCTTGTTCATCTCCTAACTCTATATGTATATTTATAGATTCGCGTTGTGTTCTTTAATTAAACTAGAGTCTTAAACTGCCACCGGGCTACTAGTGCAGGTTGGGCTAAAAGGTTCATTAAGTAATACTGTCAATCTACTTATCTATACTCTCTTCCCTGCTTAATCAGCCGGTGTTAGTCGCTTGTTCTCCTCACTCCGTTTCTAGGCTGTCCCTCATCTGTTCTTTGCTGTCTTCTGCTGTCCTCTTTCTACTGTCATTGCTCAACTATCCTCTGTTCGTCTCGTGTTCGTCTGTCCTGACTGTGCGTGCGTCTATCTGTTTCTGTGAGCTCCAATCCCTGAATCTAAGTCTATCTATCTGTCTATCTATCTATCTATTTGTCTATCTGAGCAAACCGCTCCTCTGGTCTGTCTGTCTATCTATCTGAGCTAAGCGCTCCTCTGGCCTATCCGGCTCCTGCGAGGCTCCCTCTGTGTGTCTATGTCTGTGAGTGTCTCCGTCTGCCCCTCGAAGGTTCCGGGCAATCGTTTATAAAGGGGTTACTAGGGGGCTCCTACTTGTTTTGCAGCTACTGGCATCACCTGATCAGGCCGGGACAAGTATTTTAATTAATGAGTTTGGACATTGGACGGGGAGAGTCACATGTTGGGTCGTACAGTTCAAGTACGTGGGAAAAGTTCTAACAATAAGGGTGA
Organism: Candidula unifasciata; assembly: GCA_905116865.2. Lineage (NCBI taxonomy): Eukaryota > Metazoa > Mollusca > Gastropoda > Stylommatophora > Geomitridae > Candidula > Candidula unifasciata. The sequence continues at coordinate 457,445 of CAJHNH020005646.1, forward strand.
AAGTCACAAGGGTCACACTGTGCAAAGAGCACAATACTAATAAAAGGGGGTCGGGGTGCCGTCTCTGCTACAGTGTTGCCACTTTCTTTTGACAAAAAAACATCCAAAACGGAGTCAAAAAATATCTCAAAACATCTAAATATGCGTGGAAAACATTAAGAAAAACATCCAAATTGAAAGAGTCACAAATTATATAGCAGTTGATATGACTTACCCTATAGAATCATGTCCTCATCTTCACTGAAGTCTGCCTTACAAGATCCACAGGATAAACTTAGCTTGGATGATAAAGTTGAAGCTTCAGATCCAAAATGACTCTGGTATGCTTTAGCTGTTCCAATTTCTTTTAATACCCAATCAGGAAGCTGATAAGTGGAACAGCCTTTTCCTACTCTTATCAGGCTGAAGTTTACTGTCAAGATAGCATTTAAGAGGTCAAATTTCATCCTGTTTCTTAGGTTAGATTTGTTAAACTTATTCCAAATGAAAAACATCTACCATCTAAACGTCAAAACGCCATCTAAATGCAAGAAAAAACATCTAAGTCTGATTTAAACATCTAAAGTGGCATCGCGGCTGGCATCCTACTTGTGCCAACAGCTCCAGGAAATGCAACCTGAAATCTTGAATATTATGGGAGGCCAGACCAGGCCCTTAGCCTTGTTAACATCTGGTATCAAAGGCAAGCTCTGACAAGTGGACACACAGAGCACTACCCAGACTTTTCGGCAGCTTCTGTAGCCTGCTGTATTCTAAACATGTTATTACCTTTTATGTGGAGTTAACAAAGCAAGCTGAAAGATGGATTGTTCTACATGAGTATCACATGGTCTCTACAGTACTGCCCAGGCTTTGAGCTATGGCAGGGCTATTGAAATTATATTTGGCTTGGGGACCAAAATGTTCAAAAACGGGGATCGTCAAGGGCCAGAGGCTTCAGTTCCAGCATAGAAAGATCGAAAATACAATACAGCTAGAATAATCCGCGGGCCACTTGCTAGGTTATGGCGGGCCAGATTTGGCCCGCGGGCCGCCAGTTGAATATCCCTGACAAACACAAACTTCATCTCTGGTCTTGTTTGGTATTGCCATGTGCAGAGCTTTCCATGCCTTTGTATAGCATAGTGGAATACTATCCTCTGCAAAGACAGAAACTAAACAATAATTTCTCACCAATAAAGATAATTCCATAACTTTAGTAACGGATAATTTCATCTATCAAAGTATCAATTTTGACTCTCAAGGAGATGCAACAAAGGAAATGAGGATACGGATTGACAAAGCAACAACTTTAAAAGCCTTAAAAAAATATGGAGCTCCAAGTTATACAGCTTTAAGACAAAATTACAAACTAAATTCTAATGTTATTTCAATTGTAACACATGACACCGAACGTTTGAAAACAATCAAAGATATGCAAACGAAATTGAAATGCATTTGAAAATAAATGCCTGAGAAAAATTGTGAACATAAAATGGGATGAATTTAAAAAACAACAACAACAACAACAACACCGAGTGAGATCAAAAAAATGTCTAGACAAATATCTGTATCGACTGCAATAAGACAAAGAAAGTGTGGATATATTAGGCACACTCTGAGATGAAATGAGCTAAGAATTACAAGTTACACTGAAATGGCAAACGAGCGGTCTGAGAAAAAGAAGACGTCTTAGGGAAACATTAAGAAGAACATTTTTATGAGAGGCAGACAATGCTGGGCTGAACTCCATGCCAGAAGTCTGACTGACTGACTTTCTACCCCACCAGGACATCACACAAGCGATAAACACCCGATGACACTAAGTGCCGCCATGTGGATGAGGATCACCCATGGAGAGGTCCCAGATACCGCGTTCAACCAGTAGACCATAATTATGGTCAGGATATACTGCGGCCCCTGGCAAGAGCCAGAGTAGGGCTTCAAATAACGAAAACTTGCATCCCAAAAAGAGATGACAATATGACATAACTAGAGTAGATTTTATACCCCACTAGCACATCACACAAACGATAAACACCAGATGACACAAAGTAACACCATGCGGATAAGAATCACCCTTGGAGAGGTCCCAGAAATTGCGTTCTGTCATTAGACCATATTTATGGTCGGGCTATATTGCGGTCCCTGGCAAGAGCCAGAGTGGGGCTTCAACACAACGAAAAATTGCATCTCACAAGAAGATCACTAGGTCACATGACATAACACAGAGATTTCAAATGGAATTCCCGGAAAAATCCAAAATTATTGGGGCTATAAGGTGTGAAATAAATAAAGACTAACACCGACTAACCCCCATATAATATTGCCTTTCCTGGTAATTCCTTAAGAATTCTCGGGGTCGCTGAGATAAGGTGAATTATAATAAAGAACCCAGAGGGGAGCAACGGAGCATAAGCTCCCATGTTCATGAGCCTATGTTGAGAGATCCTTGTTGACTCAAGGGAAGGAAATGTGCATGTGTAGTTTCAGACACTGAAGTCGAGTCAATTGCAGCACAATGATCTCCCCTCTATTACGGTTGACCCAGATCGGAGATAACCATGTAAATGCTCTTTGTTGCAGATCAAGTCC